>JAVKLA010000036.1:2712300-2743395 GCA_034782735.1 Sagittarius serpentarius | reverse complement strand
TCCTTAACCTTCCTCTTCTGGTTGACATACCTGTAGAAGCCCTTCTTATTGTTCTTAACATCCCTTGCCAAGTTCAGCTCCAGCTGCGCCTTGGCCTTCCTGACCCCAGCCCTACACAAGCAGGCAGCATCCCTGTACTCTTCCCAGGATACCTGTCCCCGCTTCCACTGCCTGTGCAGGTCCTTCTTTTTGACCTCCTTCAGTTTGACCAGCAGGTCTCGACTCAGCCATGCCGGTCTCTTGCCTTTCCTGCCTGTTTTCTGTCCATGTATTTTAACAACAGTACTCTGGAAAGCTGTTGATGTAGAATAAACACACCAGGTACCTTTATTCTGAAATCCAGGCTGTGTGTGATTTTACATTGTAACAACATAATTAAATCTGTATTTTTCTGGTTTGCTATGCTTGAGGTAGGCTGTTGTCAGGCTAACGTAGGCTTTTTCCTGGGCATTTGTTAGTCATTTCTTTTTTGGATGGTTTAGAACAAGGCATTTATGATACTTTCTATGGAACAGAATTTCACTGTTGGTTTCAGCCTTATATGGCAAACTGCTATCTGTCAGTCAAGATGGTATGAAGGCTTTGTGCATATAATTGATTAACAAATGCTAATGTAAGATTTAAAGCACATGTTACTTCATTTAAATGCTCGTTTCCAGTTTGTGAACTTTCAAATGAGTGTTTGAGGGGAAGCTAACCTAATTGATATTGAGGAAACATTTATTTTTGAGCAGCAAACAGTAATTCTAAAAGAGAAAGCCATAATTTTTCAAATATGTTATCAGGGTTGTCTATACCCAGATTTCTTACCTAAGGCAATGATGTTTATAAATGTTAAATATTTTTTAAAAACTGCTTTTACTGGCCTCTTTTCAATTATTTGGAAGAATTCAAAGAAATTGAAGAATTTCAGTCTTAGTGTTTTGTCAGTGCTAGGATTTTTGCTCAGAATAGCTGAGATATTCTTCTAACATCATATCGTACGTTATCTGCAATATAATGTTTATATAATACTCAGTGTATCTATGTCCATGCATATGAGATTGTAAAGTGATAGATGAGTGATCTTATTCCAGATTGTAATAAGTGTAGAGCCACATCTCAGAAAGTGACGCTGTCGGCGTGTTTGGCAGTCTGTCTAGATGCTGAATTGAGGACCAGTATTTCAACCAGTCAGTGGTACACAAGATGTCTGCTCTGGATTATTTTGCTTGCAGGTTTGTCATAGCGCTTTTGCAAGTATTGAAGTTGCACAAAAAAACAGAAGAATAAAAGATAGTAAAGTTTCCATATAGGATTTTGTCTTATCAGAACAATGAAACATCAACTTTTCATGCTGGGTCATTGAAAAGATACAGTCGTCTTTTAAGATCTGTAGCTTGGACAGGCAGTGAGTTAGATATTGGTATCATCCTATCACCATAACTAGTATTTTTAGAATATCTGATAAAGTTATTTTAAAAAAATTAATAGAAGCAAAAAAGAAAATTTGAGTAAGCAAAAGAGAATTTTTAAAAAGTCAGTATGCTTACCATACGCTGAAATGTGTACACTGCAGAAGTTTTGATTTACTAGTAGGATTCTTCAAAACTTTCTATTTTGACAAAGTATTACAAGAGTAGAAAATGTATTTTTGTATTTCTTAAATCAGTCTGTATTTTAGAATAGTTTTTTGATAGATGATTTAGAAATTCTTTAGATCTAGACACCCTACTCCTCAAGATGAGAAGAGAATATTTTCAGTTTGGAGACTTTAGAGAATAACTTCCATGGTGGAAAATAGGATTATGTGTAATATATAAATCAAAGTAAATGATGTTAATCAGCAAAAGCAGCTTGTTATAATGCATGGTTGATCAAAGTGAACATCTCTGCTGCATCTGTTTGAGTAGTGTATTGTAACTGATAATCCAGTTAGTATACAAAAAGTATTTCATCTTGTGCACCAGGAAGGGAGGGCTTAATGTGTACATGTGTAAAGGTATGTACATATGTACATCTCTCTCTACAGTAAACCAGGGATATCTTCCTGAAAGAGCTGTTCAAGGCATAAAACTGTTCTGCATAATGAGGACAAATTCTTCTGTTTTGTCTGAAACATTGCCTGAAAGCTCAGGGTAAAAATCTGTGACTGTAAGGCTAGTAGCAGTTCTTTAAGTACGTAAATGGAAAATAAATTGATTAGAAACAGCTTTGATCAGATAGTTAAAATTATAAATATGCAATCATCATTCATATACTTTCCAAAAAATATTCTTTATAGGTGCCAGTACACAGGACCTGCCAATGTAAGTCCTTTTGTTCTGTTCAAATGGAATAGCTTATTTTCTCTTCAAACTCGAATTAAACTGAGATGAAGTGATGCACAGTTACTGTCTTTTACAATTCTCTTTGTCAGCTGTCTCCAGTAATATTGGTAAATATATTTTGAGGCCAGTGTGCAGTCAGTGTGCAGTCAGTTGGCTTAACTATGTTAAAAAAAACCAGCAAACTTCTTGAACTATTTAAAAGTTGAAATTTTTATTTAATAAGTATGTCAGAATTTGCTTTTGTGTGAATCAAACATTATTGAAATTGTTTGGAAATGGTGAAGAGGAAAAACCAAAGGACCTGTGTTTTTCATGTCATTGTCTTTTTTTAGTTACCACTTCTTATCTGACCCTTATATTGAAACCAAAACTGAACATTTAGTGTGAAATTACTGTGGAGGCTTGCAAGTGACGATGAATGATATAAAATAGTGATTAGGCATGTACTGTCACAATACCTATGTTTATTTACTCTTGCAATTTTTCCACATGAGCATCTGCATGTGCTAGCAATGACATTTTGGAGAAATAGTGTGGTGTAGTTAGTCATGAAATTTTTACTAGTTGCCACTCTTTGAAAGAGCTATTTCAAACCTCTTCTTAGGGATTAGTTAATTTTTCTGAAAAGTTTATTCCTGACTTTAATTTGTCATCTTTTATTTCAAATAGGAAAAATTTATGACATGCTGGTCACAGATTTCTAGCATAAGCTATAAACTAAGGTAAATGCCTCAAAAATTCTGAAGCTCTTTCAAGCAAATAAAAATATTTGCTAGACAAAATGTACAGAAGTCAACAGAGTGTTGTTGCAGATTCAGCATAGCTGTGTGGCTGGGGAGAGCTTTGTTCAGATGATCATTCTGACATTTGTTACAGTTTCACTTCATACAAGCCATTAGCAATCAACTGTGGTGTCTGTTACCTTTCAAAACAGTACACATAAGGGTGTGAAAGAGTCCGTTGGGAATTTTCAGTTAGGAAATTCTTTTCCTGCTCGCCTTCCTTTTTTTCTAGAGTCCTTGTATGGAGAAGTTGGAAGTTAATGGAAAATTTAGTGTAGACTTCTGCATCAGTAATCCATCACAGAATGAAGAGTGACATAATTTTTAGTGTACATTTGAAATGATTGCCAACAAATAAAATACTTGCCATTATTCAAACACATTTTCTCACTTTCTGACTTCTAAATAAAGTATCCATGCAGCTAATGCAGGTTTTGGTTTTTTTTAAAAAAAAATTCATCTCCCCTCTTCAGTATTGTGGTGGGATAAATATGTACTTGACTTAGGCCTTTTTCACTTTGAGAAATTGTACTTCTCTGTTTATGGTAGTAGCACTTGTTTGGAAAAAAAGATATGCATCAAATGATTGAGATTTGCAATTTGCTTGTTACTTAGCCATTGATAGATTACTTTGCTGGAATTCCTTTCTCTTGGAATAATGGGGATTATATTTTCTTATTTCTGTAGTCTTCCAAGAGCCTATTATGAATACCATTATAAATACAAATGATGGTTAGACCAAAAAAAACCACAAAAAATGGAAATTGAGTACTCTTTCTGAACAGCCATAAGCTGTTTCCTCTTCTCACTTTGCTCCCTCAGTTCATTTTGATATATACATTTTAGCAGGGTGAAGTTTTCCCTAATACATGTTTCTTGAGGGTTTGTTTTTGCTTTCCCTTCCTCATCCCTTCCCCTGTCCCAGTCTTACATAGAGTGTTTTTTCCTTTGACCATTCCACTCTTAGTGATTAGAAGTACTCGGCTTGTTGTAAAGGGCATGTAGCTAATTTGCTTCATGCACTAGAATAAATTGTCCTTTGTCAAGCTGTAATAAGGGATTTAAAAATTCTCATGACTGGTTATTGATATACTAAATGCATCATTGATATGTTGAAATACATTCAGTACCTGAATAGATTATCTTTTTTGCCATGTATTTAAACTACAATATCACTTCCATTTAGGTTGCCATAATTCAAAGTTCTCTCCTTGTGCTCTTGCTTTTCCTCTTTAACAAAATTTATCAAAGAAAGTTAAAAGTACTAGTGCTTCTATTTCATTAGAATACTTATTCATAAGAATCTATTATTAACTCACTTTCACATTCCCCTTTATCCCAACATCTACTCCTTCCTTAAAGCCAAAATTACTTGCCAGATCTCCTATGATTTTTCTTAGTGTTTCAAAAGAATAAAATTAAGGATATATGCGTATAGTTACTTACATTTAGGCATTGGTTCACATGTACTAAAAATCACCTTGTAGTTTCAGTAGTAAAGCAGACTGTGGTAGCAATTTGGTCATAGTTTGTGCCCTGTAATTGAAGAGCACTATACAGAAATAAACTATTGTAATATCTAACATTTTAAACTGTTATCTAGTGACTTACAAGTACAATTGGAAGAATATTGAAACTATAATTTCATAAGAGTATTTGAAATTTGCATCAACTTCTGATTTTTCATGCCATTCTGTTTTGCATGTTTTTAGCATTTCAGCAGTTCAGCTTTTGAGAAGACAGATTGAGCAAGCACTACATTTTTAAAGTATATTGCAGGATACTCAGGGAGAAGGAACATACATTAATTAACATAAATTTTCATCTGATTCCTGATTGTGATTAAGGACAGAATCATATGCAAGGAGTAATAACACTCATAAGCAGCTTCTTATATTTTGCAATTAAGACCAAGAATTATTAGAGGAGCAAACCCTGATGCCAGACTGGAGAATGTAGTGAGCAGCTTACTCACCTTCTAAAAAATGGCACGGCTTTTCTGAACCAGTTACTTGTCACTGGGTTTTGCTTGATTTGTGGGGCAGAGTGTTAGAAATTGCAAAGTAATTCAGGAGCAGGATGAAATAGTGAATTGGACAGCTTTGAGTTTAGGTGTCATTTCTGCAAGGATGAGCAGAGTTGATACAGATGGTAATATGGCTGTTGGTCAGGTATTGACCCAGGAAATTACTTAGAAATGCCACAACTTCATATTTGTAATAAATACAGGAATTGTGGGTAATACCATATTCTCCTTTTTGTTTTTTAGTTTTCTTACGAGTCAGGAATGCTCTTGGTGATGAGATGTAGGGAACTACCTGAAATGTCAGAATTTTGAAAATTTAGCATTAAATAATTATCCTGTGAGTGAGAAATTCCATCAAATGAAGCATATGGACTTAAATCCTAGTCAGAGATACCTGCATAATTGAGCCACGTTTCCCTAAGATGTACCTACAGAGGGAATAATACAGTTCAAATAAACATATGTATGTTAGCTTAGCCAACTTGAGTAGAAGCCATAGAGGATTAGCAGGACTGGAAATTAGCAGCTGCAGCGCAGGGCACAATTAAGGTGTGGCAAACCTGTGCTGAATCCTGCTCCGTTGTTGCATGCCTAGATAGCTAAAAGGCAGTGTGTGTACACTTCCCTGTGCTGCATTGGCCTTTTATTTCTGCTTGTCTGTTCTGTGGCTGCATCTTTTTATGCTAGCGTACCACAGAGTGGGCATTATAGCTTCATTTGAAGAAAGGAGGGCTGGTAACTTTCATTCCGTAATAGTAATAAAATTTAAAAAATGGAAAAAAAATTAAGCTATTGTAAAACAGGGTAGTACTGGGAACTGCAGGAAAGTGAAGAATTTGTGATCTAAAGTAATTAAAAAATTCTGAATTGCGCTCTGTTTATTCCAAGATCTAGGTATGCATGTTTTATATTCCATTAAGAACACTGCAAAAATAAAATAACTAGTATTTTTCAAATGCTTCTTTAACTTCCTGTGTATGCACTAAGGTTGACTTTTAGTAGCTTATTTTTGGTAGTTTATGTATTTGTGGAATATAGTGACATTGTACAAAGCAGTGGAATTTAAAATAAACAAAATGAACAGTTTCTGCTTTGAATTATTGTTTACCATCGTTTCTTTGCTACTTTTCAAACACTTCTAGAACGACTAGCAAAACATATTTATCTCCATGGTAGTCTAGCAAACTTAGAATTAAATACGTAAATACTAACATAGAATTTTCAGCTAAGTAATTATAATGAGGCTTCAGTCTTGCGTTCCATGTGTTAACCATCTTGAAATGTTAAAGGTCTTTGGGTAGCAAAGAACAAATTTTGTTCGTCTGACTTTTAAAAAATAATTTTTTTTTTTTTTTGACCATGGTGATGTAATTCCTGCAATTCTGAACCTTGCCTTTGGGGTTTTTTTCCTTCACTTTCCCTATCTCTTGAAAAATGTTGCAGGAAAGGTGGCGTTGACCTCCCGACAGTTGACGGACAGCAAGGACTAACCTTGTTCCATTGTAGCAAACAATTGGAACAGATTTGCTACATTTCTAAGTAGAGGCTTTTACTGCAAGCAATTATATCATAAAACGTTTGGAGTTTGGAACAGTCTTCTGAATTTCCAAGGCTGGTAAATATTTTGTGATTAACATAACATTGTGCCTATTTGTACTGTATCAAAAAACAACATGAGTACAAGGCAAATACTTTACATTTTAAATAGATAGAATTGTTCGTATGAAATTAACGGACCTGGAAGTTTCCACCAATTTTTTATGAAAATGTATTTTATTTCATCCTTGGATTTCAGGACAAGTCTTAGTAGAGATATTGGGGGGAAAAATGGGAGGGTAACATCAGCCATTCAAATGGGAATAAGGATGTGTTTTTATGAATTCTGAAATTAGACATCAAAATGCTGGAAATTCAGTCCTCTAAAAACAAAAAATTAATCATCCCAGAAATGTATCTCGTCTTAGAGAAAATCCCTCTTCTGGGTGGAAGTCAGCACCATGACTCAGCTGCTGCTCTTTTCTGATAAAATGTGTGTGGGTGGTTACGCTGCAGTAATCTCTGTAGCCTTCCCTTCTGTTAGTGCCTACAGATATTTTTCTTACACCCACGCGTGTTCTCTGGTTCCATACAGCAGATTAATAGCTTCTTTTTGACACTAGGAAGATGTATATAGGAGTTTCTTTTCTGTATGTGTACAAAGAAATGTAAGTTTATTGTTTTAAAGAAAACACGTTTGTAGAGTAAAGCAGATTTAGCCAGAAAGGTGGAAAAATGTATAAATAAAACAGTTAAATCTTTAATGTGAGCACCAGGACATTTCTATCCTCTGTAAACACAAGGAATGTATCTTATTTCCGGGGTGAAGTGTGTCTGTATTTTTCAGGAGGTGGTTTTTTTTTTTTTTGTTTTGTTTTGTTTATTCAGAAGGAATCAGTAGAACAAAAATTAAACTTATTTTTTCATGCCAAAGTATCTTACAGTATCTTAAAAGCTATCAGATGTTTTACTGAAACTGTTTTCTTTAAAAAGCCAAAGGTGATGGATAACTGTTAGAATCTTCAGGAGGTGAAAGGCGGAGAATTGAGAAAGATCAGGATTGCTTGTGGTTTCGGGAAGACACACTGTCCAGGCTCTGCATTGCTGTGTCATTCTAAATGAAGAGGAAAAATGTGTTTTACTTGTATTACATAGTACGGCAGCTATTAGTCCTGTTAAATTGATTCTTTGTTTTCTGTTCTAATGTTTAGGGTTTTTTAAAGTTTTGACCTAAATTATATGACAGTCCATATACAGATAAAATGACAAAAATTGAAATTATTTACAGACTTGTTCCCACTGTTTGGAAATCATTGCGACTCTGTGTTTGTGCACTCACTCTCATCCATTCAGAGTCTTCCAGGGCATCTATTGCTGTGGTACATGTATTACAACTTTATCGTATGAGTCTAACCTTGCAAATCCTGTGGGTTTTCTAATTGGTAGTAGCATTTATCACGTAGGGTTGACCATTGTGGAAGTCAAATGCTTAAGTCAAATGGCACTGACCAAATATTTTAGCCAAGTTCAGTACAAACTCTGGAAAAATGATGTACAGCCAATGTCCCAATTTCCTGCTCTATATCCATGCAGTATGTCAGATAGCTGTAGATCAGCTTTTCTTAATGCTCCTGTTTGAAGTTGTATCCACACTTGGCAGATTGAACTGAGACTACCTTTTTTTAAATAAAAATTGTCTAATACCTGATTAGTTGCTACTTTTATAAAAATTTGCCTTCTCACTACGCTCAGTGGACAGCTTTTTTTAACTTCTAGACCTTTGTTTCTTCATTGAATTCTTGTAAATTATGACGGTGAATATAGTGTTTTGCAACCATCTTGGTGGTATACACACTTTAAACAATGTTTTGTAGAAATTTGGCATGCAGCAAAGATCTTCATTTTCAAGATGATGCTAATCTGATAGGCTTTACATTCTTTTTAAAAAAAGCGTCAGGTGGGAAGATGTTTTGGGAAGCTTAGAATGAGATCCTGAAAGACTTAGAGGATTGGACCTTTAGTTAGTTTTCTATACAAGCGTTTAAATGTTATCTAACAAATTATTCTCACTCTTTTTTTCATAAACTTCCTTGGCAAAACAAACAGAAAATTGCCCATGCTTCATACCCTTTTCTAAAGTAAGTAATTAATCAGTTGGATCTGAGCTGTTTTCCCCAGTCGATTTGCTCTTAGGAAATGTTTTGGTACAGTAAGATGTTGAACTATGAAAGAATTGCCCAGCATAGTTATAAGCAACTTCGATTCCACATACATTTTCTCTGGGAAATTAGACAGGTTCTGCTGACTGGTAAGATGGTGCTTTTGATTTCTTGGTCCATTTTAGATAAAGAAGTGGCAGCAGACAGACAGGTCTAGCAAATGTTTTATTGCAACCAGAAAGAGTAGTATTTTAGATTTAGTTCTTGTCAGTAGCAGCAACAATATTAAAGTATGGCTTGCAGAGAGTAATTTTGGATTGAATAATCACAGATTTATTTAGTTTTAGTTCAGAAGGACAGGCATTAAGAAATTCCCTGTTGTCTACTGATGGAAAATCTGGGAGACATGAACTTCTAGTATTCTTTCATTTCTTGTAGCATATCTTTTAGGTTTACACTTGTACTTTCTTTGTATTTTCTTCAGATTTGGTAATTTTATGGATTTTTTACTGTTCTAAGTGGCATCCAGGTTTTTATTTTGGCAAGATTATTTTGCTGAGTAAACCAAGTTTTCTGCTAAATTTTTCATAGAACTTTAGATTTTAAATGTACATTTAGAATTTCGGGATTTGGTTTTACTCTTTCCAAACTCCGCAATGAGAGAAGTTTTGCATGATGTGTCATCCGCTACACTGCATCTGGTAACAATGTTTCAAAGCTTATTCTTATATAATCAAGCTATGTTATGGGTATTGTCATTAATGGAAAGTGTTATGAACAAAAATGTGTTCATAATTAAAATGTTTGCTGTTTGCAAAATAAAGAATCTGTACCATGATGTTGAATAGGTAACTTTTATATCTAAATTGTTACTTTTCTTTCTATAAAACAAAAATATCAAGGATTTAAGCATTACTTTAGATTCTGTTTCCTCATACATCTTGCAAAATCTTTGGAAATTTTTGCAGGTAAAGTGTGCAAACATAGACTTTTGTTGTTGTTGTTGTAATAAAATTAACATTTTGTGAATTAAGCTCTTTGGGGTAATTTTATAATATATCTATTAGTGCCAGATAGTGACCTCAGGAGCATTCTCAAAATCTTTAGGAAGAAGTACTCATCTATAAACCAGACAAAATCTTATTTAGTGGTGGAAATCGCTTTAAAACCTGTAAGGAAGACAACTTGTTGAATGTTCTGCTCCGATTAATTTGTCTGTGTTCCTATAAAGAAGCCTTCTACCTCAACTGAACCATTTCTTTCAACATTGCAGATTATGTTTGTTAGAGGAAAAATGCAAGTTTATACCATTAATATTAGGAGAACTGTACCATACCTCGGCACCAAGACTTCAACCAGTATTTGATGACAGGCCATATAGAGCTATCTAAGCTGTGACACTTTTTAATATTACAGTTCCAAGTAATACAATGTGATATCTGTGAGGAAGTAGGTGTTTATTATTTTTATTCCATTAAAAAGACACATATATATGTGAATGATATAACATATTGTAATTGTATGTTTGTACGTTTTGACAATTTTGTATCCTGCTCCCCTTGTCATTAACTTTTGCAATGGGTGTGCACAATTAAACGGTAATATATGTGAGCATTGCTTGGTCACACATACTCTATAGCTTCCACATGTATTGCCCTTAAGCAGTGCCACAATGGCTCTGGAACTGTGGCTCTGCTGGCAGCAGTGCTGCTAAATAATTTCGATCTGCATCTGCAAAAGGAAATGAGCCAGGAAGGACTGCCAAAGCCAACATTATTAGGTTATACTTGGCCAATGTACTACTGGGTAGTATGTAAAATGATTTTACAAATTATTTAACAGAGTGTAAAAATATGGAAGTAGAACAGATTACAGTGAAAACACTGTTAGCTGTACTTCCTGCAGAGTGTTTAACTCATCCGTGAAAACTATTATCTGCTAGCAATAACTGAGTGGACATTATAGCTTATAAAAGCACAGTGTTACTGGCTGTGACAGTCTCGCCATCAGTAAGGCGAGCTACATATTTCAGATTGTTAACATCTACAGTTAAGGGTGATAACTCAGTTTTCCTCTCTGAAGTATCAAAAAGTGCAACATTAGTGGGATTTTTGAAAAAAAGCATAGATTTAAGCAGCAAATGAGTGCAATGTCCTGGTTGTAGAGTTCATGCAAATTCTTCAGTAATTCCCTTTTGTAATCCCAACCTGCGTGTATTGCAGTTCATCCTTCAGTTCAGCAGTCAGGGCTCTGTAACTTGTGTTTTGGTTCTCTCTCAACTCTTGATAAATTTCTCTTGTGTCTGTTTTGTGGTTTGATTCTGTTTTCTTACATGAATTTTCTTACATGAATTGTGGTTATTAATATCTTTGCAACTTCATACATCAGAAAATAATCTTCAGTTTGTTTATAGCTTATGTTCATTCATTTTTAGAAAGGCTTGGATATAAGACTTAAATTGACCTTCCTGTTTTGGAGAAAATTCCTCTTTCTCTTGGTACTTAAACATAATAAGGCTAGGTACAGTATTTCTCTTTGTAGCCTCCTTGCAGTTTTTGGAGAGGTGGAAAAGTAAGAATTGGCAGGCTGAATTTTTGGTGTAGAGCATCCTAATCAGATAAGTGTCTGATCAGTTAACAGTTTCTTATACTGTGACAACTTTTTACCTTTCACAGTTAATGCTTAGTTAATAGTAGGTGTTGGATATTTTTGTTTTGTTTTGTTTACAGGCATTTTGTCTTTGGGCTTCTGTTATTCTGAAGGTGATCCTCTGGAAAACACTAAAGCTAGAATCCCATGCAGGCTATAATTATATAGGTGAAAAAGAAGAAAAATAGGAGAGTGCTTATTTTTACATGAGTTAAAATGTATAATGAAAATAGTAACATTTTTTCTCTTTTGGAACAAATATGTTGTAAATGGCTATCAGTCTCTTCAAAACTGTAGCAAATGTTGAATGTTATTTATAAAATTTTTATTTCAAAGGGCACATTTTTCTCTTCTTAAGAAAGAGATGATGTCAGACACTGGAATTGTAATATGCTTGTGCGTAGATATAGAAGCAATTATAAGATTAAATCAATAGGCAATTTATACATAATTAAAAGTACTGTTGCTTATTTCAGTGACTTCTGTCATTGAATCTGAGTAATTTCAGAGTCTCTTCTAAAAAAAGGAATTGTTTAATTTTAGATTTTGCAATCTTAAACAGAAAATATGAGTTTATGTACATACAAGGAACTTCTGTGAGTAGAGTATCTCTTGTGTAAGACTGATATTAGAAACAAAACTACATCATAAGACATTGGGACAAGAATCTATAGCAAGCCAGAAAAAAGTTTAGATTTAAAAGTTTTAGCTTTGACCATTCAGACAGCTCACATGCGGGGGAAATGGAAAAATCTTTTTTATTACTTCATACTATGAGGAAGAACCTCGTTGTTTTGTCAAAGCACTGCTCAGTAAAAATGACCCATAGCTCTGTTTTCATCAAGTCAGCTGCCTTCTCTTGATGTGGCATGTTCCGCCTGAGTAATTTTTCATTTTCCTGGGAGTAGCTGGGCACTTCAAGATAGGTCCGTTGCACCTCTGTTAAAGAATAGCAGTGATCAAGTAGCCAAAATAGCTGTGTTTTTTTTTCTGAAGGTACATTGTAATTATGGCTTTTTTTCTTTGTTTTAGTAGATAGACCAAAGGGACACTGTTTACTTGTGTGTACATAGGAAGCCACAGCTGATCGGTGGAGGTTGTGTCATGAAGAGGCTGTTTTTCTGAGGGAGTTCATAGAGCATTTGCGAGAAGCTGTCTTGAGAAGCTGTTGGTGCAAGAGGAAAATACATTCTTTTTTTTCAGTACTTTGAAATAAGATTGGAGAGGTGTTATTTCTAGTCTTTTCTAGCAAACTACTACTACATGAATACAGGCTAAAAACTGAATTTTCATTTCATGACTTCTTTCCAGATTCTTCTTGCTGGTAAAAATCATTTACCTTAACAAAATGGTTTGCAAAACACATGTCAAATTTTATCTTGAAAAGAAAAGCTTCCAGTAACGTTTGTGTTCAGGTGGCTTTAGAGTATATATAAAGATTTTTCTTAGACCATTTACAAACATTCTTGACAATAGAGTAGCTGATCAAAGTTAGGTTAGTAAAATACTGAGCATTGTTGAGAGGCACTAGAATACTGTTAATGTCACTTAATAAAACTTCCCCATACACAATATTTGCAAGTTGGGTAGTGCAGAAAAGCGTTGCTTCAGACTCTGAAGTCAGTATCTTTTCTCTGTATGTACCTCTCCCATTCTGATTATGTCTTAGTTTGTCTCAGTAGCTCGTATTCCCTTTGGGCTCTATAAAAGCCAACGTAAAGGTTATCTAAAATAAGCAAGTTTCATGCACTGACCTATATAACACATGCATGACTCTCACCAGCCTTCCAGGCAGTTTGTTTAGGAGTTACTGTCTGGATCAAATCTTAGGTTGACTGCTTTTACTGACATCCTTAATTCTAAGTTACTTCCTACACTGTTAGAATGTATGAAGGTGTGTAGAGGAGATTGTTATGTAAAGGACAGTGTTAGAAGAACAAATACCTTTCATTTTTGTCTAAAAATCAGACAACAGTTTCTCCTGATAATAGTAATGTTATTCCAGAATAGGTTTGCAAAGAAAGCAAGGAGGCAAAATTACATCCGCTTGTGAAGCAATATATGGTACAGTTTCCTGTGTAGTGACATATATGTTTGAATATTTCCTTTAATCCAGTATTTTTCCTTATGTAAGCAATGTATGTATGTATATGCTTCAAATGCTATTGTGGACTGTCACAAAGGCTCTAAATGCATGGAAAAAGTGATTGGCTTAAAAAAAAAAAAAGCTGATCTGATATTGGGCTTGAAGCAACATATTTAACTTGTTTCACTTTATTGATGACATGAACCATTCCATTTAAAGAGGTAGTCTATATTGGTACACAAGTCATCCTAAAGGTTTAATTGTGCATTGATGTCTTAACTGTGCTTGTGTGTGTGACTTAAAGGGATGGTAGCACAACTTCATGAGCTGTTTGTTCAGTAGTTTTTCTGGTGACAAACCTGTGAATTGTAACATATCCCTAAACACACACAATAGCCCTGAAACCATAATGGTCTGTTACTTTACAAAAGGAGTGCATTCAAGAAAGTAAAAATAGAAATTTTTTATTTTTCTTAACTGCTTTTATTTCTCGGGCTCTACTAAACTAGCTTGTTTTTGCACTAGCCAAGTTACAATTACATTAATTATTTTTGCAGAAGACAGTTTTTGACAGCAAAATTTGCTCGCAGTGCCAGAAGGCTGTTCTTGCCTTGCTTTACTGCTTATTCTCCTAATTAATGTCAGCATTTGATTGATAATGTATTTAATAATGTCCAGGATACTCAAAGGCAGGTTTTGATGAGACGGGTGTGATTGTTTCCAAAACTGCTTGTCTGTTACTGCTAATGCCATGTTTAATTGTATGTAATATTCATTTCTGCCTCTGTTTACTCTGTGTGTTCTAATACCGTAGAGGAAAATATATACACTTGGAACAAAAATTAGTTTTGCATGAGAAATTGGATAGAACTTTGGGGAAAGGTATAAGAAAGTTAAAATTCATGTTTGCGCAATGTTTCAAGAAATAAAGCTCACTGAAGATTATATACATGGAACTTGTGCTAATAATGTTATGTATAGTATTATGTATAAATGAATAACACTAATACTATGTATTTGTATTTTATTTATGATTTTTAATACATATTTATTTATACAAATAGGTAATGGGCTTTACAACACAGGCCTCCATAGAGGTTCTCATACATGTGGAATGAGGATTGAAGCAGAGAGACAGGTAGCTGTGTAGTTGCTAATGAAGCCATTAGAAGAGATAGGTTAATCTGGAATGCATCTCAAGCAAATGTTAATTACTTTAATTAAGACCAAATTGCAAAGATCAGGTGACTATTTCATTACTCAAATGTATTTTTTACTGCTGATTCTGCACTTGAAAAAAAAAATTAATGAAATAATGTTTATTTTCTCTAAAGACAGTAGGAGAAGAATATTTCAGGCAACAAATAGAAAATGAGAGATAAGAAATATTGAGTACAATCATTCTGTGCTTGAGAGAGAAGGATGTTGTTCAATACATTTTATTAGCAAAGTAGTAAATTCTAATGTATACCCATGGATTATTGGAGAAGTTTAAATTTTTTTTTTTTATCTCCACAAATTTTGGTCTCAAAACCCACTAACTGAAAAAGGATTATTCACATTACAAACTGACAGTGATGTTCTGCTTGAGCAAATATATGTCTTATTACCAGTAAATATGTTTCAGTAGGTTCCAGTTCTAGACAAATTTGGAAGAAACAGCTGGCATTTGATACAAGGGATTTAGAAGATAATTTTAAATGTACATGCAAGTGTCTTCATAGTCTTGAATTTCAATTGTTGCTTTTGAAATTAGGATCGTGAAAGAATTTAAAATAGGTTGCAAAATCTAAGTTCCTCTATGCTTGGAAGAACAGGCTGTAATTGCTTGCTAAAGTTGTTTACATGGGGTATGGAGCTGCTGACTGCTTGGATTGCTCACAAACTCAATTTATCCAGGACAGCAAAGTGAATGCTGCGAAGTCTTACTCTCTCCTCTTCCTGAAAAGAAGAGAGATGCTGCTAACTTAGAGGACCATCTACTGGTATGGAATGTGATTTTTCAAAAAGCTTGAGAAATGCTTTTGTCTTGATCAGCTGGGCAGCACCCAAATGCCATGAGAGAAAAAAGTGAGGTGACTGATGTGATGGGACACTGTAGTTCAAAAGACAATTTTCAAACACAAGTCACAGGTTGAGCACCAAAGGAGAAGACAAGGCCAAAATCTTTCTTCTTCAGCATTCAAAAAGAAAATTCGTGTTTCTACTGTAAATGTTGTTTGGAAAGGTAATATTTTGCTGTCTCCCTCAAAATGTCAGAGCATTGTGAAAGCAAAACTTATGAAAGAGAAGCTGCTTTTTAATTGCAGATCTTGTAATTTTTAATCTGCAGTTTGGTTCCGTATCTCAGCATTAGTTGATCATGTCTTTAGCACATTTTGTTTTAAATGATTATACCAATATCTAAAGTAGATGAGAGAGAACTAACAGAACTAAAAAGTCTCTCATTTGTAAAATTATATGAGATATTTTATTCATTTTTTAAAACTTATTTCATTTTTGTCTTCGTGGGTGTACTTGTTTCTTCAGGCAGGTTTACATGAGGGAAAATAAGTTTTTTGCCGTGAGGAGAAAAAAAGAAGTCTGTTAATAGAACAGAATATCCCAACTGTGGAAAGTTTAAAGTTTAAAGCTTTGTTTTCTAGCATATAAACATTATACTCTCATGAACAGGATTGTTGCCTGGTTTCCCAAACTATCAACAAGAATAAGGCCTTGTGCAACAAGTTGGTGATGGTAAAACCAGTGCCTTTTTTTCAGAGCAAAAGACATTATTTCTCTAAAATTCTTTCTATTAAAGAATTTTTTGATATCTATGTGTAGTGACTAAACATATATGGAAATATTTTACACTGGATGCAGATTTCAGGTGGTGACAGCTTATTATATTATTACTGAGTTGTTTCATTCTGTAGAGTTCAGTGATGTCGTGGGGTATTTGAACAAGAGAAGTGTGTAGGAATACGAACCCAGAATACTTTACTTCTAGCAATACAGTCAAGGGTTTCGAATATTCTTCAACAAGATATGCAGTAGCTTAACTGTATGTTAAGACTGACTTTTGTTACCATGTAAGACCAAGTCAAGGCCAGGTGGACCTTTGGCATGACCTAACATGTTTGTCCTTTTAAATATTCATCTTTATTTGCAGATCTTAAATTTTTTATTTTTTTAATCTTCAGTGCATTTTTGAATGTCCTCACATTTTTATCTCCTTTTAGTAATGTTGTAGTATGGTTATAGTGGTTGACTGAAAGCTTATTAAAGTTTAAATGCTCAGCAACAGGAAAAGTCTCTTTTGTGTTTAGAGACATTAAATCAACAGTGCTCTCTGTTTATAAAAAAAGAAATACTCATCTAATTCAACATGAGTTCTAGTATTTTGCATCCAAATCCTTGCCTAAACTCCCACTGAAGGAGGAAATAAAAATGGGGCGTTTGTCATTTTAATAATGTAAATGTTTTAGGATGGGGTTCTTCCTTTCCTTTATCCTGCGTGTTAATTGTATGTGTTTATTTGGAATTTTTTCCTCCCTAGCACACTATTTTAATACATTTCTGTTGGTGAGATTTTTGTGTCACTTTTAAAAAAAGTGACAAGATAGTGGAAGTTCTGAAAGCTCTCTGTGCTAAGTAACAAAACAACAATGGTGCTGCAAAAACATTGTATGAGAACCTGACTACCGTAAGTTGCCTTTCCAGCAAAAACGTGGAATGTTGCCTGTTTCTTCAGGTGTTGTGATTTATCACATCTAACTTGGCATGATATGTCATCTTAAATTGATCAGATTCCAGTTCTCAGAGCAAGGTGTGCTCTAATTAGGAACCTTCATATTCTGAGCTGATTGGAAGTAGATCTCCAGTCCTGCAACGTGGGTTGTTTTTTTTTTTGTTTGTTTGTTTGTTTGCTTTAATTCTCCGGTTCTCTAAGCAAGTGGAAACTCTGCTTTCCTTGCTAACTGTGCCTCCAGAATCATGTTCCTTACACTGCCTGACAAAACACCCCTAGGTTTTCTTAAGGTTTAAGATCAACCAGCATTACTGTGACCTGAACTGACTTTACATGATGTACTAAAAGGTGCCTGGCTGGGGCGGTTGAAGTTAGTTCCTCTACCAATAAAATCCATGGAGGACTGAGGGTGCTTAGGGATGTTTGTTGAGAATTTCTTGAATTAGACTGTTAGATGGTTTATCCCTGATATGCTGCTGCTAAAATCATGAATTGACTGATCACATTTTGGGAAATGTGTGTTAAGGCATGAATGCATATAAGGCTACGTACAATTCTGGTCTTTACTCTTCTCGTAGTGGTACATGTAATCCTGTCTGTACTTTGTTGTCACTGCCCTAGTTCCAGACATACTGCTATATTGTTCGTGTCTCCAAAGTCAGAGGGAGTTTAATAAATTGCCTGACTGCTTAGAAGCTAGTAATTTAGAAGCATGCGAGATTTTACATATCTCTACAAAAGGGAAGGAGGTACCTCAGCAGAAGAACCTGGCCTCTGATCAACTCTTTTTTTCCCCCTACTATTTACTTTAATTAATGGCTGTGGCATTCACAGAGTCATTTCAATAATGTGTGTAATAGGTGGAAGTTAGGTGCTTTGTCAATGATTGCACTTGATAACAGGCTTGGACAAAACAAAAATGGATCTCCAGCTGTGATAATTATGTCAATGTTCATAAGTCCTCTTTCTTCTCTGCAAATGCTATGCTTTGCTGCAGTATAACTGCACCACTGCAGTTTTTGCTTTATGTTGGATTTACTCTGGTATGAATAAATCTATTCTACGTCTTCTGCAGTATGTTTACTATGTTCACTTACCTTCCTACTAAAGTGGCAACATGGACAGCAGGCTTCAGTACTGAGAAAGATTAATTCCCTATGATGCAAAAGATAGAATTTAGGCAATTATAAACTGTGTGGATACTTTCAATGCTATGCATTATTATAAGATAGTAGAAATTATTCACCTCTGAAGAATGAGTTGTCTAAGTTGTCTGATAGTCTGTAACATGATTTCTTTTTGTTGTATTGCTAAGTGTTGTGATACTGACACAGTATGGCTTTGGTAACCACTATTTTCCATGTGTCTCTTATCAGTGAAGTGCAAAAAGGTTTAGATTTGAAAATCAGCAAATTCAAATGTATTTTAGTAAATATACAAGAGTAAGAATATCATGTCTTAAATGATTACTAAATACCCATAGATTCTTTTACTAGTCACCACTCTGAAATCAGGAAATACAGATCTCAGTAGGAGATTTGCATGGGCTCTTTGAAATTTCATTCAGGAAATGGCTTTAACACACCCATTTCTTTAAAAAGCAGTTAAGGCTTTGTATTTTTAAGAGAGAAATCTCCTCTCTTATGATGATGCTGGACAAATCCAGAGTCAGGGTATCTCTTGTGGGGGCTGGGAGCATGAAGGTGATGTACAATAGTTATTGCATGTTTTTTCTAGAGTTTATAATAGAGAAGTATACCTGCTGTCATACGTACATATGAAAATAGAGTACAGACTGTTGAATTTTGAGCTGTTTTAACTGATCCAGATTGCTACTGTGTGCTTATCCAGAGCTAAGGACATTCCAGTCCTCATATTTCAGGTTACTCCCTCTGGTGAAATATCAGGTCCTCATATATTACATTCTATTGCAAAGAGGACAAAATTTTCCACTTTTAAAATATGCTATTTTTTTTACAAGACTTAAATATATTTATGTGTTAATGATTGATAAGCTGTGAAGCACATCTAGTCAGAAAATTGCTAAAGCTGCATAAATGTTCAGTTCTATGTGGATAACCATATTTGTACCATATGTACTTGATACTTGTGTATTATTTGTGTACTTAGATTCTTTAGTCTATGTCTCACAGCTTTGAAAGCCATTTAAGCTACATGAAATTCAAGCTATACAAACCTTACTCAGAATGAACTGATGTTGATTTTAGGCATCACTTACTCAGCTCCTTAGACTCAGGGAAGCATCAAGGGTGAAACCTTGGCATTCAGCATTCCGCATCAGGAGGCTGTGTTGTAGGGTTTTGTCAATAATAGGCTTGTACCTCTCCAGCTGCGGATTTGAGATATTATAAGTCAAGCCACAACTGTAGCTACGCTGGTGAATTATGCCATGTTTGTAGATGTAAATGCTTTTAGAAATTAGTACTTAGATGCTAATATTTAAAGCATTGTTCAATGTGTTAGGAAAGGAAAATATGTGAGATTTTTGGTTTTCTACCTCTGTGCTTTTCATCCGGTATTGTTATGTACTAGGGACTGGTGCTGTCTGAGGCAGTCCTCTGCAGTAGAACCGTTAGTTCTTTGCAGTAGTAGTGGACAGCAGGAGGGGAAAAAAGTATTTGTAAAAGCTGATGTGGCTGGCAGGGAGAAAAGGAAGAAAGGACCTATGGGACTGAGAGAAAACACAACTGCAGATAGGGACAGGAGCTACTATGGCCATGAAGCTGAGGAACGGTTCTATGTTTATTTTGTTTGTTTTTCCTGTTAGGAAAAAAGACTCAATCAAAACAGTTATATTAGTCTTTCCATCAGTCTCATACATTTATAAATTTCTCAAAATCCATTAAAGTTGCAGTGAACAAAGAAAAATAAATTCCCTTTTTACTGTGTGCCGTTCTCCAGTTCAGGAAAAAATCATACGAATGAACAGCAGACCTGCTAATAAACTTGGATGATTTCAGCATAACCTCTGTTTACATTACAGGAGCTGTATGCATGCACAAAAATAAAAGTAGGAAATGAGTGTTTGACCATTTTGAGGTGCCTAAGCCTTGTTTAAGCAGAATGGTCACATCTGCAACTGGAAAATGTAAAAGAAATGTCAGTCCAGCTAGCGCAAAGATGAGCCATAGCAGTGACAAAGGGCTTGCTGTTAAAATATAGAACAGGAACACATGAGAGAAATGGAAATTATTTCCTTATTCTTATGAAAGGGCAGGTTATACCTCCCAAAGGGTCTGTGGAAAAAGTGAAATACAGTCTTTTCTGTTTACAATTCTGTTGATAAGAACTGAGGTCAAAAAGGCAAACAAATCCTCCATTCCAATAACTGTCTGCCTACTTAAATGGTATTTTTTTTTCTCTCCTCCATACACAAATTGCTTACTCGGTTGCAGCTGTTTGAGTAGAATGGGGACAGAGCTTTCTGTGATACACAGGAGATTGTATTTAGAGTTGTGCTGAGTAGATGCTCGGTATACTTCCACTTCCCCTAGTTGAAAAATGGGTTCATGGAGAGAAGAAAGTGAGCTATACTCTTAGCAGTTTATTTCTTGAAATAACTGTATTTAAAAGAATAAATTTAAAGAAATGGTATTGAAAATACCTTCTTTTCAAAAAGAGGAAACCCCTTTATTTTATACATTCATTTACATAAATCATTAACGAGAATTGGCTCCAGCATATAGTTCTTCTAAGGAAACATACTGTGTCTTTTCAGCTGTGCTATATCTGCTGTAAGTTACTTGGTCTAATTAATGAGAAATGATTAAAATAACATCAAGCATGTGTCAGAGTGGTCTGATACTGATGGGAAATGTAAAACTGTGTTTGACACTATAGAGGGAGGTCTGCTTTCGCTCAGGCACTTTATTCACTGTCAGACTCTGTAATGCTCTGAGGCCTTCTGATAGAGAACATAATAATATTTTGCCCTTAATATGCTTTTTCTGTTGTGACTGGTTTGTATCATAGAGACATGCAGGAGCTTGATTTTTAAACCAGAAACACATGGCATGTGCTAGATGCTGTAAAAGCACAGAATAAACATGGTCCTTCCCCTTTTAAAGTCACCTTTGATTTCAAAATGCATTGTCACATCAGTAGACTGAGGTGATTTACAGAATATTTTTAACTGATTACTATCCAAATAGTCATTGCAACTTGTGCAAAATAGCATCACGCATGCTTGAATGAAATTTCTTGTACTTGTTTGTCCTTTTACTGATCAGCATTGAGAAAAGTCTGGCTCCGTCTTCTGTACTCTCTCCCACCAGGTATTAATACACATTGATAAGATCCCCCCGAGCCTTCTCTTCTCCAGGTTGAGCAGTCCCAGCTCTCCCAGAATCTCCTCATATGTCAGGTGCTCTTGTCCCTCAATCATCGTCGTGGCCCTTTGTTGGACTTGCTCCAGTAAGTCCACGCTCTCCTTTTGTCCCTTTCCCTGCTTCCAAATAAATTATTCCTAGGTTCTGTAGTAGCAATAAAAAAGGCTGACAGCTGTAAAAATTATAGTGAAGCCACTTATTAGTATGTCCTGAGATAGTTGTGGTTTTTTGAGGATTCCTTGATTTTCTGTTAATATACATGATGTGTTCTACTAAAAATTAATTTTGTTTTGTATTTGCAATTGGCGGTCATTAAGGTTCAATTGGATCTTAAGAGCAAACTTTCTGGCACAGTCATGAGATCTTAATCATAAAACTTCATATATTTTATAAAATATGGAGCTTAAATTTATTTATTTGCTTACAGGACTGAATTTCTTATGCGATAATCCACCAAACTGAGACTTAAAGAACAAGCCCCAACCTTTTTAAGTTATGGGACAGCATCCCAGATTTTGGCAATAAAGTTATGGGGTTTGTGTTTATGCAACTGATTTTGATTGCTCCTGAGTACGTAAACTGCCTGTTGATTTGATTTGCTACTGAGGGTGAGAGATGACTCCAGGAAAAATGCTTAAGTGTTATTAGTTATCATCTAGGCAACTGTTTTAATTCTATACATGATAAAATTCAGAAGCACATAGTTTTCTTCAATGTAACATACAGTTTAAAAATAATACTTGCTTAAAAAATTGCAAAGGAATTGCTCATACTGAGTTTGTTTAATATAAGAAAATAAAAGGGGAAGGGGAACTGTTTTGGAAACGAAGTGGAAAGATAAGGAAAACGGAGGAGAACAGATCTGTACACATTTTACCTAAAGGCTTCAGACAAGCTATGTAAAGAAAAGTACTGGAATCATACACTTTTAATTTACGAAACAATATGGAAAGAAGTATTCTCTCTTTCTACCCGGTGGAAAAGTTCAGCTTCTGAATTTCTGAGTTGTGGTGACAGAATAAACATTACTTTTGCAGGTGACGGGGACATAACCCAACAGGTATGCGTTAATAATTTAATGAATGTTGTTTTCCTAAGACCACATGACAGGAAACGCTGGCTTATGCAGATACACTTTTTCTTTTTAAAAAGTGATGATTTTCCCAAGTTTACGAATGTCTATTATCAAGATTCAACCTTTGAGAAATGTTTTTTAAAGTACCTTGCTTAATCTGTTGTATACCTAGAGCACCTTCTTTTTGAGTAATGATGCGTTTTTTCAGTACTGTTTGAAGCTAGAATGCTTCTGTGAAATGTCAGTACATAAACACCTTCAAAACACCAACAGGTTTATTACATACATGTTTTCTTGTATGCTTTGTATTCCATTATAAAATGCCTGAATTGCCTGGTTTTTATTTAGATATTTAAGATTCATTAGCAACAGTTTTCATGTACAAGCCTGAAGAATGCTTAAATAGTAGGGATTATTATGAATAAACAATAGAAATATGTACATTTTACTTACAAAAATACTTACAACATCAAAATAAAATACTAATCTTGGAGTGTCTCATAATTACTTATGGTAAAAAGGGGAAAGAAGTCTAGAAAGTATATTTGCATAGAGATGAGGAAGGGAGATGAAATAAAACTGCGCAAAGCCGAGCGGTCCTGTTGGGGAGGGGTCTAATTGTAGGGCCAATGTAGAGTTCACATTGCTGGCTTTTCACCATGGCAATTCACATCTGACGATGATTTAGTTGAGCTAGTGCTTCTGGGGAACAGCTAGAGGCAGGAAAGTCTCACCAAAATGCTATTTGACTTTACTGGTGAAGCAGAGACTAGAACTTCCCTTATGTTTTTTTAAGGACAAATCGGATACCGTTTACTTCAGTTATTTGGTTTGCATAGAATGTGCTTGCATACGCTTATGAACTCATAAAATTGCAGTATGTATTTAGAAGGGATACAATTCTACCCTGTCCAAAAGATGGGCTATTTCTTTCCAGTTGTTGGTAAATTCTGGTTACGGTCTACATACTCCATATAGCTGTGACCGAGGAGCATGAGGCTTGAAATAGGCTGGAAATTATCATGAAGCCAAGGTTTTAAGTTAGTACCGTAGTTGTCTTCGTCATCATACGACTTCCTTTGGCAGAAAAGTATTGGAATGTTAATAAAGCCCAGGAAAATTTCTGCAATACAGGGTTACATCTATCCCTGAGCCAGGATCCTCTTCAATAAAAGAAGTGACAGCTTTAAAAAAATAAGTCTGCATTGCAGGCACCAGGCTGGATAAGTCCTGATAGAGAGGGGAGGATCTGCTTAGAAATGGGGGGTTTATTATACTTTTCTAAACCTAATATGTGTTGATAATCTGATTATAGTGAATAAATACTTTCTCTCTTTTGCTATACTGCTTGTTTTTATGAAGGGTAATTATATTCTAACTCAAGTCAGAGGGTCAGATTAAAAATCAGAGGTTTTCTGTTTTGGTGTTTTTGTGTTTGTTTTTTTTTTTTTTTGTTTGTGTTTTTTTACTTTATTAAGGATAAATTTACCAAAGTTCACTATTATCTAGATGTGATATAGGAAGACAATGGTTTTGTTTATGTTCTACACAACTTCTAAATGTCTTTTGGTAAATGTCTTTCTGGACTGTAGCAGAATTTATTCCATGGGCTGGAAACGTAGTTTCAGTAATGAGCAATTGAGTGCTAGATACCTTCCAGCAGGACAATTTGATATTTGATTTTCTACAGCTTATGGTTTTGCTTGGAGCAGAATTTTGCTAACACTAACTAACCCAATAAAACTCTATTTATTTATTTCAACTGAGAATGTGTAATTAGGTCAGCTGTAATTTCAATGTGTTGTGCTCAAGGCAACTTGTAAGACGTTTTTCCACCGTGTGGAAGCTCAGGTTCTACATTACCAAAGCATTTAAACCACAGGGGTGGAGGTTTTTACATGGGGCCCCTGTGCAACAATCAGTTAGTGAGAAAGGGGCACAAAGTGTTCCAGTTTCCAGTAATTTCTGTCTTTGTTGAGTTCCTCAAGCACAGAAAATCACTTCCAAAACATAATTAAAAGGACCTACTAATACTAACTAAATCTGGTGGCATTGAAATATATGTCTGTAATTCAGTGAATATTAACCACTGGCTTTACTGGTGTTTCAATGAAAGGAAAAAGGGAAAAAAAAGCCAAACCAAACAAGTTTATGGCAGGATCTACTTATGCTGCACGTAATATATTTGCATATATTTTCCACACACAGCATATGGCAATTATTCAGTTAGCAACAGCCAAGTGTTAAGAGCTTATGTTACTTACTTCTAAGTATAGCTCAAATATAGATTGCTGTGCTGATCAGTTTTATGAAAGTTTTCATTTTTTTTCATGCTTCAACTTTCTTTACTCAAAATCCTACCCATTTCAGTTATGGAGAGTTGAGTCATTTGCATTTGAACATTTTGCCTCCAGTTAGTACCCAAATATTTAAAAAAAAAGCAGAAATAAAATACAAGGAAAATGCACGATGTCTCTTATAGCTAAAGTGAAGCTATATTATGGAGATGCAGTGGTATGATGTTTGTTTTAAACTGAACACAGTGTTTGTTTTTATATCTTTGATTCCTACACCTTTATTTGCAGACTTGTGGTTTTGATGTGATATCCTTCATTCGTTTCCACAATACTTAAGTACTTAAAATTTGATAGCTGCCTTAATAAGTAAAATAATTTCTAATTCTTCTGTTGCATTTCTAGAAGTGGAGTAGTATATAAAAATAAAATTTTGCAGTCATTTTAATCAAATCTTTTATTAATTTGCAAGGTAGTCTATGGATTTTAAAGTCTGAGTCAGTGTTCAGCTACCAACTTCAAAGGAGGAATATTCAATTTAGATTTAAGTAGAGTGTATGAGTCAGCTCACCAGCTTTCTGGAATGCGCTTTTTATCAAGGGAGAGCAATGCTGAAGCTCAGGCTATTTTTGAAAATATAGACGGTATGGATAAGTTAACTATGAGCAAATTATGGCCATGTTAAAGTATACATGTCTTTAGGGTAATGCAGATTTTCAGCTTCCTGTGGTAAGGTGTTATTAGAATCATCTTAGACTTATCCAGTAGCATAAACTCTTACCCAGTTTGCAGAAAACCAATTAACTAAACAAGTAACAGTCCTATGCAGAAAGTTTACAGCAATGAAAGTAAGTAATATGCAAGTAACAGAGAAAGAAAGCTATTCCATGGCAATGGACTCAATTTATATGTTGACAACTTAGTGATTTTTACAATGTCAGCCATTGTAAATGCTATATTTATATGCATAAAATTTATAAAACTACATAAACATATAACCTATAGATATGCAAATGGTTATAAATATATAAAATACATATCATTTACATAGCAATTATGTCTGGTATGTAATGAAACTGAATGCGGCATGATTTTTTATTTTTAATACTAATATCAGCAGAATGCATTAGCCCTTAGTTTTCTTGCCACATTAAAAGTCAGTTCCTGGTTTATTTTACTCAGCCAATACCTTACATTGGGCAGAAGACGGTGTTCCATCGGTAAATAGAGAAATATTGAAGCATGTGTCCATGTTAGTTCATGGGTGGATCAGAGCGAGACAGAATACGACAGGACGGATTAGAGCAGGAAAGGAGTTGCCCTGTAGAACTAAGGCAGCAGAGAACATCACAGTGGAAGACAAGATCAGCACATTTGGTCTGGAATAGGAGAAATGACTATATGAAACAAAGAAAACAGGATGTGTTATTACTGTATTATAGCAGTACACGTTCCAATAATGTATTGTATGGAAGAATAAGAAGAGAAACAAATGTCTCAATGACAAATGTATCAGACTTGCAAGGACAAAATCTTGACAGAATTCCTTCTGTGATGCCAACCACAATGGAGGATGAACCTTTATTGGATACAGCTATATCGTGCACATTCTGACTTACAATGTTTCTCTCTTTATCCAAGAGAACTGCGGGTAACTGTATTAGAGAAATACACTCCTATTGGGAGTCAAAAGATTTTTATAAAATTTCCTTTGTTATTTCCGTCACATTGATAGAAGGACTTCTGTTTGCCTGGACATTAACTTAGAAAACTATTGGGTAAAGAAGATACAGTATTTTTAAACTAAAAACCAAACAATAAACCACTCACCCCACCCCTCTGATTCTAACTGCCTCAGCTTTTGTAGATGTCTACAAAAAGAGGGTCTAAAAAAATGAGGCGGTTAAAACGTACAGAGGTTACTAGTGCTAGGTATCACGGGGGAAAAAAAAGAAATCAGTGTGTGTGAGTCTCATAGGTGAGGTCATCACTTCAGAGCATCAGTCTTGTAGTATGTTTCTGTAAGATGAACTAACAACTGCAGTCCCACAGATCCTGAGTAAGTCTTGTGTTGGAAGGTTAAATCTGTAGGTCAACTCCACGTCACTGTCATTGCATTCTAAAATAACTTGTCGTGTAAGTTTAATTTCATAGATCAGAGGTTACGGTTAACATAGTGGCTTTTTCTACGCATATAGTTTGAAAGACAGACAACACATTTGAATTGTTCTTCATTTCCTGTCCTTAACAAAATGATTTAATATTAATATGCTGTGAATTAACATTTTTCTTTTTTTTCCATTAATATGCAATTGACATCAATTTCACCTGTAATTCTTTTTCTAGTCTTAGCTGTATTTGTATCTTGCTAAGAATGTTTTAAAATTGTACCTGCCAATAAATTATTTGGTATAGCCAATAGGTATGCTACTCTGTGCATGTGGTATAGGAACAGTATATATACGCACACACTGTGTATCTTTTTTCTTCATTTCTCTGTAGCTTTTTGCTGTTGCTGTTTGAATTTGCACTCTCATTTTCCATGGTACTCCTCATGGATTTCTGTGTTCAGGTGCTTTACTCCTTCCCTGATTTTTGTCACTGTTTGATTTTTTTTTTTCTTCTTTTTTTTTTTTTTAATTATTCTTTACATAATGTTGCTTTGCCAGTCCTTTTTTTTTCAATCAAAACCAGAATTTATTCAGGCAGTTTTTGAGGTCCCTATGAAAATGGATATGAACCCGGCTAATACTTGTATTTTACATTGATTATTTTTTCTGCAAGAGGACAATAATCATAGGAATTAAATATAACCTTCTAAATGAATATAATAATTCTGCTAGTTCTTGAGGAAACAGTATTCTTTTAGGACTTGAGTTGTGCATGTAACATACTAAAGCAAAGTTAAGTGCAGTATGAGTAACAAAATCTTTTTGATTCATTTTGCTTGTCAAGCAGCAATTCACATGTAGTTAATAATAAACATTTATTATCAAATGACATGTTGATATCTGAAGATAATCATAATAGTATTTACAGCAAAAGGGACTTAAAAGAACTTCCTAAAAGGACTTCAGGTATCTGCTGCTTATTTTCTTTGCACTCCTTGTTCCTCCAGGATTAATTTTTAGTTCATTTCTTAATTAAAAGAAGTTAGAAGCAAATGCTTTTAGTAGAGCTTTTGGTAAAAGTGCTGTACTTTCAGAGCAAGCAAAACCTTGGCAGCAGAGGTGGTTCAAATTTGGTGTAGTTCGTCTGTTCTTCCTTGATAAAGGCACGTACAAGTTCAAGGAGATTTTTCAGTTGTTTCTGCAGATTTTTGGTTTTACTTTTTTTTTTTTTTAACAGTTCAAGAATTACTGACTTTAATTTGTGCATACAGACTAAAGGAGTAGCTATGAAATAAATAACCTGCTACGTGGCATTGTATTTTTTCTGGTTTGCACAACTCCAGAGCTGAAAGAATGAAAAATGCTGCTGATACTT
The DNA here is from genome assembly GCA_034782735.1 of Sagittarius serpentarius. Taxonomy (NCBI): domain Eukaryota; kingdom Metazoa; phylum Chordata; class Aves; order Accipitriformes; family Sagittariidae; genus Sagittarius; species Sagittarius serpentarius. The sequence goes on along the minus strand of JAVKLA010000036.1, from coordinate 2,714,914 downwards.
GATCACTTTTGAGATATGTGCATGTCAGTCCAAAGTGTAATAATTTATGTTGATACCTCAGTGGTCTGTCATTGGAAATCTGTACTTTCTAGGGAGGCGTTCATACTGGAAAAATTTGAATATTTTCGCACCTTTCCTTTTTACCCTTAACCCACCTTCTGGTTTTGCTGGACCTTTTTCAGTGGAATACATGTGTCTATGCTCTGCTTGTGGTAGGTTCTTTTTTAACACTTGTATTTTGGAGTGGCTCCTATCAGAGCTTGTTGCATCTAGCAGGAGCTGGTTTTGTGTGTGATATCATCCTGGTGTCACATATGGTGAAACTGCCTAAAGATGTGATGCAGCTTTAATCCATGACATGATTTAATCTAGCACAACAGATTGGCAGTTGTGCTAATATATTTAGATCTGGTAATGTCAGAGGTACCTGCTAAAAGTTTGTTGTCATCGTCTTTTTTTAACAGAGACTTGCAAATATTTAGAGGAACAGCAAAGGTTGCATACCCTTTGGAATTCTTCCAGCAGGATATCATGTCAGATGATACATTATCTTCATGAGTAGGGCAAATCCCATCTGTCATGTCTGTACACTGAAAAACCCATTTCTCGAAGTCATAGTTTACTATCTGAAGAAATTCTGTATTCTTTATGCCATAATAAAAACTCTGTTAGCCATTAGTGGCTATATGTTGCAGATATTTTTGGATTCTAAAATCTGTCAGCCATAAAGGCAGTGAAAGGAGTTCCCAAGTACTGATCATGCTAATGTCTGTATCTGTTTCAGTCATCTCCTCTGAAAGTAATATATTCTGCTAAAATATAAGATCAACATAATTTTGTATAAAATAATACATACTGTTTTCATACTTAAGACGGCGCTCATTAGGCTCATTTAGCACTCTTTGACTTGCTTTTCCTCCAGTAGTCTAAACATTATATTCCAATGATTTTACAGGGACCTGGATCAACCTTGTGGTATATAAAGTACTGGAAGTTTTGATTTGACAACTATAGCTAGCTTACCTAGTGAAAGTTAAAAATAAGTAAAAAATAAAATCTGTTTTTAAGAGACAAGGTGTGCTATGGGTGTGGGTTGTAGAACAGAAATCTAATTCTCAAGTGCTGAGTAAGTGTAAAACGTATTATTTTGACATACAGTTCTGGAGCTGAAAATGATCTGTTGCTTTCAGTTATGATTTTTCACTATTGAAATTCTACGTACTGTGGAGGATCACCCCCAAAGTTTCATTTTCTTTTATATTATTTTTCATGACAGTTAATGATGGTCTCATTCTTCTTTTAAAAAAACATTTGTACGTGACAACTCTTAAATTTATCTGTTAAAATCAGGCAAATTTAGGACTTTTGCTGGAAAATACACATTTATCTTTTTTTCCTAAATAAATTTTGTACAGAATACTTGTTCAGTTTTCTTCAAAAGTTTTTTTCCAATAGCAAACATGCTTTCAGTGATAGAAAAGGGAAGTTTGATTTTGGAAATAATATAACAACAGATTTTTACAGGTTGGGCTAATAATTTCTTTTTTTTACTGCTAAAAACGGAGTTGAAGTGTTTAAAAAAAACAAACTACAAAGCACAGCCAGTTTTCAGATATATTCAGAATGTTCTGTTACAAATGCAGCTTGCTAATTGCTTTTAAATTACGGTATTTGTGCCTATGATGATTATTGCAAAGCATCATTAGAGTCTAACAACTGGAGTAGTGTCCTAATTGGGGTTTGATTTGCAAAAAGTACTTGAGAAACACAATGCTGTGAACTTGCAGTCATATTTTAAAACTTCCTTGTCAATGGATGTCAGTATACCATCCTTCCAACAGACATTGTAGGTACTGGATGACAACACTGCATAAAATAAGTAAGGTCTGTGTTGGAGGGAATGGTTGTTTGAGATAAAAATAATTTCTTAAGCTACCTCTTTCTATTATTATTTCTAAGAAATTACTTCAAGATTTTTTAAATTTTTGCTTAGTCATTTAATAGTTTGGCCCTGGGTTCAGCATTAACAATATTAAACTTTAAAAAGACAAAATAGCAATACAAAAAAAGAAAAAGCTGTAGATTGACAAGAAGGCCTATTATGCAATCTACAGTATTCAATGTGGGGGAAAAATAAGAGAAGGATGAGAGAGGGGATATTCTGTTTCTTTACATCAGAAGATTAATATTGCCCCAAAATAATTGTTTCATCATTAGAAAATCAGACCAAAAAAAATTATAGATTTTTAAACTGTCTCTTTAATGTACCCATTTCAGATTGGAAATGCCATTACATTTGTATACCTTAAAAGAGTGGTAAGCATACTGATACATGTCCAAACCTACCATGTGCAAACAGACGAGATTGAACAATTGTCATCGTTTAACCCCAGCCAGCAACTCAGCCCCACGCAGCTGCTCACTCACTCCCCCCGACCCCGTGGGATGGGGGAGAGAATGGGAAAAATAAAGCAAAGCTCGTGGGCTGAGATAAGAACAGTTTAATAGAACAGAAAGGGAGAAACTGACAATGGCAATAATAACAACAAGAAAGTGACAATAATAATAAAAGGACTGGAATACACAAGACAAGTGATGCACAGTGCAATTGCTC
>JAVKLA010000036.1:2685053-2712200 GCA_034782735.1 Sagittarius serpentarius | reverse complement strand
GCTGGGCAGGAGAAGCTGAAAAGTCCTTGACTGAGTCTAAACACAACTGAGCAACAGCCGAAAACATCAGGGTGTTACCAACATTCTTCTACTGAACTGAAAACACAGCGTGGTACCAGCTACTAGGAAGACAATTAACTCTATCCCAGCTGAAACCAGGACAGCAATTTAAACACATCTTTAATACAATGTGCTTTTCTATGCTGAAGTTATTTTTCAGAGATAGTCTGTGTGTATATATCAGAACCTGCAGCATAATCCCGCAACTTTTTTTCTTGAAGAAATCTAGTAACTATAATAAATCTTCTAACATTAGTACTCTTTTTTTTTAGCAGACTTTTGTGAGAAGTTTCTTCTTTTTTTCTGTACCACATACCCACTCTTAATATCTCTCACACAATCAGGATTTATGAAATATAATACCTGGTATTTTAATAATCATAACAAAGCGATGCTATTAAAGGCCTTATTTAGTTATTTACACGTCTTTTTTTTTTTTTTTTTTTTATGGTCAGAAGCTAAACACAGGAAGGTCAGAGAAACTCTCTGTATGGAATTTTTTTTTTTTTTTAAGTCAGATACAGTTTGTTCAATTTGAAGTTCACTCCCATATTTTGATCCATATGAAGACATTCCTTGCCAAATTAGCTGTGCAGGTTGAAGAACTACACAGATAATATTATCCCAAACAGGTGTTTTTCTTTCTATCTTCAGCTGCTTCTTCATCATATCCAGTATGTTTACAAAGGAAAAGGAAGATTTCTACCTTTTTTGTTGAATGTTCTGATTTGTTGGTTCAAATTCTAGTAATGCCTCTGTGATACCAGAGTCAGAGCTGGTTCAGAGCATACCAAAGTGAAGATAGAATCTCATCTCTGCATTTGTGACCTAATTCATATTTTCCTATTGCATAGCCTTAGTTATTGCTCTCTTGTGCTTTTCCTTCTTCCCCTTTTACCCTTGGGTTGTCACAAATGTCTGGTGACCTTCTGAGAAGGGCATATGCCCCTGAACTGGAGAATGGAAGACAAAATAAAAGAATTAATATAGTTGCTGAGAAAGTAGGCAAGTGGAGAGAGTATTGCTAATTAACAGATAATTTAACAGCGGAGGGGAGGAGAAGTTATTTTCTCTACTTATTTTTGCCTGGAAACAAAAATCTGGATAGGGACCTGTGAAATATGTTAACTGAAGCAGGAAAATTTGTGGCTGGTAGGTGAGGTTGTTTTTTTAGTTTCTGTTGTGTGTTTCATTATCTGTTTGTTGCATGAATGTTTGCTTCCCCTGGGGTGTGGAACTACTTACCATTTTAAATTTGAATGAAGTGGCTATATATAATTTTTACAAGCCATAATATAAATTAATCAAATCAACACCATGTATGCAATTGTTTGGCATCTGTTTGTATTTCTGTCTTCTTGTTATTGGATATAATGCTGCCATTAACCCTTAGGAAACTTACCTTTTAACTTTCCATACTACATCATACCAATTATTTAGTCCAATAATTTAGATAAAAGCAGCACCAAAGACTGTAGGGAAAAAAAACCTGTCAGAAACTTATATGCAAACGATAAAGGGGGTAAAACGTCTTCTTTCTTTCTATATAGGCTATAATATAGTCTCCTTACAAGGCTGACTAGAGTCCTGAATTTAAAAATTTAATATTTCTTCCAGTATGGCTTACTGTAAATTATAGAAGCTTTGGATGTTTTTAACATGAATGTTTAATCTCTTTTTAATTTTTTTAAAATCTTGGCACTTTCTGTGGCAATGATAGCTCCTCTTTACTAATATTTTATTGATTCAGATGTTCCTTCCAAGCGGAATTTGGATTAATTAATTCAGGTTAATTTTGGGTTAACCCACCCCCTTGTTCTTTTGTTATGGAAGAAAGCTTGGAAGAAGAAAGATTCTTGATCTATCTGTAATTTAAATCAATTGTTATTTTATATACTTATTTCAATTTACCTTCTATTAACCTCCTTCCTGAAGTAAGCAATGCTGCTCTCCTACCTCTGTTAAGTATTTCCAGCCAATGTAGCAGGTACAGGTATAATGCTTTCCTGTAATGGTCATGAACACCTTTTTTTATTGCTAAATATACATAGAACACTCATCTTTCACCTTCTTCTCCACCTTATATACCAAACCCTTTGCAATAGTGATTATTTTTAACAGAAGGTGGTTTGCATTTTGCTATGGACAAGTAGGTCTGTAACATCATCTTCAATGTGTGCCGTCTGGGTCTGATGCTTCCATATTGTCACTTGGCTTTGGTGCTTCCAGCGTGTCAGAAGAAGAAAGTCTAATCCTTAGTAGTGTTATTGCTTCTAGCTTAATTTATATGATAGATATTTTCTATAACATTTTTGCTCATTTTATTAGAAATTATACTGTAAATTGTGGAACACTAATATGTCAATGCTACTGTAGTTTTTGTTTCTCTAAGCTTTTTATGTATTCTGTATAATATTATGTTGATTGAAATTTTTCTGTCAAAATTCAAACATTCATATGCTTTTTTTCTGCTTTCTCATCCTTTTCCAGAAGGAGGGAATATACTAAACTGAGGTAAAGCAATAGCTTTTCTTCCATCAACCAAAGAGCTTCCATTTAATTAAGAACCAGAAATCTTGCTTGAAATACTTTGTCATTTTTAATTTTTATTTGAGAAAATTGAATAGGAAATGGGAGAAAAAAATCTTGCTTAGAATGCTTTTAAATAAAACATACCTGTCTCTTTTATACCTTTTTATGCTAACTTTGTTGCTCTTTCTGACACATCTATACTAATTGTTCCTACTGATACTGACTTAGGGTACTCAGTATTCTGGAATTTGTTTACTATTTGCATATGTGACCAATATTGACTTTCTTCTGTAAACTGCTACGCAGCATTTCTGAAACTGTTTTCTGTTCATAAAGTGCATGTGTTCACATATCTGTATGTGATGCTTAGTCTAATACAGGCTTTTTTTCTGATCTGTACTGTGATTTCATTTTAGCAGTCTGAAGCTGACAGAAAGAGAATCATAGAATCATAAAATACCTCGAGTTGGAAGTGACCCATAAGGATCATTGAGCGGTGATCATTGCTGCAGTACACTGTCCTTTCTTCAGACTCCAAGCAGCTGCAATTTATCAGTCAATGGAAAAAGACTAGGGAATTTGTCGTGACTGGAGAACTAAAGCATGAAATCTTTAGGGGAGGAGGCTTTGGGGAAGAGGCAGATGGCACTGAAAATTCTGCAAGGCCTTTGGTAGTTGTAATTTTTTCCGTATGAGTGCGGATAGGTGAGGGAGATCAAGGAGTCCTGTCTCTAAGACAGTCAAGTAGCTGAGAAGGGAATAGTTTGGTGGCCTGGTTGCCAGATGTGGGACATATTTACCCAAGTCCTGTCAAGCAGAATACATGAGATACCAGCTGAAACGTAGTCTATGAGAGCAAAGTCATTTGAATGTCACAAAGAAGATAGCACAAGTTTGAAGCTTTATAGCAGAGAAGCACTTTAAGAGGTAGTATGTCTGGCTTCTTAGCCTGTGGATTATTTTAAAGAAGGCTGTGGAAGGTGACTAAAAAAAGCCAAATCATGTGGGTTATATTGCTGTCCATCTGTGTGAAATTTCTAAGTGGATGGAGAATTCAGAAATATTTCTAAGGAGGTTGAGAATTGCCTTCCAGAGGGATACACTGCACACACAGCCTTTCCTCACACCAGCCATCGTTACATATTTCTCTGGCTATTGCTGCACAGCAGCGTTCTGCCTCAACCAGTTGGTAAACTGTTAAATGTTTCTTTTCTCCACTGAACAACATACCATGTGATATAGTGGTATGTAACAGTGCCAACAGCAATGGGAGTGCAGGGCAGCAGGTGCGCTCAGCTGAATGCTTGGATGGAAGATGGGAACAGCTCAGCATGGAACTGGCTGCAGGATTTTAGGATGTACTATGTGTGTACAGAGATGCTTGCAAGGAAATAGCAGAGCAAATTTAGATTCACACCACACCAAAGATATGTTTGTTTGACTCTTCCTTTCTGATACTGTTGATCATTGCTCAATAAGAAGTAAAGAGCCAGCTGGGAATTTCCCTATCCCAACACAGTATGCTTCTTTATGAAGAGATCTCTTAGTACTCTTGTAGGGAGTAATTTCAAGATGAACATAGAAGAAATGAAGGATTTAGAGAAGTATCCAAAATCATATAGAAGGTGCTAACATGATTGAATGAAATTATCAATAAGTATCTAGCTATTTCTCTTTGAAGAGATGCTTTTTAAAGTATTTTTCTACTGCTTTTTTTTTATTTTCACAAGGCTAAATGGATTGTGAGATTCTGTCTCTCCCTCAAATTTGATTGGAATTGCCCAGAAGGTTCAAAAATTACTAGAGGTGCAGGATTATCGCACAAGCCGTGCTTTTATGGGAAATGGAACTTTTTCAGTAAAAACTGTGTATATATAAGTGCATGAGATTCGTCAGTCTAAATACGTGTTCTGTCTCATATTATGATTTTTTTTATATCAGTGAGAAAAGCTTATGACTAGTAATTATTTTTTTTGGGGGGGTGGTATTTGTCAGGATATCAAGTACAGCATAGCTGTTATCATACATTAGGTGCCAGATGCAATTAACGATACTGGGAAATTATCACATTAAAAACTGGAATTTGTATTAGTCTGAAAATCCAGTAGCAGGACACGATACAAAATGTGTAATATCTTGTGTTAACTGCTTCATATTTTGTGATGCAAGAATTTTAATTCTGTAAACCAGATGAACTATATATGAGTAAGGCTTTAGCCTTACTTTTTTAAAATTAATCTCTGTCATTTCTTTGGTCAGTGCAAGCATATGCATATTTTTGATTATTTATGGTGGATATCATTCAGTAGTGCTGCTCATGTGTCTTTTCATGGCTTTCCTTATGTTTAATGGTCGTAACTGCTAATAGGCAAATGGTGGTTTGTGAACAGGTGCTGGGAATAGCTAGCAGCACAATTCCAAGCAGGTGTTCTCAACATAGCCCATCAGGTGGGGCTGACTTTTGATGTGGAAGTCTGTTGTGTGAAGTACCAGGCAACGTGTCCAAAAGTGTCAAGATTAATTCTGGATATTCTATCCAACACAGTGGCTACACAGTTTCCAGTAGAAATGTAGGAGCAGAATTCTACCAGTTATCATCTACGGGCATGTCTTCTCCCAAGTGGAATTTTAATTAGTTCCTGGACATAGATTTTATTAGTTTGATTTAATTTCCCTTTTATGATTTCTCATTTGTTGTGTTGAGTTTGTTTTTATCAACTGTTTATGATTTTACAGTATTTATGATTTTACAGTAATTAAATTCACCAGTACTTATTTGTGCCCAAATAATGCTATGTCCTTGCTGATGCGAGGAAGACAGAAGTGAGGTAAATAAAGTTGGTACTCCGCAGGTGGAAAGGTTTGATTCTGCTCTACTAAGCATAATTTAACTGTGAAGCTTGATTTTTCTCAGCTGCTAAGTGCTGCTGCTAATGGAAGTACTTGCTTTATTTTTAGGCAGTTCTATGCCTAAGTGCCTAAGTTGAGGAACTTTAGGCACGATTACAGTGGAAATTGTGCTATAGGACTGAAGCACAGCTTCAGGGAAGGGAACAAAAAGACTGCAGCTCTTTACTAAATGGTTGTTGCACAGAAGAAAGTGCACGTAGTAAGTTTTAGTGATTGACAGCTTATGCTGTATTTAATATAGTACTATTTGTATTTGTATTCGCTATCCCTGTTCGATGAATTGACTAAATCTGCTTATGTCGCTGACCACATGTCCTCATCCCTCACGAGCAAAGTGGAATGGTGAAGATCCAAGGTGCCTCTGTCTCTCTCTCCTTCCTAGCTGAGGGTTATACACTGCAGGGTGCTTGGCACACGCCGCTGGTTGCTGTAGTCTTTCAACAGTCTGTACGGCTTCACTTTTTGTACCAACTAGGCTCCATCTTTGTATGCGTGAATCTACACACTAATAACTTATGTAAGCGTTTTTTCAGATATACATGATAAAAAGCTACAGTGCCTGTGATAACATTGTAACAGTGGGCAGTGGTGCTCCATGCCGAAATAATTCTCTGAAGCAGTGGAGGCATTTGCCTTCTCCTCAGCAGTTCTACTCCTGCTGTAATGTGTAATGAAGGAGAGAAGCATGAGCAATTGTCTTTGCTCTGTTGTGTGACTGTTCTGCTTACTATGCCTGCAGTCAGCATGGGCCTTGTGCCTTGTTTCGCTTGGGTGGGTGGCCACAGGCCTTGGCGTCAATATTTATGCATAGTTAAACCGTGACAGTTGTGAGAAGTATAGAAATGCTGCTGCCTTGATAGGTTATTAATTTTCAGAAGTACATTTGAATGTAGGTGATGGATTCTTGTGATTCTTTGTTCCAGACATAAAATGTTTGCAGAAAAAGTATTATAACATCTTAGGTTTTTATGTGGCATCTGGGCAAAATGACTCTTAGTCAGGTGGCAGCATCTTGAGTCAGCTGGACACCAGGAAAGTCCATTCTTCCGTGAGCTCCTTCTAGAGGGAGATCCCATGGTTGGAGTCAGTCCTTTTCCATCTGTTAGAGAACAAGTCTGAGTGAGTAAGGTAATAAAGTCAATGCACATTTTATATTGAATTCAGCTCAGAGAGTCTTACGATGACAATTATAGGGGAATATTTTGAATATAAATTCACGATCTGTGGCCGAATGCGGGGTTTTTTGTGTTGTTTTTTTTTTTTTTATTTTTATTTTTTACTTGTGTTCCTTCTTTTTCATGTAAGAATGCACAGCTATAGCTGTTCCTTCAGGGAGGGTTTAATTTCCTAGTTATTCATGAGTCAATCCGTGCACAACTAACTGACAGTAGATCTCCCTGTCTTTACCATGTAGGAACTTTTGGAGAAGGCTGAGTGGAATAAAATGCTTTGCACCTTTGTTTGCATCTCAATTTAAAGTGTGTGTGTGTATCAGCAGGCTGTGTAAGTATATATATAAAATAAGGACTTCAGCTGGTTTTCTCAACTTGCATAACTGTAGCTAGAAGGCTTTCAAATGACTCAGAGTATGTGTACGGTGAATTCATTTCTGCTTGCAAAAGACCGTATATTTCTAGAATCTGTGTATGTATTTAGACTAACTACTGAAATAAGCTTCTTGCAGTACCTCTTAAAGTACAAGAAAACAACATGATTTTATTCATTAGATGAATGATGTTAATATATTCTAGGTAACAGATGATAGAAAATAGCCAGTCATTTCTGTGAAGTCAGTGTGGAAGGATGTGTATGGATTGTATTTTTTTTAATGTGCACATGCACTGGAAAGTGCTAGATTTGGGGATATCAAAAAAGAGTGGCTTTTTCTTTTGAGCAGTATACAGATTTTTCCCTATCTTTTTTCATGCTGCTTTTTAAAAAATGTTGATGGAACAATGCTATTGAAGAAATTGCAACATTTTCTTTAAATGGGAGATTTCTGAAGTGCAATGTATCTCCGGTTGTAATATTTGTAAGAATTCTGTGTAATTACAGGTTCACAAAATTGACTACCACTCATACAAATAATTATTGCAAAATTTTTCAGTCAGGAATGCAAAAACCAACAAAACAGTATTTTGGAAAATCTTGCCCCAGGAATTAAATATTATCTCTTCTTTTCAAAATTATCAAGAAAAAATCCTACTGGAGTGCTACCGTGAGAGGAAGGGAAGATGAAGTGTACAGAATGCAGGCACAAAATTCCCATTTGTAATTCAGTTATGTAATAATATGGAATAATCCATCATTTGTTATCACCAATTATTTCAGGTATTGCTAAATTAAAGATAAAAATATTATTGCAAGCCCATGTACCAGCAGGTGTTAGTTTATTACATCGGTTCTTAGCAGTTTAATTCTTCTGTCATTTCTAGTATGGATCCTTTTGTTACGGAGCTACTGGTAGTAATGGATTCTGGATCTGTGTGTGGCTTTTTATTATTGTTTTTGAGGAAAGCCCTATGTCACTGGATGCCTAACAGCAAAAAATTCATTCCTTCAGCTGCCCTCCACTGTAGACACTGGTGGGTAGAAAGGCTTGGAAGGAAAGGATAAAGTATATTAATAAAGTTTCAAAAAATGTATGTGTATAGCCTGAATTTTAGTGTGATTAATCATTTCAGGTGTCTCAGGATATGGACTTCAAACTACCTTTTTGGTAAATTCTGAGTGCTCTACTTTTCAAGTACCACTTCTAAAATGTCACAAACATTCACAGGAGATGTGCAATATTGTTAGGTTAGAATATATGATGATATACTGTGTGCCAGGTAATGGGTTTGCATACGTGTTACTTGTACATTAGCCATTCTTTTTGACAGATCTGCTATCTTGCCAATGAATAAATTAAAAAATATCAGCTGTTAGAAAAAACAAATACAGAACCTGTTTGGAAACTGGGAAGGCCATTATTTAGCAAGCTTTTCTATATGTTGGTCTTAAAGTCATTTAGAACATTTTTTGTGATATGTGAAATAATTCTTCAGATTAAAAAGTTCATTCTTCTGCTAGAAGCAACAGCTTAAGATGTTCTAAAGATTACTTGGCATAAATAAAAGGGCAGGTTTTTTTTCTTGTAATTCCACATGTGAAATTTCAGCTTTATTAAGGTTGTGTAGCTGTAAAAGAAAGGAAATTGGTGTAACATATACTTGGATCCATTTGTGTTCACAGAGGGAAGAAGAACAGTTATTCTTTCTTAAGATGGAATAAATTTATTGCTTTCAAGCGCAGCAGCAAGATACTGTGAAAAAATCCTTTTAGTTTTTAATGCTGTTGTGAACAGGTTATTAAAGTATCTGGTGTGTTTCATTGCAGTAGACCTTTGGGTTTGCCCTTGCTTTTATCAGGTTTCTTAATCAACTTGTACCACATTCATTGTAAGAGTAAAAGGAATGTAAAAATGTAGAGACAATAATGAAAGCGAATAAGGTTTGAGAAGCATCACAGTGGATAGAAGAGCAAGAGAGGAGGTGTGAGTCATCACATTTTACAGCATCGCTGGCAATCTTTTATGTTTGTATTCCAAATGAATTGGCACTACCTTGAACTCCTTTCATTAGTGTCCCTTTTAACTCCCCTTTCAGAATAATGCACTTTGTCATTCAGCTCACACTTTGCTCTGTATTTTTAATTCCTTTGAGCTTTTTTCTCTGCAGGCTTTCTTACAGTGTCACCTGTACTGACTTTTTTCTAATTAAAACTGTTAGATTTAGCTATGGCCATAAGCGTTAAATCACATGCAAAAGGACTTACCTCAAAACAAGGAGACCCTTATAAATGAGTGGATTTTGCAGACTTTGTTATGCATGTCTTATTATATAAATTTTATAGACCACAGGAGATTTTGTTACTGGTAATTTTCATGTCAAACATATTTGAGGGATTTCTTCATATTTTTAAGCACACTAAAGACATTTGTGTATTTGTGAAAGAGGATGAAGTGATCATACTTTTAGATTTAAAATTAAGGCAAAGGATGATGAAATTTAGATGATGTCTTGCACTGCTGGCATTACAAAACAATGCTAAGCGATATCTAAATACTCTTTTAATATTCTAGTTTAAGCCAGTTGGTATCTGAAGTATGCTTGCAACTTGCAAGGAATAAATTATGGTGGCATTTTGTTTTGTAGTGAGCACAGCTTTAAGAAAAAACCAGCCTTGTCCCACATAATATGAACAATATAAAAAGAGGGTGACAGTTAAGAATAGCATCTGTGGTTATATGGGATGGAGGAAGAATAAATAGCTCCCTGTCTACTACTCTTTTAGGGTAGAGTAATGTACAAATGGATGTGTGCTCTTTGGGACAGGGTTTCTCACTGAAAAAGGCTGGAAGCCATATGTAGGCAGATAAAGAAGTCAGCACATTTTTAGTAACTGTGTGTGGGGAGGGATAGACATCTGCTGATTTGCTTTCAGCTGTGGAGTCTCTAAAACGAGTCTGTCTTTGAAACCATAATACAAATTTCGGCAGGGGAAAACACGTAGCACGAAATGGCCTATTTGCTGTAGTAATTCCTTCTTTTCTATTCTTCTGAAGATAAGAAGAGTCTCCTAAGAGTAATGAAAGTAATGAGAAACATAGATATTCCTTTTTGTCTAGATCAGTTTATGCACGCCAGAATGCTGGCAAACCAGCAGTATTGCCAATCCTAAGCATTCAGAAGTAATAAAGTCCCTGAAAAACTGCTACTTTATTGGAACAGACGAGGCTATAAAATATGTGAGTTATGAGAACGAAGGCACATGAAGCAAACTATTTTTTTTTTATTTTCTTATTTCCATTTGAAAAATTTTTTCCCAAATGTTATCAAGTATAATACTTTTTCTCTTTCCCATTCTCATATATTGTAAATTAGATTCTCATCTAATTATGGCGTTACTAATGAATATGCTATTGAGATTTAATATTTTCAAAGCCCATGTCAGTAACAGGGAAGTCTGTTAAAAGCACTAATGGATCCCTCTATAAACTGCCTATATGCAATTTGGTACAGGATTTTCATTTATCATTCTGCCCAAATCATCGTGAGCAATCATCAGGCATATCTTTCTTAGGGAATACGTATCAGTTGTGTTAATTATTTTTCCAGTTATTTGGAAGTAGCACAGAATATGATCTGAGGTAAAGAATGGTCTTTTTGCTGGGCAGACATTTTTCTTCAGTTGTTGAAATTCTCTTGTGTATTAAATCTGCTAGGCACAAGCTGGCCCGTGATATGCAGGTGTTCATAAATTTCTCTTACCAAACTAGGTAAGGAAATTGCACAGGTAAGAGGTACAGTGTGCAAAAATGAGTAACACTTACAGTGCTCGCACGTTTTTGTTGTAGATGTGGATATTCACATATCTACCCTGAGAGCTTTTTGCCGTCAGCTGAAATACAAAATCTTCCTCTAATCAAGGTCTCCAGTATTAAAACTAATTGTGCTATTGGTCCAAAAGGTGCAATTGCCTGCCCTCTATGATGGTTTTGTGATGTGAACTCTTTTGGTGTAATGGGAACTGTCTGTCTGTCTCTCTCATTATTCAGAATAATACATAGATGTGTTCCATTCAAATTAATGGGACATGATATTTGTCAGAAAAGACATATTCATGAGCTGCTGTAAATTATTCTGTATATGTGTACTTAAATGCTTGTTGGAGCAGGGTAAGAGTGATCTACTATTACTATGTTAAATTATGAGTCAGTTATCGTTGAGTTATGCATCCTTCTTTGAGGCACGAGTAGTATGCAAGTGACTCAGGCACATGGTACTAACTTTTGCAGTGAGTCATGGGTTGAAACGGGAATAGAATAATTTTGGTTCAGTATTTTACATAATCAAAACCTTGCATGGATTTTTTTTTTTTAATCTGAGAAATCCTTTTTGAAGTAATGCATTCTTTTTTAATTGAGAGAGAAATGAATGTAAAGGGAAATAAATTGCTTTACCTAGGACCATATGTTAGGGAGTTATTCTTTCAGTTTTCTTATGGACATCATCATCTTGTTCCCCTGTGCCTATAAAACTGTAATTTTAGGGGGTTTTTTGGTTCTGTTGATTGACCTGTGTGTTTGCGATGATTCTCCTGCCTTTTCTAGTGTTAATCTATGAATGTATAGTATGATAAAATGCTTAAAATTAAATAAGAAAACATTAGCATATGTCTTCTGTAGTCTGATATTTTTCAGAGTAAGGAACATGTATATCATGTTAAGATAGGTTATGTAATTGTGTTCTTTTATCTGGCCTAAGGACTGACTTGCTTGCAAATTTCTTGAAGAGACAGCGAGCGAGCTCTGTTGTTTTCATGAGCTATTTCTCCTCCTTTTTTCTTTTCTTTTTAGCTTATTAGAAAATTTTGTCATGTGTGCTGGCAAATCTTAACCTCACTGCAAATGCAGAAGAGTACAACCATTGTCCTCATCTGTTTTCAGCTGATAACTGAGATTTATTTAAAGGGCTCTTTATAATGGTATTTGGGATTCAATAATGCCAAATTTTAGGTGGTGATAATGCTACTGATAATTCAGAATTAGTCTTTAACCTTCTTACCCTATGGCATTAAAAAAATTCAGTGTTGTTATTCTGCCCTTATTCCAATGAAATCTATTGAGATTTTCTTTTCCATTGTTTCATTTTAGTCTCGTATCACAACATTGGAATAGCTGACTAGGCATTGAGAATCTGTATTAATTCAGGTGATAAAGATCTTAAGAGAGTTGAACAGTCAGAATCCACGGGGAGTACTGATATCCACTGGCCTAGCATAAATTTTACTCCAATAAATGTTTTTCTGAAGTTTGGTTAAAGTAATTAAATTCTTATTAAAAGAAGGCACTTGCTAAAAACCCTTACACCCATTTGCTATAGTGCTCCTTTGTACTGCAAGCTAAAGAAATAATTTTCCCTTAGTTTCTTTTTTTTTTAAAAAAAATTATATATATAGTATATCATAGATATAAATAAAATAATTTATTGGAGTAAAATGTGTATCTATAAAGGGATTTAAATATTTTATATATACAAATAAATTATTAAAATATAGAATTTTTTTATCTATAAGCATATATATATAAAATTAAAAGGAGTTACTAAGAGGGTGTAGCCCTATAGAACTGTGCTATTTTTTGAGAATTACAGTGCACAAAGTTGCATTTTTGTGGATCCATTTCTGTGCTTCCTTAAGGTCACCTACCATTGCTGTCATTGAAAGTTAAGAGGACATCCTCGCTTGTCTCTGCCTTCCTGCTGTTTCACTTACAGCAGAAATGTTCTCAGGACAGCAAGAAAACTCACTAGTGTTCAGCCCGGTCATTCTCCTCGTCTGGTTTGCCATGGAGCCGTGTGAATGCTAGGCTGGGGTGGCAAAGTGCAGCTGTGGTCACAGGGAGGGTCAAGGAAGATCATTGATTTTGACAGCACTGGGCTCAAGTCAGCTTTAAGTGACTGTAAAACTATTCTGTCTCTCTGGACTGGTCCTCAGTGGCTTCTTTCTCCTCTTCTGCCAAGTTCATGTTTCCAGCACCGTCTCCCTTCTTCATCCCCTTTCTTTGAGGAAGGGTTGATATAAAATCATCGATAGGTTGATCTGGGGAATAGTCCCTGTTGCTATACTGGTACTTTCCTTCCAAAATCACTCCTTCTCAGTTTGCTGTAGATTATTTTCTCCTGCATCCTTATCTTCATGCCTGTCACTCTCAACATCGCAGTCTCCCATGTCACATTTGTGTGGATAGTTCACCAAGTTTTCACTGATGGCATGGTGGCAAGTGCCTGTGCATTCTGGGATGAGTTTCATTAGAAATGTGAAGCCCAGGAAAAATACAACCAAGCTTTGTGCAGAAAGCTATAAATCATTGGCATAGTGGGTTTAAAAAAAAAAAAAAAAAGCCTGGTTATTGAGCGTATTTTAGCTATTCCTTTATTAGGAGGTTGAACAACAGATGATGGAATGGTTGTTAACGGAGGTTTCACTATGTTAGTTTAGCTTCTGTCCTCTTGGTGATGGTTAGCAAAATACCACATAATTAGTGATTCTTGACTCTGATACAATACTTGCACTCTTTAAAAGCAAGCCAGGGTTTTATAGAGTCAGTAAAGGAAATGTGACACGCTGTCTTTTTGCAGACATCTAAACACATATATGTATATATATGTATGTGTATGTGTGTATATATGTATGTGTATATATATGCTTACATATGTATATAATATATATAGGCATACACAGACATACACCCACCACTTCAATTTTAGGTTAGATATCTTTTGTCAAAATGGCTAATTTAACAGGAAACAGAAGTACTGCAAGTAAAGTTGAAACTTCACAAAACTATTACAGTATTGTTAGTGCAATTTTTTTCTTTGACATAAAGTACTTTGCTGACCATACAAGGAGGATGAAAGCAATAAACCCCTGAAACAGCTTGAAAAAAAATAAAATGAGCAGAAAGGAAATAGAACCTGAGAGGTGAAAGGAAAGAAAATGGAAAAGTCGCTGGTAGTGACTATACCGATGTACTGATAAAAAGTATGATGTGGAGAAGGGGGGAGTGTTGTTTTAAGTGACTAGGAAGACAGTAGAAAGCATATAAGAAATGTTGGTTTAGTCTGCCTGTATTTCACTTCATAAAAAATGCTTTGCTAGCAAGCTAGGGGCTGAAAGTATAGGAACAAGGGTACAACTTTTGTGTAAAGTAGCTGATTCTGTCATTAGGAGACTCAACTCTCCTGTACCACTGTTGGCAAATCATTCTAAAGATCCTACAGCACTGCCCTGGGAAAAATGAGCTGTCAGTTAAAAGAAGACTAATGATAGATTTTTATCTCTCTTGCTGGATTTGTGAACGCCATGTCTCTCTTCTTTTTCAAGTCGTGACAGTTTCAAACTCATCAGATAGGTTTTTGTCAATCAAAACTACATGTTTCAGCAAGTTTGAAGATTAAACCAAACATTCCTGTATCGTGGAGGAAGCTTAACAGTTAACAAACATAATGGTATGTTCTTTGGGCCCGATTTGTGTCCTTACTGTTTTCAAATGAGATCGCACTGAGATTTAATTAGAGCTGAACAGTAGTCATGGCATAGCAGCTGTTCAAGTCACAGCCAAGTTCGTCTGACAATTGGTTTTCCACACCTTCAGAGAAACCAACACAGTTTACTAACTGTTGTAATATTGTGAGCACTCGGAATTTGCTTGTGAGCATTTTTTTTTAATTAAGGTTACAGCTTTTGTAATCAAGTAAGAATCTCAGCTCTCCTTTCAAATAAATGAGCTTACACTTCTTTTGAAGGCAAAAGCACAGAACAAATAAAAAGAATCATGTATAATATCTTCCTTAAAATACATGTTTCTCTTAAAATTTAGGGATCTCTTAAGCCAATCTTGTGATTTTTATCAGGCCTGTGACTCAGATTTTTTAATTATTTTTTCGTATTCTAAGTTTTTGCTCTAACAGATTTTGTCTTCCCACAGACTACCTCCCATCTGTTCAGGGTAATGGGTTTTCTGCCTGTACTCAGAAAGGAGCATATTGTGGGATTTGAGTGAGAAATTTTATCTCAAGAAACCACTGGTCCTCAGAGTCTACTTAAACTTGGTTGCCAGGACCACTCCATCCTAGGCAAATATTTAGGATAAAAAAATCTGAGATCCTCTTACAGGAAAATGAGAACTATAGCATGCCTACAGAAAGAGAAAAAAGATATGTGTGATAATGAAATATAAACTTTGTATAAACATTGTGATTGAAAAGTGTTCAAGCTCTCAAGTCTTAAATATGTGTAGGTGGGTGGGTGGGAGGAAGGGAAAAGGAGTATGAAAGTATGAATCCAGGGATGAGACAAAAAGTTGTAATACCTTTTATAGGGGGATAGTACAAAAAAAAAAAAAGACTCAGTAAAATCTAAATCAAGTGATGCATTTTATATTGTCTCGTATTAGAGCTGAGAATTAATCAGAGTATCATAATATTGTGGGTTTGAATTAAGCCCTTAAAAGAACTGCTTTCTGCAAGCTGTCAAATCCAGAAAAGATGCTCAAAATATGATGACTTTTACAAGTATCGGAAGGATGAAGTGTTTTAAGACTTGACCACTACCTTTGGAGATAGCATTTTGAAAAAGCAGTAATTTAGAAAGATTCATATTTGCTCTTTCTGTTGCTTCATAAATGCTTCTCTTCATTTGCTGTGAAGCACTCTGTGCTTGTCTTTCATTTCCAACTTGGAAGGTAAGAGGTAGAGGTCAGGAGGAGGTCTTCTCCGTCTCGCTGTGTTGTCTTGAATGATGCTGGTCTGTTGCTTATTGGTGGTGATGAGAATGGTATAGTAATTCATGTTCTTCCATTATTTCGAGATTCCTTGGAACAGATGCATAGCAAGGCTCTGCTTTTCAGTATTTCCGTTCTTTTGCCTGCTTTGGTTATTGAAATAGTAGCTCTTCGGCTCATGTTTTAGTAAACAGAGGTTATGTTTGTTAGTGAGGAGGCATGTGAAATGTGTTCTGTGAGAGAGGAAGGGGGACGAGCACACTGTGGCCCAGCCTGAGGTATCAATTCTGTAGCAGTAGGCTCCGTACTTCTGCACGTGCTGGAGCATGTTGTGGGTGTCATTAAAGACCAGAGAACGTCTTTGAGAGAACGGGCGATGTTAAACCCTACCAATTAGTTACTTCCTCAGCAGCAAAGTGCAAAAATCAGTCCAATTTGTGACAACTGTGCAAGGTGTTTTTCTAACTGGGAATCGTGTATGTTTGAATGTACAGTATCTTCTGTTTTCTATGGGGCCCACCAAGGAAATAACACTGCATTGGAAAGAGCTGCTTGCCTTAATTTGTTCCTTTCTGAGCACATATATTGAAAATATGGTGTTCTGAATTGCTTTTAGATACACTGCCCTGCAACAAGGAGTGTATACTGAGGATGAAGGGATAGTATGAGTGGAAGTTGGTAAGGAAGGATGGAGAGGAACCAGGGTTCGGCCACCAAAAGCATCAGTTTCCTCTGTCCTGTCCAGTCTGTCACTGAGGGTAGTTGTCAAGAAGTAGACTCGCAGTCACAAGGCCAATCCTCACTTTGACGGGAAAGAAGGATTTAGTCTCTTACAAATTATGAAAATTGGGTAGTTTTGCTTAATTCTTTATCATTTATATAGATACCTAATGATAAACTGAACTAAAAGTGACCATGTGTCCTGTTCTTTCTTCCGGCTGAATGACGCAAAAAAATAAAGTCATGAACTGGTACTGAGAATTTCCCAATTTTCTTTGCTTCACAATTTTTGGCATCTAGACCTGGCTTGTATTCATTTATGAGCACAAGATGGCAACTTTATTTTCTCCCTAATCCTACCCGTCAGATGGTCAGCTTGATCTAAGAGCTGTTGTACCAGCCAGAAGAGGCACGGAGGTGTTACGTTCAGTAATGGGGAACCACAGGCTAACGGGGTCTCAAGCTTTTTCCCCTCCTTCCACATGTGACACAACTTTATGCCTGAGATTTTCTGTGCTGGGAGAAAAAACTTTAGGGAATCTAATCTAGCTGTTACTATTTTTAGTAAATAATTATGCCTTAATATTTTTTAATTTATTTTTAAATATTTCAGTCTGTCAAACTGAGGGAGCTTTTGGCCATTGCCAGCACTCTACCCATGTATCTTGTGAAAAGCTGCACTATAGCCTGGGTTGTGGTAAATTCATTGGCTTTATTTTAACCTGAGGTACAACTGAGAAAAAGCTTCAGCTCTTTCTTTTCCCTCAGAAATTTTGTAGAAGCAGAATTAGAGTTCACAATAGGTAGCAGTAGTAAACAGATGGACATTACTGTTGAAATTACTTTTAGTTGCTCTGACTTCATTTACAGCGATTAATATTTCAGTTTAAAATTAAACCGCCATTACTTTTTAATCAATGCTTTTTGACTGACAAATTGGTAAGTATTCAAAACTAAAAAAAAAATCTTTAATTTTTTTTTTTTCCTCTGAAGTTCCCAGTTTGTAGAGCTCCTGTGCACAGGGCGGGCTGCCCAGAAGGTGGCAGTGCGTGACCAACATGTAGGTGTTAAACTGCTCTTGTTTTGTGCTGAAGAGGTGGCACTTTCTGCAGAAGCTCTGATTCGCGGAGATTCCTTATTACATAAACACAGACATTGCGGAAATTCCTCTTGCTTTGTTTGGCTTTCCTTTTGCAGCAAAGTAGTGAAGGTGGGCATCCTAGTGAAGTTTAATGAAATTGCTGAAGGTATAAAATAACATAAGAGGAAGTAGAATTTTTGTCCTAAGGAATCCCGATTGAATGGACAGAATTTGAAATAGACTTAGCAGAAATACCCATAATCATGACAGTCTTTAGTAAAAGTCACCAAGATTGATTTTGATTGCCCTTACATCTTGATGAAGGAATCTGTCCTTATTTGCTATGTACTGTTAGTGCATGTTATGACTATATTATCAACAAATGATATCCACTACTAAGAAATTAAAAAAAAAAAAATAGTATGTAAGATTCCATCTGTAAGTCAACCAGTGTGAATTTCTTTTGAATTACCTGCCGGGCAATGGAATGTGGCAAGCATTTCATAAGAATGGAGAAACTCAGACTACAGGAGCTTAAAATGAAGTTACTGAACATAATGCTCATCAAGTTTCTCGCTCATTGCTATGGAAAATAGATGATGTTACAGAAAATAAAGTTATAAAAACTACTGGGGATAAGAATGAACCTCTGAAGTGGACCAAAGATGGAAAATACTGGCTTCAAGAATAGTCAGAAATATTTTGCCTATTTGCTTTAAAAAAAAATAATAGCAAATCCTGGCGAATTTTCTTTTGATTGTGCCATTAGGAGTTTAGGGATTACTTGCTCATCTTGTTTTGTTCAGTTTTTTTTCCTAGTTCACAACTGAAAAAAAGAAGGCTTTTTAGAAGAAGCTGGCAGTCTGCCATTATGTGGGAGTTTGATACGAGAGTTGTCTCAAGGCAATCACTGATATAACTGCAGACTAATTTGTGTTGAAGCAGTAGCAAACTCGAATGAGTGTAGTAGCCTTTCTTTCTTAAACAAATTAAACTTGCAGGATGGATATCCTGGGTCTCTGAGGCTGAAAGGTTTTCAACGCATCCTGAATTTTTGCCCCAACAGGTCTTATTGTAGAATAATCAAGAAAATATTCTTACTCTCAGTGCTGTTATTTGTTCATGTTTTGTTTACTCACCAGGATGATCATCCTTGCCCAGAGTCATAAATTCACCAGCAAAAATATTTACCAGTAACTAGCTGCAGATTTTGGATCTTACGTAACGAGGACTTGCACATGCCTGCTATTTCGATCTTTGCCAAATGGCAGTATCTTCATGGGAAAAGTACTCCCGTCTTTTTCTCTAACGACTCCCATCCAAATGAATCAGCGCCATGGACTGCAGACTTGTGGTTGCCCAAGGATCCATTAGTGGAGAGGTGACTAGTAGCATAAGCTAGCCACTTCCCATTAGGGACTGAAGTGGGTGGGTGTAGCCCGCAAAATGACGTAGGGCTGGATTCAGTTCATCTCTTGGGCATCCTTGACTGACATGCTATATGTTGCCAACTGAATTTAAAGCAGTCTTTCCATGCTACAGCTCCTAGAGGGGGGATCTGCTCAAATCTCTGAGATTTTGGAACAACCTTTGCTATTGTATGCAAAAGAGAACAGGTCCTATTCTCCCCCCCTATAGGCACTGGGGGAATTAATCCCATAGATGTGAATCGTTCAATTATGAAATTATTATGACTATTAATCCCACAGATGTGAATCGTTCAATTATGAAATTATTACAACTATTGCTGTGCATTAATATATGTTCAAAGGGACTGCTGCTTGCATCTTAATTTTCATGTCTGTTACACTACCATTTTTTTGGCAGTGAATCTCATATTTGACAGCATTTAGTTGTGCAAAAAAAAAAAAAGACCATGCTTGTCTGGGAAGGGGAAGAGGTGTTGGAATAGAGTTCCATGTTCAGCAGTTGCCTCTGCTCCTCACAGCTGTGAGGTACTGCTAGTCGGCCAGGGCTCTGGGCTGCTGGGGGCCTTGCAACACAGCCTCATAAGGAGATTTCTGCTCAAAAGATTGGCACGCTGCTGGATTTCAAAATGCCAAATTTGAGGTGCAGTATACTGTTACATATTGCTGAATTCCAGAGCTGAACGTGACCTGAGTGTAATGCAGACCTTGCACGGAGTAGCCCGTGCAGCTGTACTGCAAACACTTGGAACAGTGTAGGACTCATTTCATTCCAGTGTTCATTAAGCACTAAAAACTCAGATCACTTTTGTTTTACAAATAATGAGGAGGGTGTGAGCAATTGTGGGATTTTGTATTACTGTAATGCATAGTTTAACCAAAAGAATGTATGGCTCATGGAGATTTTTTTTTTTTTAAATCAGCTCCTAATTAGATGCACTGTAAGCACATAAAGTATCTGCACAGCTGCCTAGAAAAATCCCAACTCGTCAGACACTACCTTAATGAAAGTTATTGTCAGGGATCCTGGTCATGTTTCTCCTCTTTAATGGCTTCCCCTTCGTCACAACCTCCTTGAGGACATGTGGTATGTTTTGTGTTACAGATCCCAATGTACTTTACCTGACTTCTAGTTTTATGGACTGTTCCAGTGCAAGAGTTTTTAAAGGCTTTATTCCCAAGGTCAGCCTCACCTGGGTAATGGGTGGGTAATGCTTCCAGTCTAGGGCATTAGTTGTGGTGTCAGTCTACTGTAGAGAAAAATATCGTTCACTAACTTCAGCAGTACCAGAAAATTCTATTATTCTTTAATCCGTAGTGGGAAGCTGAAAATCCTCAGGAACACAGGCTCTTAGTTATTTGGCTTTTTAGAGAATATTAAAATCAATAAACCAAACAAGGATATTTAAAGTACAGACAAAATTATATGTGATTATACTTTTAAGTGTAATATTAAAATACCAGGGTGGTTAGTTTAGTTTTATAACATACTTGGGAAACTTAATTCTGAGCAGAAGAGACTATTCCTTTTAGTGAAAGGGACAGAGTATTGCTAAAATATATTCCTTGCTCTATTTTCAGAAGAACCCATTCATACACATTTTACACAAGTTAATAAACAAGTACTATATTTTCAGGTCTTCGCTACTGTAGCATCCTATTTGAAAAATAGTGGTGATTTGTCAGGATAAAAGTACCAGTATGTCTGAAAGTATGACCAGAGAAGGAATATATGGAGGTACCTTGGAAGTGGCAAATGGTAATCTGCTACACCATTCCACGTTTCCCTGCAGAACATGGCATAAAATGTGGTTAAAAAAAAAAAAAGTGAAAAAGTCATACAGGCAAAAGTATTTTCTGTGTACTTGGTATCTGCTCATATTGAAAATTATCAGTATAATGTGTTTCCGATGGCTGTAGTAACTTGAGTATCTTGAAGCAATTGGTTTTTCATGGTCCTTCCTCCAAAGCTAGTGGGTAAAGCAAATGTGTGTTTCTGAAGCTCATTCTTCCATAATAACTGATAAATTAATATTTTTGTTCTGCTGAGCACAGCGCATGAAAACCATCCCTTGAGTGGGGAGTTGCATTGGAGGTACCACCCAGCTTTCTGATACACAGGGAATCTTATTTATAGTCAGCAGAGACTGTCATGAAGCCAATGAAAACTGAGTGTGTGTATGTGCATGCATGTGTGTGAGGGACAAAAAAACCCCACCTTAATAATATCGATTAATTCACCTTAAAATAGGAAAGGAGTATAGAAAGCATTAGCAATTGCTGTTCATTTAATCCATGTTGATGTCAGTGATTAATTTCTTAGTGGGTTTTTGCTAACACTGCGTTAAATAGAGACTGTTTGTACTATTGCTGTTGATATGCTTTTTCCAGTAGATCTAAAACTATTTACAAGTTAGGTTCATGCTACATGTCATCCATAACATCCATCATTCAGCACAAGCACAGTGCGAACTTTATGATAGTGAAGTATTTCCCCTGTTTTCAACCAGCTCCTGCATATGACTGCAACCTTGGCCCCTGCTGTTCTTTTAAAGAAGGGTTGATACCGGTGCAGCTACCTTAAAAGCCAGTAAAGCCAGAAAGATGACCATGGATCTATAGTTGTCTGTGACTGGAAACAATTTTTTAGCCAATCTGATATACATTTCTTTCTTCAGAAGAGGGCAGCAAAAGCCATATACTCTTTCTTTACTGCATCTATGAAGATGCTAATCCAAGTTACTTAAGCAGAGCTATGAAGACTAGGTATTCTAATTGATCTGCTTGGAGAAACAGGGCAGCACATGACTGTCTTAAGTATAAGCATAAAAGCATAGGTTCCAGTTGCGTGAAAAAAACCTGAAACATCAAAGACCGTTTTACACTGGTTATTTGGGATCTTGATTCAAACAGGTCCTCTAGTATTGCTGTAACGTGGAGCTGGGGATAGAATTGGAAGAGACTTCAGATCTGCGTCATGGAGGGGAAAGGATCTCTGAGCCAGAGATCAAAGCAATTGCTGATCCGTGAAAAATCTTCACTAATTTAAATCTAGTTCAGTATTGGTGGGGCCATGGAAATACTGCTGCAAGGGTGTGAAAAGCTTATGGGGGTCTCTTTGGAAGAAAATACTCAGACTTGCCTCTACCGTCACTGCCATTCTCCGTATATATAAGTATGTATATCTCTGATAAGATATTCAGGCACTTGTGGCAATCCTTTCTTCTCCCATTACCCCATGTTTCCCCTGGGTCTTGTTCCCCGTGTGGGGCTGAAGATTTAAGGTTTGACATTAAGACTGAAGGTTTGATGTTGTACTTAGTCTGGTTTAGCTACAAGCTGTGGCTGAAAGGTGTGTGCTGTCTCTCCCACTTTTTCTCCAAACGTGCATGACTTGCATGCTTCCCCCTCATTCTTATCTGATGTTGACTAGTTTGTTCAGAATCTCATCTGTAGGACAAGCGTGGAGGGGAGCTAGCTGGGGAGGATTTTAAGGTACAGTTTCTGTATTAGGTGCAGGATCCTCAAAGGTGAAAATTCAAACAATGTGATAGCCCAACATGTTATCTTTGAAGTATCACCTTGTAATGTGTCTAGGCATAAATGATTCAAGTTTTCTCACCTCAGTCACGCATCTTGCTCAGAGGCATTTAAAACGCCTTAGAGAATTCAGTATAAATAGAAAAATTAAAATGCAGATAAATTTCTCCTGAAGAGTTTATTGATAATGTGGATTCAGACTCAAAGATTTTTTCACTCCATGCTGGTTTTTATGGAGTTTCACGTATTGTCAGAAATTACCTTGTGTTAGTGCGAAGTCTTTTAGGCTCTCTTTATTTTCTTTACCTCAATAGGAAGAAGCAAACTAAAATATCTCTAGTTGCTACTTCTAGATGGTTTGGTTTCTTCTGTCATAAACTAATCACTAGTGGTGGCGTTGTGTGACACTTTTGCCACTTATCCAAGATAATTTAGAGTACCTTACTTTCTAAACAGGAGAATTGCTCATTAACTATTTGTACTACTTTGTTGTCAACAAAATGAGAAGTTGGAAAGAATGGATGACTTAGTTGGTAGGGAGACTTGGAAATGACAAATTTAACTTTGTTACTTTAGCCTACAATATTATTACATTGGCTGTAGTAGATAAGATTAAGAAACTTAGAGCAACTGGTGCAGAATATGCAGTCTGAGTCTTACAGCACTAAGAACCATTAAAACCTTCATCAGTATTTAGAACAGTAATATTTCATAATTTGGCTAGTAATGTTTTCCTGTATAAAAGTTGGGACTTTTTGTTCATCTCATGAGTACAAAATATTTTTATGAACCTAGCCATGGGAAAGTGTAGTAGTTGTTCTAATGAGTCTAACAGTTTTGGAAAAGGTTTTAATATGTTGCATCATGTATGAGGTCTTCCAGTGATGAGGAATGGACATTTAAAAATACTTTCATTTGTCATCTGATTTATAAAAAATAGCCCACAGAAATTACGTCATGACTGTAAATCTTGCACAGAGGTAATGGGCTAATGGTAAATATTAGATAATCAGAGATGTGGGATTTTGAGACGTTACCAGAAAGACAGACTAGTGTTTGGTCATGAAAGAGTACTTGTTTCACCTTGAGTGGGCAGAAAATTAGGCATTTTCAGTAAAGCGTGCTGTTCAAAAGACACAGAAAATTTATGCTCAAATGAGAGATTCAAGAGTAGGAGGCACTTTCTTCTTGATTATATCTCTAGTGAAAACACTGTATTCAGGCAGAGAACAGAGTGACAAACAGAAGGGCTCCTGATTAAAACAACAAAGATGATTCTTGGGCTGGAAGATCTGTGCTGTGGAAGAATAAAATGGCTCCATTTTGTTTAAATAATCAGAGTAAAGGAGATAACATTCTGATACAGGCCAAGGGGGTAGGATAAATTATTAAAAAAGAAAAGGCTAGTATTAAATCAGGAGAAAAAAACTGAGATTGAATCAGAGATTGTGGAAGCCTCTGAAGGTGCCACATAGAAAGCTGTTCTGAAAAAAAAAACCTTTCTAGCAAGGGGGATACGCAGCACAGAAAGGGAGATAGAATAATTGCTGCTTAATTAGCTTGTGTTCTTTATTTCTAGATTGTTTATGCTTTCATTTTTTGATGTGCTTTTAGAGCTGTATCTCTTTGGGCAGCTTCTCTACTGTCTCGGGAGGAAAATTGTCCACTGAAAAGTGTTTACTCTCTCCTTTTTCATGGGTTTAGCCATCACTGGTAAAGGGAATGGGGAAGGGTGTGATGGTTCAGTGCCTCTGCAGAGGAAAGGCTACAAGCAGGAGCTCTGTTTTTTAAGCGTGTGTTTAACAAAGTTCTTTGCTCCGAGTTACAGAAATCAGGGGAGGAAAGCCTTGTGCCAGAGGGGGGGTGTTTCCTACAGGTGTTTTCTACTGCCCTGTTAAGTTTGAGCTGCTTGGGTAACTGTGCTTTCATGGTCCTCAGTAAAACTGGGCAGATCAGTGATGAAGAAATCCTGTAGCTCAGTAGAATTAACCACGTGCTAGGTTCCAATATTAGGCCATCTGGGATGACTCCATCATGTGCTAATGTACACTAGGACCACAAATGCTTGGGTTTGTTCCTAGTAGTTCTTTTTCCATATGTTACGATTGACAAGATTGGTATAGGAGTAGTCGAGACAGTGATTTCAGGTAAAGATAAGCAGGGAAGACTGAGACATAGTACCAGTGGAGACAATATGATATTAAGAAAAAAATGGCCATGTTGTGCCATTAGGCACAGAAGAAAATGTTCAGAAGTGATTTCTATTGTGACCTCAATAGATTAAATAATAGGCCAAAATGCAATTGTTTATATGTTACCTTATTGGCAGAAGCTAACGCTTTTTTTTTATATGAACAGTATATTTTCTACTTCAAAAGTCTAGGCTATGACTTAGAATGAAGACTGCATCAATTGTGTCCTGCCTGTCATACTGGGAAAAAAATGGGTTTATGTAATTAATGAAGTTTCGGTTAGGGTTTCTGTGAATTGTCAGATCACACAGTGAATAACTGGAAAGAGCAATCCATGAGTCCTTGCCATTACAGTGCCGTGCATTGAATATGACATTCCATCAAACTGAGTGATTAACAGCGAAACTTAATTGGCCTGATACAGATGTGACCTATGGAACCTGTTAATGTAAGCCGTGCTATTTCAGAGCCAATAAAATGTGCTGCTGTTCAAATTCACAGGCTCCTGGGAATGAAGATTATCATTAATCTAATGACGATTATCATTAATCTAATGAAATCCAATTTAGCAGGGAGTGCTACTAAAACTGAAAGTCATGCGTTTGATTTGTTCTATCACTTATTTTGCAGTGATGATCTGCTTCTTTTAAGATGATTTCTGTATGAAGTAATAGCCTGAGAAAACGTAACTTCTTTTGTCTGAGAGTGAAATACTGATTGGGTCAAGTGCCGAAAGTATAACTTCACAGTGCAGAAGAAAAAAAAAAGAACGTGTTTTAAAATCCAAATAGTCTTTGCAGAATCTGAGTAACACATTTAAGAGTATCAGGGTCTTTGAGTCAGATTTTAAATAGGATATTTTATTTTTTTATAAGTCTCTTGTAAGTCTCTTGTTGCAGAAATGGGGAACAAGTGAATAAAAGTCTGTAAACTGGCATGTTTACAGTTCTGAATAACTTCCTCTATGTAGTCGCAACAGCATCACCATAGCGGTTCCGAATGATGAGTTTTATTAGCTAGGCTACTTGGTTGGAAGTCAGTATAACAAATGTTGTTACTATCAGATAGTTGCAGAGCCCATTGATGTTGATAGAGAGATTTCTGCTGGTTTTAGTAGATTGTGGATTAGGTCACACAAAATGAAGACACTATGTAAATCTTATCATATGCTTACTTTCGATAACAGTTTTTCATGGTTTTCATATATTTACAAAACTCTGCGTAACAGTCAAAAAAGTCCTCAGCATCGGGAAGAAGTAACAATCTTACTCCTTTAAATGATCTTTAAAGGATTAAATGCTTTAAATGATTGCAGCTTCATGTTATATACACGATCATATTTTTTAAGCCATTATTTCCTTGGCAGATTCTTTTGATTTCATATTGAAAACAAATTTACAAAAGTGCTGTCTGAAAAAATATGTACTTTGAATGTGTATCCATTGTATCACTGAAATGTTAATTCTAATACATATAATTTCTTTAAATTGTTTAATACTTTTTCATGGGACAGTTGACAAGGTTACCAAAGGTATTATGAGAGTGTTCCATATTTTTTAGCACTCTGTTACTGGATCACCTAGCAGTGCAAATGGGATGCTGATGACATCTTAGACACAGTCGTATTTCCACTAAATTAATAGAAAATACTAACTGGTAGATTGACAATTCCTGATTCAGCATGAAATTAGAGCAGTGCATACAAACCATATTTTTCTGGTACAAAAACTTTGAGACTAAATCTACTTATTTTCTTTTTTTTTTTTTTTTTTTTACTTTTTTTTTCTTAATTGAATTAAATAATTAGTTATTTCTAACCAGATTTGAGCTTGAAGACCGGGTTTGCTTTCTCTTCAACATTTTCTATTCTGTCACTGAGGCTAGCGTATCAGACTTTTAAGTTCATGGAAGTCTGGCTGGTTCTGTGTCAGTAGTATGCCAAGATGTTTACATGCATATGGCAATTCCAGTTATTTTATATTACTGTATACTTACCGCATATTTTATATTACTACGTGTGTGTATATATATGTGTACATTACCTTGCTTGAAGTGAATTGTGGCTGGAAAGCTGCCCAGCAGAGAGGGACCTGGGCGTGTTGATTGACAGCCAGCTGAACATGAGCCAGCAGTGGACCCAGGTGGCCAAGAAGGCCAGTGGCATCCTGGCCTATATCAGGAATAGTGTGGCCAGTAGGACCAGGCAAGTAATTTTACCCCTATACTCGGCACTGGTGAGGCCTCATCTCGAGCACCGTGTTCAGTTTTGGGCCCCTCGCCACAAGAAGGACACGGAGGTGCTGGAGCGTGTCCAGAGACGGGCAACGAAGCTGGTGAGGGGTCTGGAGCACAGGTCTT
>JAVKLA010000036.1:2598877-2679792 GCA_034782735.1 Sagittarius serpentarius | reverse complement strand
TTAAACTGTTCTTATCTCAACCCACGAGCTTTATTTTTTTTCCTGATTCTCTCCCCCATCCCACTGGGTGGGGGGGGGAGCGAGTGAGCAGCTGCGTGGTGCTGAGTTGCTGGCTGGGGTTAAACCACGACACTAGGGAAGTAAATAAGTCTCCTCACTGCTTTTCAGTCTTGAATTCTATGAATAAGTGCTATGGTAAAAAGCTTCAGTACTTAAACTCAATTGTTTTGTCATTGGAATTTCAAAGAGTGAGGGAAAATTATCACTAGCTGTGTGGACTCAACTTACCTAAAGGTACTGTAATAGTACAACATCTAGCTTTGCTCCATTCTTTACACCCCTGGATATCTGCTGATGTTCTTGGCTTGGAAACATGGAAAGCTTTGCCAGGGATCTTCAAGAGTACTGAGGGAAAAACAGGAAAAAGAAGACAAGCTATTTTGTCCCAAAATATCATTCATGCCTAGATCAGACCATGGAGTTGACATCATGCACACTGTTTCTTTAATATTAACAAAAGCTCTGTGTAAGCCTGGAATTTCCTTCATATGGTCTCTTGTAGGACCAGAAACACCTTTAATCAGTAAGAGACTGCAAGTTTCTGAACCCTACTAATCACTTTGTGACATGTGAGAATTGTATACAGAGTTATTAACAACCACTTCAGTGTTAATACCACAGAGCATTGTTTTATTTTTATACTACTTACAGCAACTTCTCCGTCACATACAATGTTTTCTGTCATGTAACTGCAGAATCTATATTGTGAATCCTTGTAATTGTTTAATATGATTTATTAATTGGAGAGATCAGTTGTCAGTCTCAGATTAAATAGACTTTAAATGATTCTTTAACATTGTCAGCACTTATACAAATATCTCAGTCTCTCACCATCTACACTTTTTACAATTATCTTAAAACTGCCCCTTGGGTTTAGAACACTAACACTGATCCAAGAAAGTATATAAGCGTATGAGATTTAATGAAGAGACCTCCGTGCTTGAAATCAAGCACATCCTTAAGCTATTGAGTTGGAGCGGTGGTTACAGTAGTCAACACTTGCCTTAACTGAACACTGAATTCTGAAAGCCTTAAACAGATTTTGCTTAGGAAGACTTTCAGTGATACCATTTTTCAAGAGGAGACTAATGAGAATTCTGACACTCTCTATTCTGTATTAGTGTCCGGGATAGCAAAGACGCTTTTATTTATCCACTAGAAGACAGTTGGCTGCATTTCAATTATTCTGCTGTGTAATGTTATTGTAAAGTGCCTTGAGAGTCTAAACTGATGACTGTGGATAAATGAAAAACATCCTGTTCTTTCCTTTCAAATAACTGTAGATTCAGAGTATGGAAGTGATTCCTTTTAAATTCCACATTTCCAGTGTGAGAAGACACTTTGAAAAAGGTCTTTATTTGTGAATTTTGCAAGTCAATTGTTTATTAGCACCAGATCTTTTAAAAAGAAGAGTAAATGCACATAGAGGAAATAGAAAGGAGTAAAGTATATGAAGAGACACTAAATGCTATAAGAAAATATTCTATTTGTCATAGTTACTTTAACATGGCTTTTTTACTTTTCTCTTCAAAACTTTACCTAATTTTTGTTGAGTCTGTATTAATCTCTGTGATAATACCATACAAAGCGAAAACGTAATCTCTGTACTTCTGTGCAGACATGAATGAGGAAATACACTTCCTATTTGCCCCACAGTCCTTTTTCATGAAGTATTTTACTTTTCGCTTTCTTTGTATTAGAATTTATTCAAATGTGATGTATCATACATGGGAAATACTATTGGATTAGTATCCTTTTAGCGCTCATTATATTCCAAATGTGTATTGTCAACAGTTCAGATACTAAAACTTAAAAGAAGGGATTTAGGTAAGTAAAGGTAAAATAAACCAGACTGACTAATGTGAGTCTTCTTTTCATAGGCAGAATTTTCAGAAATCAACTTGATAGCCCATGCTGATGGCAATTACGCGGTAGATATCCAAGTATTTCGAAATGGCACTAAAGTTGTCAGGTAAGAAAAACTAAATAGAATTACAGCAAAAAGCAATAAATGGCATAAAGTATCCATGTAAAAGGTACTGAATAACTTTTTGTGTATGTGCAATAGGGATTTTGAGTGGTGCAACGCACCTTGGTCATTGGCATGAAAAGTAGGAAATAAAGTATCTGATCAGTGCAGTAAGTCCTGTTTGTGACGGGAAGGAAATCTCTCAATGTTTTGATCACATGAAAGATGGATGTGATTAAGATGGGAATTGTCTTGTATAAAAAGTACATGATTGGGAGTTAGAGTTATTGATTTGGGTCTTTGTTTCAGAAATAAAGACAGTCTTGGTGATTTTGTGCATGCCAGACTTTTCCAGAGGAGTAGTGTTTATTTCCAGTGTTGAATGTTTTCTATTGAAACAGGCCAAGTCATAGCACTTCTCTCAGGACAGTTACTGGAATATCACAGTCTGCTTGAAAGATTTCAGTTTAAAAGCTTGAGATTTCCCAATAGGCTGTTTTGTCCAAAAAAGATTATTCCAACTGAAGGCAGAGTAATTTTACCATTTTTTCAATGATTATGTCAACATCTTTGTAAATGTAAGGGGAGAAAACAGGGGTACATCTCGGCAAAGTAAAAGCTTAACCAAGTATTAGCAAAATTATTTCAGGCAGTCCTACATTTTATGTAATTTGTGAGAATTACTCCTATTTTGATTAGTGCAGCGAAGCACGGGTTAGGTGTAGCAGCTGTTTGGTTGAACAATTGTATTCAGAAAGGTACATCAAGCCACTAACAATGACCTGGTGGTTTACTGCTTGTGTTTATCTTTAGGCAAGAGTAAGAGTTCAGGGAGCTGGACAGCATACAGCATGTCTTGTATCTTCGTGGTTTTGCACAACATCTGTCCAAATAAAAGATTTGAAAATTTCTACTTATTCATGTAAAAAATATTAGGAAAAAAGTATTGAATATAAGTCTACTTTATGCTTTAAAACTCACAACTGTTTAATCTCTTGTGTATTCTAAAAATACTGCAGCTTCATACAACAACCACTTATGCCAAATCCACAAGATTATTTCCTTAGAGGAGTAAGAGACTTGATTTTTTTAGGGGTTGGGTAATTTATTTTTTTTTTCCCTAATGATAGAAGTTTTGGAGCCAGGAAATCTTGATCACTGCTCCTTAGTGGCTTAGAGAGTTTTCCAAACAGAACAAAAATATTGAGGCCAAGTTAGCATCAAAACATGTCAATACTTAATGTGAGTTGGGAGTCTCCAGAAAATAGCATATACAAAGATGCGTATTTGCAGTTTATGAGAAAACTTGGTAAAACTGCTGCTTATGTTAAGAAACAGAGAAATCTTGTTGTGTCATCAGATAAATCTGATGATGAGATGACAAAGGATTTTATAATATTATTAGGTTTATGGGTAACTTATTTAACCATTCAGAACTACCTGAAGTTGATAAATTTCACTCAAATCTGTGTGAGATATCTGCATATGTGTGCATGCTTTCTGTTGTGAGAAGGATATGCAGACAGAATGGGCGAGCAGTTCTCTGTTTCTATGACAACTTATCTGGAGATACAGAACATTTTTGGAAAACAAAAGTATTTTTCATAAATGCTCTGTATCTTCAGATAAGTGCTAGTCTTTATGTTGCTCTAAGCCTAGTCTTCTTGTGAAGTTTATCGCCTGAAGCTTGGAATGTACTTCTTGTGTCACGAAGGAGTGCAGAGATACTGATGAGTATTACTTTACATGTTCAGTTGATAAGCAACCTCATTTGAAATCCAGCATTAACTATAGGTCAGACGATAGGATGTGTGGCATGTTCCTTTGTTTCTGTCTGTCTCAGCCATCAAGAGAGATGGGAGAAACTGCTGGTCCCAGTAGTATCAAAGTTCATATTGAATATGGACTATAAGCATATTAAGTAAAATCACAGACATTTCAATGACAGAATTTTGCTGCCTTAGTTTAGGAAGAAAAAACTGTTAACAGGCACCTGCTTATTTCATTTTTGTGAATGAAAATCAAACCATGAAAAGTAATATCTCATGTTACATAATGCTGAGATTTTTGGCTCTTACAAATGCTTGAGCCAGGATTAAATTTTTTTCTCACGACCTTCTTTTGTATACACAGTCATTCTGTCCAGTGGTAATTACAGAACTAGAACAATTATGTAAATGTATCATGTCCCTTTGAGGAGTTTTTGCAAAGCAAAATATATAATTTTTTCTTTAGAATACATTCTCCCAGTTCCCCAATTTTTTCATTAAAATGGTATTTTAAAGGACACTTTCTGTTCTTTACTTTTAATTAAAAACACAGTGCTGTCTTTGAGATGATGTGTAATCCCCTTAGCACTATTTTAAATGATAGAGGGGGTCTCTTTCACTGAGTGGTCTGCAATTTTGATTAAGGCATCATTAGTCCTCCAAGTATTATACTCATGCTATGCTAGTAAATTGAATTTCCTTGTTTCAAACACTTGGCACACCACCATGAAACCTAGATCACAAATTCTCAGAACTATGCTACAAATATTTTTTCTGGAAACTTGTTTAAAGACAAGCATTTCTTTACAAGTTTTGATCACTGGTCTACAGTGCCATTTTAATTACTCTTGACAGCAAATTTTTATGATGTTGCTTTTGCCAAATCATGCATTACATTTGAAAGCCAACTTAAGAATCCAGCTAATATACTTTGAGTACAGCATTCAGGTTGGAATCTCAAAACTGCTAAGGCAATTTTAACATGAATTTTGATTGTTTTGGTTTTGCTTTGTTTTACTAGAGCGAGATTTCTGAATCATTTTGTAATCTTTGGAATTTTCCACTCCAGTATACAGCTTATATTTATTCAAGGCATGTAAATAATTACACTAATTTACTACACTAATTTAGTTTACCCTGCAGTTATACCTCTTTGAGGAGGCTGATAGCTTCAAGCTAGTCAGTGTTTTTTCCACCTACAGAATTTGAATACAGAAGAGAATCTTTAACAGTCAAGTTTAGGAGCTAATTGCCCCTGTACTGGTGGCTCTGTCCTGTTGCATTATGTCTTTTGTTTTCCAGAACCTTCTTCAGTAACTAAATGTCAGGATCTGAGTAAGGTGAAGATGGTGTCAGACTAGTCTCAAAGGTGCATGGTGGTAGGACAGGAAGCCTCAGAGGTTGCAACAGGGGAAATCCTGATTAGGCACAAGAGAGAAAGAGGGAAAAAAAAAAGTGCTGTTGTAAGTTTAGAAATACATTTTGACAAGTATCTTGATGAAAAGTTGAATTGTGATTATCTCCAATTATGGTATGATTCCTTTTGTGAGCAATGGTGTTGCTTCATCTCTTACTGTCTATAAAACAGTCTGACAATAGTTGTGGGGAAAAAAAAAAAAAATTGTTCCCAAGAAGCTTAAGTTTCTGGCAGAGACATCTGTCTGCTTTGTTTTTGACTGTCATTGCTCAGGAACTGGTGTACATAAACTAAGACCATACTCAGAATTTATATATACAATTTATCGTTCAGTGGGAAAACAACCTGAAAAGCCATGATAATTTGTCTCTCCTCTGAATGGAGTCACATTATTGACTGGATGCTGATATTTTCTGAACAGCCGTTAAGAAATGATACAGTACAGATTTTTTAAAAGTTACAATAATTTTTTCTGTCTTGTAGCATTTACCTTTGGTTTGAGTGTTCTTTTAGTACTTTATCCATCCGCTAGACTTTTTTTCCCTTTTAAGATTTCACTGTTGAAGGAAAAACAATTTGATTATTGACTATTAGCAATGTATCTTTTTCTTGCTAGGTCATTCAGGCCTGATTTTGTCCTTGTTCGACAACATTCATTCAGTATGGCAGAAAATGAAGATTTCCGTAACTTGATCATTGGAATGCAGTACGCAGGCATCCCTAGCGTCAACTCCCTGGAATCAATCTATAATTTCTGTGACAAACCGTGGGTGGTAAGTGATGTACTGAAAAGTTCTTCTGGTGCAAAACCAGTTAGTTTGCTTGTTTAGTTCCCTTTCATGAATATTGAGTATCAAACTGCAAAGTTGCTTAGCAGAGCAGTGAAGCAATAGTGAAAGGAATAGAAAGTAAACTAAGATATTTAAATCATTTTTTCAAAGAGCCAGTGTAGTCAGTGTGGAGACAGATAGAAAAACGTATTTGTAGTACAAATAATGAAATAAGTGAGGAAACTAACGGAAAGCCTGTCCACTGCTAACATACTTCCTCAAGTGAGGAAAGTGTGTTTATTCACAATTTGTCTGGGAAAAGCAAGCTGAGAATATTTTTCATATTTGTGGTTTTGAACGTAATTTAAACAGACTTCTAGCCAGTGTTCTCCTCATGCCTGTGAAATTTTTGGGGCTATGCTTCAGCAAGGAAATCTGAAGCTATTAGTTTCCTCATTTGAAAGCTCTTTTCATAATCCTGTGCACACGGGAGTAGGAGTTAGTCTTTTCAGTTACACCTAAAGTAATGAGGTACACGGGAGAATCACTAATATTTGTCAGTTTTAGTGTAGAAGCCAGTTCAGTTTTTCATCAGTTTTTGGTGATCTTTTTGGCTCATAGAGAACTAAACATTAGTAGAAACAAATTAACATGTGGTGATATAAAAGATGATTATGAATGCTACAGTCACTGTTCCTATAACAGATATATTCAGTTGTCCAAGAGCTAATGAAACTTTAAAGAATACCACTTGTTACAAATAGCCAAAGCTTCATAATTTTTTCCTCTGATGTCTGCGTAAGAAAAGAACAGTTGCTAGTATTTTTCACACCAAAGGAGATTTTACTGTAACACTTTTTATTGCATTGAAGATGTCTATTTTTTCACACTTCCTATAACAATCCCTCCAAAAAATTGTCAGCAGATTTTAACATATACCTCTTGCAGCTAATTTTATTATACTTTTATGTCGCAGTAAACTACAGTGGAGAATAAACAACTGATAGAGCATTTATGACTTCTCAGAATACATATTCTACATTGCTGAATCCATTACTTTAATACATCACATTTTCTATGCTGTGTGACATTTCTTAATACTTTGATTCATTGTATGCAATAAAGCTGGGCGGTGAAGCAATAACAGTAGCATTTATATGCAATAATGATGCACTGAAAAGTAAATTAATTCCTCCTTGTGATATTCTTCTGGTGGCATTAGTCATGGCTGTTCTTCCACCAAACCGATAAAGATATCTCTTTCTGACAACTGGTCTTGTTGCACATAAAATTTCTGTGCTGATTTTTCACTTTTATAATAATAACTGGGAGTTGTAGGAATATTTACTATAACAACTGGAAGACCTAGCAAAAGCAAATATAAGGTTACGTGTGTAAAGGAACTAAGTCATGTTCCATATCTTCTTTTGTTCTATACAATACACCTCACAAAAAAATAATGAAGTATTATGCTTATAAGATCTTATTTGCATTTAGAGTTATAATAATTTAAAAACAGCCTTGGATTATGATAGAGCTTTCTTAAGGTGTGACATAATATTTCCTGATGAAATGGCTGTCTTCGGAATTGCTGTATCTGTATCTTTGGTTTTTGCAAAAAAAAACATTTTGGCTGAAATTTCTGTGGTTTGTCTCAGCCTAGATATGAATGAAATGAAAATATTTTTCATCTGGTCTTATTTTATTTGAACATAGAGAAGAATGATATTTTTTTTTTCCCCTTTGAGATTTTCTACCTTGCCACTTTTACATCTGACAGCCAAAATATGTTTTCTTTGAAATACTCAAATTTTGCACAGCCTCAGCAAGAGTCCATTTCACATCTCTTAGTTATTTCCTCTTAGAAATAAATGTTCTAGAGAAATTTTAGTGTCAGAGAGGTCACATGCTTCAAACTATCTTATTTCATGTTTTAATTATCTTCTGTAGTTCCCTGAAGTTGTTTTCATTAAGGAGCAGAATAGAGCAGGGCCTGAGCGTATGCCCCCCACTGCAAGTCCATGGACAGTCAGGTTGAGTAGGCAACATTCATGTGTTGTGAACATGATCGTGCTTTGCTCCACCAATGGCCTCAATTCTGTGTTTTAACTGCCTGTGACCATAAGCTAAGCATGCAAATGTGAGATTGGTTCCCATTCTAAATATGTGGTGGCACTGTACTTTAGTTGGATCCTACTTAGGGGCGTGGACTTTTAATTTGAGCACAAAAATAGTTTCTGTACGAACACGAGGGGGCTAATTTGGGCATTTAACTTGGAATAGCCTGACTTCTGTTCTTTGCGGTAGTGGGAGACGTAGAGACAACCATGTTTGTCCCAGAGCATCATAAAATCTTCATCAGAAGTTTTAGCTTAGGAAAGCTAAACACTGCAAGAAGTCATGAAAACCTGTTTCGACCTGTGCCCAGAATAAATGCTCAGAGGGTAAAAATCTATTGGTGCTTTGATTCAGCCAATTTCATGAATGTTCAAAGAAAACAACAGACATCAGGGACTGTTGGTTTTGCTAATATTATCTCCTAGCTTGTTCGATTGCACCTACTTCATACATGCTACCCTGCCTATGCGAAATCCCTGCTGCAAAGTGTGGTCTAGTTTTGGATGCCTTGGGGTGTGCTGCTCCATCTGTTGCTGCATGATAGCATTAAGCATAAAACCCATTGATGCCTACACTGTGCTCCTAGATGTACTTTAGGCCAGTAAACCAAGCAGTGTTCCCCACTGTTAAAAAGCCACATCTTTAAGCTGAACTGATACAAACTTAGTTAAACTGTAACTAGAAAAAACTAGCAGGATTATTCTGCAAGTTCCTTGATCAGAAACCAGTTCAACATTTACAGCATTGATTGAAGGTATTGAACCACCTGCTGGTCTGATCTCTTGTATACAGAAGTTGATGATTTGGTGAAACTGAAATTGTGTGTTTGCAGTTGAGACCGTTTTCTTATTTAAATGTCTTTTTCATCATGGCTTAAATACTAGAATACACCCTAATTACGATTACATTTTATATTATTTGTCATCTTAGCATTCATATAAAAAGAAAAGTAGGTTCCACTTCATACACAAAAGTATCTTTTCATAAAGTACATCTTA
This sequence comes from Sagittarius serpentarius, assembly GCA_034782735.1. Classification (NCBI taxonomy): domain Eukaryota; kingdom Metazoa; phylum Chordata; class Aves; order Accipitriformes; family Sagittariidae; genus Sagittarius; species Sagittarius serpentarius. The sequence goes on along the minus strand of JAVKLA010000036.1, from coordinate 2,670,691 downwards.
CTGTCAGAAAGAATTTCGGAAAACGCATTCAGCAGTCATGAGTGTCCATGTCAGTTTTGCAATAAGCAAGCGTGTGCTTCAGCTTTCAATCAATTAGCCCCATTTCTTCACAGCACGTAAAGGATGCCTTTCTGGACAATTCCTTTGTTAACACAGATGACCTGATATTTGTATGAAAGGTATTCTTATAAAAATCGCAAGTTCAAAAGCCTTGTGAAAAATTAGAAAGCAGAAGTCTAGATAAAGCCATAGGTAACAATCTTTATTCATTCATGAGAAAGATTGACTTTCCTGCAGGTAGAAGTCGAGTGGCAGAAGTGAACTGCAATTTCTGTAACAGCAGGAAAAGAAATAGGGTGTCCAATTGAATGGGCCTTTAAGGGATGAAAAAATTTGAATTACTCGTGGGCAATTGATCTTTCTTACATCAGTGTAAAATCAGGAGTGGTATAGAATTGCTAGGAGAGGAAGTCAGGAAAATTAAACTAGTTATAAAAGGGCTATTGAATAAAATGAGAGTTAGAATCCAACATACAAGATCTTTGTTTTTTAAATTACTGTTCCTCAGAGTATTAGGTCTTTGCTTTTTTTTCTTAAGAACATAGAGCTCCAGACGCAGAACATCTCTCTTCAACCCTAAGGGCAGATTCACACCCTGCATTAGAGACTGAAGCACCTGCCCTTAATTTTTCGGCAGAACTCTTTTTGTACTGCGTTTGAAGACACACATGGGCTTCTATGCCTTTGCCAATAGGCAGTCAGCAAATTTATATTTGATCTGACATATATTATTGAAAGATGGGGGTGTGGTGGGAAGATAGCCAGGAACATACTAAAAACATTTCTGAAAAGAAGTCTTAGAGCTTGTGTTTTCCAGTGTCAGGACATATATAGTTCCTTCGAACACGAGTCAAAAGTTCAAAGCAGCTTATAACCCTTTGAAAAGTTAGGATGCTAGCAACCATGGCAAAGAAAATATTGAAATGAATGTGTGTGGTGAGATGTTTGCATACTGAAATATGTTAATGATTTGGGATTATTACAGTACTCCTGTTATTTCACTTCTCTGATAATACTTACGACCTCCCTCATGAAAAAATCATGATCCTGGCTTGTGAGATGGATTTCACTTAAATGCTAGTAAGAATGTCAGAAAGCTACTTACCTAGGGAGAAAGCATGAGTTTTATAAATAAAGACTAAGTTCTTTATTACTGAGTGCATGCAGAGCTGCAGAGGAACCTCTTTAAGGTTCATGCCTTCTCTTACCATGATGGAATGTTTCATTGCATTGTCATGTTGCGAAGTAAGTGTCTTGTGCCTGACTTGTCTCATTCAAATGAGACAAAAATTTTACCTCATTTGATTTACAGTTATGTCGAGTTAAGGTGAGGCAAAAATGTATACTTTCCTTGTTGGATTCATGATCCATCTTATAATTTTACTCATGTCTAATGGTGTGCAGAACCTGTTGTAACGAATTCATGAAAGTTTTATAGTAATAAAAAGAAAAAAGAGCAGAAATTAATTACCCAAAGTTATGATTTGATACTATTTAAAGTAACAATCTAGATTTTTTTATCTCTGTTTTTCCTTTAGAATATGTCATTCAAGAAATAAGTGAGACGTTCCTTGACTGAGGCTTTTGAGATTGTAGGTAATCTTTCTGATAGTACATGATGTGGGTAAGCGAAGTAAGTAGTTGTGGAGGCCAGAAGTTACTGGAAAAGGTGATGATAATGACAGTGCTTGCAGTAATAGGTAAAATCTCATGCTTATGATTCAGACTGGGGAAATAATATTTTTAAAAACCTTCAATTTTCCAGTGTATTGGGTTGAATTTTAAAAAAATTTCTTCTGTCCTGCATGCATCTTTTTGCATACTTCCTACTACGATTTATGTGAAATTTGCATGCTTAATTGAGTGTTTACATCAATTGAACCCTGCTTTTGATTTTGGCTTTGGTTGCAAGTACTGGTGATAAGGGTGCAGTCTTGGAACACCACAGATTATTAGCTCTTTACTCATATTGTGTATAGCAGATTGCGAATAAATGGAATGATGCAGTGAGATAGAGTTAATTGGAGTGTACTAAACACGCAGACCCTGACTTACTTGTCAGGGACTGCAAGGTTCAATGTCCTTGGCTGCTACAGATAGAACACTTTATTTCAGTTAAGCCTGGACTGTGACATGCTAATTACATGCATTACAGTATCTGGATTGCTACTTCTGTGTTCAGATAGTGATAAGTATTTCAACATTGCAGAGATTACAGAATTGCTGCAATTGTATTATAGATCAAATGTGTATGAGTGAAGAGAAAGAAAATTCTAGTAAAATCGGTCCAGTTCCATGATAGCAGTTCTGGTTCTTTTACTGCAGAGGGAAAACAGCAGCAACTGTAGCTGGCTGCAAATCTCTTCTCTTCTCATGTGCCTTGGGAGGCCGTGTAACTGTGGTTGGTATAGAAGGCTTGAAGGATCTACTGATACATTAATTACACATTTACTCTGGTGAAGGAGATGGCACAACCTACAACATAATAATGGGTCTGCAAAAAAAATTTGAGAGCTCTCTGACCTTAATTAGCCGTTGCTGTGCTGATGGAAGGATCTGTATTTAGCTTGAAATGCTGACTTGGTGTAATCATGGAGGGGATGTAGAAAGCCCACTGTAGAGTGTCAAGCTACTGCACAGTTGTAACAGCTTGTGAAGAGACATCTGTCACTGCACGGATGGGAAAGCTGGTGCTGAGCAGGCTTGGCCTCAACTGAAGTAAACTCTCTTCGCATGGTGACAAACTGCTACATCGCTTCACTAATGTGGGAAATAAAGGAAAGAAAAATAGGAACTGTCTTCTGGTCAAAAGCTGGCAGAGTGGAATTAAGACCCAGAAGACAGAGATACCTGTATTATTTTAAAGACAGCTGAAAGATGCTAGCTTTTTTTACACAGAGCTCCAGATGTGAACCCATCCGGTACTGAAACATCTTCAGAAGATCACTGGGACTCTGTCTGCTTCATTGTAGGAATTTATTGTTATTAAGAGTTTTAAATGTGAGAGAAGTGCCATAGAACACTTTGTTATGCCAAAATGTACTTCCTTGCTCATCTGCAATCGTTCTGAGGGAATGCTGGTTATGGCTTTTCCTTTTGTCACGCTCAGTAGTGTTGTAAATCTCGCAGTTCTTGTTTGTTTCTTTCCTTACAGTTTGTGAGTGGACGGCCAAATACTTTTTTGCAAGTCTGTTGACATTTTTCTTTTTTGCTCCTTTTGCCAAGCTTACATAGTTCTATGCCTTCATGTGTTGGATTTTGCTTTGCATTTATTTGCAGATGATCTTCTACTTACCCATCTTCCATCTTTCTACTCATATTGAACACTTCATTTCTCTATTCTTACCTGCCTTTCTTTGGAAGGTCTGTTTTAACTGCCCCTTGTTGCTTTCTGATAGTATTACAGTACTCTCCCTCACCTTCTTTTCTCCTCCTTCTTGCGTTGCTGTTAGAAGTTGCAGTCTTCTGCTTTTTCGCCTTCAAGCTATACTTTAATAATCTTAAGCAGCAGATTGGGGCACTGGCAGGAAACTTGTAGGCACTCCGCAGGCAGGAGCATATAAAAGAAATGAGCTCTGTTGATTCCAGCTTCTTGATGACACAAATTATTGAAGCTATGCTAACAGGCAGACACAACCACACAGATGAGTTTCAATATTGTGTCAAAGTATCTTCTGGAGAATGAATAACAAATAAAATGAATGTGTACAAGAAGAAAAGTTGTTTGAAAACCTACTTACTGTAAACCTGTGAGACCTCTCAATGCTATTCCGTGTCTGTTCTAGAGAAAGAAATTATAAATTTCTTACTGAATATTTATTGCACCATAAGAAAATTCTGTGCTCATTACCAAAATAAGATTTGTAGAGTAATGCTGGACAATGGGCTAGAATTTGGCCGGTTATTGCACTTCTCTGTATGCCAGAGGGGATACTGAAGGTCACGACTAAAGAATGCATACCTGTGATCTGGCTCCCACTCAGATAGGGAAGACATTTAGGGACATTCAAATTTAACGTCTGTTAACATTACCAGTGTTAGAAATGTTAAGACCTGTATTTTAGTCAGTGGCTATAGTATTACATATTTCATTAGATGAAACCTGGAGCCAGCACTGAACTTCCTTGTTGTTTAAACCGTTCTGGCAAGAATGGTCTACTTGACAGATAAAGATGGGGACACTGGGCAGCCAGAGCCTACCCAAAGAGGTTGTCTGGTGGCCTTTTCCTACCCTTACACTTTAGGAAGCTCCTGTAGCAAGAGCAGCTCCTTTCTTTAGCTTCAGGACTGGAAGCCAGGTGCTGTCTGTCTCTTTCAAGCAGCACAGAGTTGCTTTCTTAGGCACTGGACATGATCACATGGGTGGTCAAGTTTGAACAGCTTCGTGTGATAATGTGTGGCAGTCTCCATAACAAATTCAATTTGTGTGTCTGCAAATATTTATGTGAATGGTAGAGGTCTTTCTAAAACCAGTTCTGTGGCTTTTATTCATATGAAGGGTATTGGATTTACAGACATAGTGAAGGCAGAGGTCTGCGTATCTATAGGGCAGCCGGAGAACAAACTGTCCACACGTGATATTCTTCCAGCACTGATCTGAGCAGAACTTCCTCGCATAAAAAACTGTAGTTTAATTCTCTGTCAGCCAATGAAGATTTTGGCCTCTTTGCTCAGTCTGCCAGTTAAAGCAAAACATGTTGATGGATTTGTAGTGTGAGAGCTGAAAGTAAATTCACAAAAGTATGTCAGAAGGAAGGTGAAAACTTTTTAAGCTCTTTGGTCAAAAGACAATTTACTAGCAAGTTTGAACATTAAATTGGAGCAAAGTTCATAAATAATTATTCATTTAAATGCATAGCAAAGAAATCTAAATACATTAAACCTAGCAGTGTGTTTTCCTCTTTATAGAGCTATTTTAAGTTTAATCTATCCTTGAAATAGAAAGGGAATATTACAGTCTTGCTTAATGATTTTACTTTCCTAAAATATGTAAGTTCACTTGAAATTCCTTGAAAAAAGCAGAGACCCTCAAATAATGAATATACCTCAGCATGGTGATGACTTGTTTCCTGTTCCATACAGCAAGTAATTCTTGCAGCTATATATTCATCAATCTTTGCTTGAACTGTGAAGTACTTTATATAAAACCTGAGTGTATGTATATATTTTGCTTTGCCCAACATTTACTGCCATGAGGCTAATTTAATGCAAAAGTGGACTCAGATTTTTTTTTTTTTTTTTACATTCTTGAATTTTGTGGTAAGTTGTTGTTACTTTGCCTTGTTCTTCTCTGCACTAAAGAGCAGCAGTGGGAGCTCTTGACATCCATTGCAGACTTTCATTGCATTGAACATTTCTAGTGGCAGAAAATTGAAACAGACTTTTAACCATTTCTCAGCTTCTACTGAAAGCAACTGTTTAAATAAAGGCTGTAAGATTAAACCAGGACTGTAAAGCTGTGGTTTGTATCTTTTCTATTATCTGATGTTCCTGCTACAGTACTGAAATTGAAAAACCCTCTTTTGTGCTTGCTTAAGGCAAATATCTGTAACTGAAGGCCAGATTATGAAAATTAAGTTTAATTTTTTTGCGCAGCCTTAATACTCAATTAAAAAGGAAACCTGTGTGTTATGTTCCCCGTTAAAGTACCTTAGAAGATAACCTTTTCTAGCAAAAGTCTAGGTAGAGATTATATCTGCTTCTTTTATATGTGACCATGGTGACTCAGTGATGAGGAGAATCGGGGGATGGGGGCTAGGCTCCCCTTCCTGAAAAAGGAATTTGTCACCCATCCAGGAAGATTCCTTCCATTGCTCTGCCCCCCCCCCCCCTTGCCATCCCCAATCCTTCCTGTCCCCTTACCCCGCCTCTACACAAGTGTCGTTCTCCCACATTAACTTCAAAACTCCCACCAGTGCTGCTGCTTCCGTCTGCTTTCCTTGCTGTCATTCCTTTACGTTTAGCTTCTATTCTTAGCTCCAGTTCACACCTGAAATGGATGCAAAGTGTACCCGTTTCTTTTTGGAGGTGTGGTAACTAACACGTCTCTTCTGTGAAGTATCTTCTTTAGCTTATGGTTCAGTTTAAAATGCTGTGAAGTATTGCACGGTTTGGATGCTGGCCACCTCAGGGAAGTCCTCTGACTTTCTGTGCTGGGCTTGAAAGAGAGCGTGTGGGCTAAGGCTGAGAGCCTCTTGTCTGAGGAATGGCATTCTACCATTGAGCTTCGCCAGTAGATAATTTGAGAAAAAGTTTTCCAGGTTTCCTTATCTTGCTGAAATGAGGGAAGGACAGGAGAGAGAAGTCTGTGCAGATAAGAAGCCCAGTTTGACTGAGTTTGAATTCTGTGAACAAAGTTGTAGGTGCAAATGATTGCGTCTATGTACAATTTAAGAGAAAGGAAAAAAAAAAATTATTTTAACCCTACGTTTAGCTTTAAAATGGACTTTACTTCTTACTTCAATGGTTAAATACATAAATAATGCTTTTTTTTCTGAAGATAACTTCACACAGACACATCTGAACACTTGCACAAAATTTCATTAACTACTTCTTAACAATGAATATGGGAAGGCAATGTCTGCAAAGCCACTGTCTGCATTAAAAGACAGATTTCTTCCTGTACTGTGAACTTTCACAGAATTAATTATCTTTATGAAAACTTACTATTTTAACTGGAAAGTCTTAGGATCTTAGTATCTCTAAAAAAGCCCACAAAACAATAAAATCTCTTTTCATTGTAGTGAGCCCCAACCCCTTTTGAGAAGTACTTCAGCACATGCCCAAGTCCCATAAAAATAAAAAGGTGCACCAGTATTTCCCTGAACAGGGCACTGAACTCGATGTTCCCATATTAGTGGAATAAACTGCACATTCCCCTTGCTGCCAAGTGCACCCAAGGAGTCCTCATGGCTTTTATTTGAATGACTCAGTTCTATAAACTTCTTTTTTACCCTCTGTAACTTTTCATTCTGAAATAAAAAGTTCCAGAAGGCCTCTTGATCTAGGCCTCATGGTACTAATTTTCACTAATTCTTTTCTAACAAAAATGTCTTGATCTGTTTTCTACCTTTTGTGCTCATAGGCTACTTTTCCTTCATTTTAATCCACGTCTTCCTTAAATCTCACTTTCCTCACTGTTTACGCATTTTGTCACCACCTCTTTCGTTAGCCAAGGTGTTTCTTATTGCCAGATGCCTTGCTACCCGACTTTGCAAGCCAAGATGAAATGATTTATGTGTCTGACTGTGATCCTTTTCTAGTTTCTTTTTATTTATGTATTTATTTATTTATTTATTTTAAATCCTACTTTTCTAACTGTTGTAGAAAACTTTTTTTTCCTCTCATGGATGCACTCTGGTAATTTGTAAGTCAGAGCTCTGCGTGCATTTCTTCCAAGGGCATGAGGTTTTTATTTAAGGCTTTTTTTTTGCATCCTGTAGAAATTCTTAGTGGTTTGTATATCTCCTCAGAAGCAATTGGAGAGATGTGAAAAATATTCCAGCAGTTAATTGCAGCAGTGATTAGCAACTGGAGAGATGTGCCTCTCAGAGGCAATACAGGCTGCAGTGCTCAGGCTGCAGGAGAGGTGCAGAAGCCAAATAAATGCCTTTAGAAACTCTGGGTAAAATGGAGCAGAGACACCCAAAGGGTTCTGAGGAGGGTCAGCACAGTCCACGCAGCCTTAGTAGCTCCATCTCAGTAGATTCAGAGAAGCACCCCAAGAGGGTAAGGAGGGTGCTGAAGATAAAGAAGGTGAGGAAATATCAGCTCCAGTTGAAGGTGGAAGGAAGAGATGCTGCTAGTCCCAGAGTGATGGGTCAGGCTGCAGGACTTGAAAAAAAAAATGCAGTGGGAGTTTGCAGCTCTGCTTGGTGAGGCCAAGGTCATCACCGTGTTCTCATGTGAGGCTGGGCTGCGAAAGGGTTGGGAAACAACTCATCTGTGTTATGGAACTACCACTTGAATTGTGATGCAGGGTCTGTATAAGTTATCTTTCCACTCATAGTCCAACTGCGTTGTCTTTGGCTTTGCATCGTAATAATGGAAAACTATTGGAGGAACATCAAGTTCTTTTGTCAGTTCCCATCTTTTCTGTATTCTGTTAATGTGCCCAAACTGATTTGTAGGCGATGTTTCATTGTTCGGTTGCCATGTCGAACTTTAAATTGACTTTGAAAGTTTGAATAGTTTCATTAAGTTGTCTGTCAGCTCCTGCTGACAGAAAGAGGTACGTAAGCTACAGTCAGCAGTCTGTTCTGCTTGATTCTCATATGAGGTATCAAATAGCAAATCAAATGTGTATGTACTCAGCCTTCTGGAAAAGTATTTAATGTTTTAGTAAACATTAAATAATAGCAGAAATGTAAGCCAATCACAACAAAGAACAAATATTATGAAGACCATAAAAACAGTAACACAGATACTTCCCAGGTAACAGTAATTTAAAAAAATTTTAAAAATCAAAACCCAAAAAGAGAAATAGAGAAAGTGTGTTTAAAGTACAGGCACAGTGAAAAATCTTGGTTAAAGTAAATTGACTCGCACAGAGTACCTGTGTCAAATGTACCCTCCTAGCCCCTTCCACACAACCGCTTAATTTCTTTCCCCTCTGAAGGGTCTACAATGTTTGTATGTCTCAATCTGTTCGCCACCAAGGACCCCTTATATGTTTGTGCTAACGGTACTTTGTGCTTTTGAAAATCTGTTACTCTTACAAGGTAATCACATTTTTCTGGAATGACCAGCCACATTTCAGAACTTCATCCTAAAAATGGACATTTTAGCCTAAAAACAGACTTCAGGACATTTTTCACGGCTCTATCTGAAGGGGATAAAAAAGTCAATGTGTCGTCTTCTTTATTAGTTTCCTATAATAGAAACGTAGCATAAACCAGCTCATCTTTCAGCTTCGTGACCTACAGACCCTACAAGAGACCTCTGAAGGTTCTTGTAGGGAAAAGGGAGCTTCCCTTTGTATATCCAAAGGGAAAATCCAGTTGCTGAGGCCCCCATCCGCACTTACATGTAATGATATACATATTCAGGCATAATTTACCGTAGTATGCATTTCACACAGAAATACTAGGAACCTATACAGCATTTCCGTGGAAAGATGTCTTTCATCAATTCTTAGTCTTACAAAGGCATGATTTAAGTATACAGTGGGAAAAAACTTTTGCTCTAAACATTTGATGAGCATAACAACCTGATCTTTAAACTGTTTTGCATCGTCTGCTTTTAAGTAACACATGTTCAAAGAAAGCTGGCAGCAATACTGAATGTTGACATCATATTAGAAACTTAGAAAATTTATTTTAGCAATTTCAACTGCAAACACTGATACACATTTAATACATTTGGTAAAAGGCAAATTTATATATGGAAATCCAGAAGTAAACTGGTATTCCATGGAATTTCTTCACTCTGTAGATGTGCCCATACCTTAGAGCAGTCAAAGATAAGTTAAATCTCAGCTAAAAGCTCCATTTTTTTAATGACAAAGGGATTCAAAAAGTGTTCACCCATCAAAGTTTTCCTGTTTCTCTAGTCCTAGAGAATGCCAACCCATCCGGTTTGGTGAAACAGAGTATCTAGAGAATTTTGTGATCATTTTAGTTGTTACCATGAAGTATTAGATGGCCGGTTGGAGTTCTTCCACTGTCAGTAGAAGCAAGTCTTAACTTGTAAACAGCACAGATAATGAATATTCACAATAAAGGAAAATCTCTGACAGAAAAGGTTTTATAATATGGAGCTCAGTGGCACTTCTCTGATAGGGAACAATTATACAGGCAAATGTGAAGTAGCCTGATGCATGAAAATCTTATTCAACACACCAGGAAATTCTCTACTGGAGTGGACAATAATATATATCTTTCACTCTGGTGAGAGAGATTAGAAGCTTGCTGGAATTAAAAGTAACACAGAGCACCATCTGGAGTCATTCATTTTAAACATCATATCTAATTATCTTTTGAGGAAAAAGTTGGTGCAGTTCAGGAAAAAAATCTGAGCATTTCAGGGATGACATGCATGTAATTAAGCACATTTTAACTCATCTAAAGTGATAAGCAAAGTCATTATTCAAATCTTTATGAAGTAGGCAAAGTGATTTTTTTGTAACTCTGTGCTGCTTGATTGCAGTAGACTATGCCGTCAAATTTATAGTGTTCCGTTCTTAGTGTAATGAAAGCCCATAAAGCTTTTATATGAAATCAAAGGGAGTAAGCGTCTTTTCTGACTAAGTGTTTCTTCTTATCTGTAGCATACTTTGTTGGAGAGGAGAAAAAGTGCAGCTGGTGCTCTCCTGTTCTTTTTTTGAGTAATAATATATAGGCCAAGATGTGAAAGCATTTAATCCCTAGTAGAAAAGAGCAGAGCTGACATTACAAAGAATGTTCCTAAATCCCACTATTTTCCTTTTAAAAAAATAGTCTGAAAACCATAAATACATGTACCTGAGAATATCTCTCTTCAAGCTGAAAACAAGATGCAAAATTTGAAAATGAGAAGTAAATTCAGCTAGCTAGAATAAGAGCGAAAAGAACTATTTTCCACTTCCTTGTTTTTTCTTAAGATGTTGAAAAGACTCCAGCTGAAATACTAAGCTCTGTGAAGTTCTTTTTTTAGGTAATTGTTAAAATCTCCCAGGGGTTTCCGCATCCATATAAAGTACTTTATTTAAATACAGAGTAGCTCTACCAGTATTCTCTGTTTCATGAACATCCCATATCTGAAAACACTCATCATTGGATTAGATAATAATTCAGTAGTTTGTCATCTAAAAAGATGATGCTCTTGCCCAGGGAAGAATTTGATAAACTTTACTGTGATCTAAAGGTGTAATTTAAGGTCATATTAGCTAGCCCAGTAAAACGAAACATTTTCAAAACTCTAATCAAGGCAAAGCATTAATATGGTGTCTTTTCTTTCTTTTTTTTTTTTTTTTTTGATAAAAAGACATCAAATCAAACTTGTTAGTGTAGTTTGCATCAGCCCTTTAACATCTATCCTGTTTTGGATAGAAAAGCAGGCAACATGGTATTCTTCATTCAGCCTATTTGAGAGCTCTGTATAGCTTCCAAACTGTCCAGAATACAACAAGTGGTCTTTTGCTTCACTCTGTATATCTGATGTTTGGTTCAGCTGCTCAAAAAGAAAATATGAGAAGGTATAGTCCACACTTACAAAGCGATAGAAGTTCATTAAAACATAAATGAAGTTCTGTTTCATAAATTGCCCAGTAGGAGTCAGGTAAAATAAGAAATATTTATAGCAGTTTAAGGATGTACAATTAGAATGCTAAAACTTCGTGTGAATTTGGGTTGAATTTATCCAGTTGCTTTTTTGGGGGAGGAAAGTTTGACAAGAGATTCCTACAACTGTAGACACACAGGTGAAGAAGTATCCCATCAGGGGCAAAGGGTAAATCATTCCCCCCGGCTGTGGGAAATCTCAGTTATTTCTCTCCTCTGCCTCAGGAAATTTAAACCTACTTTTCCTACATGCTATTTCATAGCTTAATTACTCGATTAGAGGGTACTGTAGAGTGAGGGATGTGTATTATTTGTGGTTGATACTATTTTGTTTTAAGTAAACAGACATTTGCTAGTATTGATCTGAATTACAGCTTTCTCACCTCTTGAGTGAATGCCCCAACCCCTACAAACAGTGTCAGTTTCTTGCTGTCTTTTGCTTGCTTTCGGTGAAAATGGCAAAGAAAACCAGGAAGGATTTTTTTAAAGGTTTTTACTTAAAGACAGGTAAATAGAATTATTTTATCATAACAATTGTTTGGCAAAAATCATGTATTTAATAGGCAGTATTTGCTTATGAAATTTGGAATTTAGATCTTATATAAGAACAGAAATAAACAGTAAGTTGTCAGGAATCCTGTTCGCTAGCCACCTTATTTTGGTAGCTGTGATAATATTTCCTTTCCTTGAGGTCTGTTTTGTACAGCACACTATCCAACTAGAATTTCTGATGCTTTTGGTGAAAACTACTCATCATTAAGGTATTTTCCACTCGACTTCAAAATTTAAATATGTGTTTTACCAAACCTAAGAAAACACCACTAAATTAAACAAATTCACTATGCCAGCTGGAAATGCGATGCAAAGCTTTCAGCTTTCACCATTTTTTTCCCCCTTTTAACAGTTCTAACTATCCCCACACCCTAAACTGCATTAACAGAGTAGGTATTTGATCAAACTGCATTATGGACAGAGTTCTATTGTTCTTTGCTTTTTTCCTGTTTGTAACCAGCAAATCCCACTATTCAAACTGTTGTGCGAAGTTGTTTATGTCTCATGTTGGCATAATGACAATTAAACACATCACAGGCATGTACAAGCCAGAGCTTTGCAGTCTTGAAACAATAGTGGTCTTCTGACTGCCAAAGTCCTCTTGCTCCCTAGAAACCTCACTTGGTGAGCCATGATTTCAAGAGTGATTTAGTTTTTGAACTGTTACAACAGAAGAGTTGATCTGTTCACTAAAGAGAAAGAATAGCCCCGAAATACATTTCTATTTAATAAAGAATTCTTTGTCTTTTTGTGTTTGAATGTTGGTTTGCTTTCTGTGTTAAGATACTACAGTCTAGCATATAGATAGAGTGGATATGCCAGAGAAAGGACCCAGAAAGAAAACTTCAATAGAAAAATGGCAACAACATATGGCTGTTTAAATTATCAACATCTTTGTTGATTGTGGAAGAACTACCATGTGGCTGTGGTACATGGCTAGAGCCTAGGAAATTAAAATTCTCATGTTTGTTTTTCACCTGACTTGTTACATATCACATAGTTATTGCTTTTCTCTGTCTGCCCATTTTGCAAAATTGTCTTTCAATGGCAGTTTCTTATCACAAAATCAGCTTAAAATATAGAGACAATGAGGCATCTGAAAACCAGTATTCCAATGTATTTCATTTTCTGTACATGTGAAGGCTTAACTTGTAGAGGTGTTGTTCTATGTTGCTCTGTATATGAAGTCACAGCTCAGATGGGTTAAAAAGGTGCGCACGTGAGAGAGGAGGAGTGGGAATGTGTATCACGTGTATGTGTATTTGCTGAGTTTATGAAATGCAGAAGACGAGGAGCAAAATGACAGTATGAGATCATTTTGGTAGAGTGTGGTTTCTATCCTAAGGTTTTTGTTTTGTTTTGCTTTATTTTACAGTTTGCCCAGCTGGTGTCTGTCTACAAAACTTTGGGTCCGGAGAAGTTCCCTTTAATTGAGCAAACGTTCTATCCAAATCACAAGGAAATGGTACGTGCAAATACCGATACTAAATTTGCTTACTGTCTGTGTAAAACAGGAACTGTAAACACACAATTCATTTCCCCCATTTACTGTCTATTTTAAAAGCCACTTTGGAAGCTTTCAGAGGGATGAGACTGGGTGACCACTTGAAAGCATTGTAATGGTTAACTGAAAGATTTTTGGATGTGAAGGCAGTCATTTTTCAGCTAACCAACTTCAAATCTTAAAGCCATTAAATGCTTATAAAGACACAGAACAACTATTAAAGTGCAAAAGTTACTTTTATGGTTTGTTTTCAGCCTAGTCCTTTATGATATGTTCAAAGTGTTTATTGTCTTTGCAGATGATGCACGAAGCTATGTGCCTCTCAGTGTAGAACTTTGAACTCATCTAAAATCGGGGTGGTTATGAGTTGTGATCTTCATGTACCTGAGCTGACATTGACTCCCAGTCCTTTACAGACATAAATGCATTCATAAAAATAACACTTACGACCTTTACTCGTGACCTGTCTTATGCTGCAGACACTTTTTTCTTACTTTTCTTATGGTTTCTAAACAGAAATTCTTTCCTGAGTATATTTTTCTAGAGGAAATACTTTCAGCACTGAGAGAAGCTGGAGGGAGGCTATTTGCTGATTGAATAGACTAGCAGAGAAGCATCAATTATTTTTAGAATATAATCCATTCAGCATATGTCACACAGCTGTGAATCAAGTGCCATTGCAAGGTCATGATAAGTATGTGAGTTAGCTGTTTATGTAATGTCCCCAAGCTGTAATTGCTGTGCGTCTGTCTTGAGACTCTGGCTAGCACTTCGTTATCATAGGTGGCATCTAAGATAAGCCTCAGTGTCAGAAGTTGACTAAGATTTCTTCTGAAGTCTTCTTTCTCCCACATCTGTCTCATCTTTTCGTAATAAACACAGTATGGTGCAGATCTGCCGTATTTTTTGATGTATTGCAAGAGCAGCAGGATGGCTCTTCATACTGCTTTCCCAGTTCTCTCTGGTTTCTTTGGACTACTAACTCACAGATTTTCCACTTCTTTTGTCACATACGACACTTCTGAAAGGAGTTTTCACCACAGTTATCTACTTAGTAAATTTGCTACACAGAAGCTGTGTAGAGCCAAAGGAGAATGGTACCAGTCTGGAGCAGCGGATCTAAATATTGTCCCAGACAGTCACATCTTTTCAGAATGGAAGGGGGTTTTGTTGATGAATTTGTCAGGAAAAAAACCACAACTTTATAAAACTTGCGGGGTTTTTTTATGCAAAGGAAGTGTTTTATGCCTTAGGGATTCTTTTATAACAGGGGGAGAAGCAGAACCACATCTCATATTTTGCAAGATGCTTTTTTAAAATGGTAATACGTTTTATATCCCTCTCTTTTCCTGAGAAAGTCCAAGATTAAAGCTGGTTTATAATTTCCTGCACACAATTTATTGCTATTTCTTTATTATTTTATCAGCTATTATTCAGGCTCCCCAGGGAAGCGGTCACGGCACCAAGCCTGTCCGGAGTTCAAGGAGCATCTGGACGATGCTCTTAGTCATCTGGTTTAGTTTTAGGTAGTCCTGCAAGGAGCAGGGATTTGGACTCGATGATCCTTATGCATGCCTTCCAACTGGAGATATTCTATGATTCTATGATTTTGTTGAAAGCAGGCCTTTTAACGCATTGGTAAATTGGAAACAAAGAAAATATCCTATAATTCCAGGACAAGAATTTATATGTTAGCTTTTAACTTCTGCGTAGTGTGACCGTGACCCTGTAGAAGGTCTACCGATTCAGTTGCAAACTGCTCTCTTGAACAACTGGTTGACTTCAAATTCAGTAATAGAACACAAACAAGAAAATGTGTGTATGTGCTTATAAGGCATATTTTGCTGAAGAGTATAACAAATACTTGAGCGATTTTTCCCCGCTCTTTGTTCCTCGACATTGCTCGTTAATGTCTGAACTGATAAGTTATTTGCCTTTTGTTTGAACTTTTGAATGTTAATGTTTTCAACAGCTGAGTAATTTTTTTACGTATTTGTATGTAACTAATGTTAATCTAGAGAAAATTAATGAAGTTTGGTATGGCATTGCCATACGTGGTTTAGATTAGAGGTGCTGTAATAACTGATTGTGATGAAGCTCATTTTTTGGTTTTTTTTCCTTCTCAATAAATTTTTTGGAACTTTGTGGCTCAAAAAATAATCAGGCAACATGATACAAGTTACTATTTTATTCAAGTTTCTAAAATGGGTTGTAAGATGATCTGGATATCAGAGTCTTCTAGTTGATGAAGTCATATCATGCTATTTAAATTTTGTTGGGTTTTAAACACTTTATTAATAGACGGCCTCATTTGCATTTACTTTTACAGAATTTGGTATTTACAGTTTAAAATAATTTTTTATAGTTCCTCTTGTGTTCGCTCCTTCCCTTCTTATTCTCCAAATAGTAACCTAGAACTCTCTCCCTCCTCTCCAGTGCAAACCAGTTGGGGTGTGGGGGGGGGAGCAGGGGAAAACTCCAAATCTCTGTGAATTGAGGTTTCAGCTGAGCATGCCAGAGGTACGGTTCTGCTTCTGTTTCTTTTGCTTCTTTCATACTATGGTGATCATTTGTACTAAGTCTTTAGACGGCAATAAAAGGTAAATAAACAAAGATGCCATTCTTTTGTGTAAAAACTGAGCTGCTTTAATGAAACACTTTTTGAAACAGAAACATTCATCTCAGACTGATTAAAACTATAGAAAACACTGCAAGGCTTTTTGAACTCATTGCTAGTTGAGTCATATCTACAGCCTTTCCCTCAGTAATTAGTCCCCTTTATTTCACTACACTCCCACCTCTTATGTTCTCTGTCATGAAAAAAAAATAGCTTTTTCAATGTAATTGTTGGACAGTTTAATTAAAACTTAACTGGAACATTAAGAAAAAGCCAGCAATATTCAAAGTGTTGCTTTTACAACCGTTCACCTGTACAGTCTCCCTTCTCTGTTCTTTTCCCTACTCTTAGCATAAGTTATGCGAGTCATTTTCAAATTAAAATCACATCTTTTACCAGGCTATATTTCTGCTCTAACCTTTCGTATAACACATACACAGTTTCAAGAAGTAAAACTAAAATGTTGTAAAAATAATCTGCTGTTGATAATATATCAGTGCCACTACAGTAAAAATCTTGATAGGAAAATAACATATTCGGAATGCCGCATTGTAGTTAATCCTTTTCATAACCTTTATCAGTGCTGAATCTCAGGGAAAACGAAAACTCATTCTGAGAGGGTTTTTGTAAAGCTTTTCTTGCCGTATTTATTGATATAAGAAAAAAAAAAATCTTTGTACCATCTATTGTAGGAAGTTTGGCCAGATTATGCTCAAACAGAAATCAAAGTGGACGGCCATGAATTTTGAAACACCTCGTATGGGATATTTTATGGCAGGTCAAATATAAAATGTTTTTAAAACTAATTATGGCATACAATTCATATTACAGTTTGTTCATAAATATCAAAGAAAACATTTATTTTTACAAGGTACATAAAGAAGGCAATCTAAGTTGGGTTAGTTGAGTTGAAGGTCTAATTACTGTAACACTGAAATAGAAACAGAACTATGTAGAGTTAAAAGGCAGAAAATATCTGTTTGCTGCAGAGTGCTATTCAAAAGACACGATTACATCAAAATGGATTTGGAAACAAATGCTACACTCTACATGCATTGAATGTTAATTAGTCATGTGCTTGATTCAGACTTTTTATGGTTATTAAGCTCCTGCAGGCTTGTCTAGGAATTGTTTTGGTTTGACGTGAGGAAATAAGGCCTGTTTTTTAAGTCTTTCTGTAAATCAGTGATATAAATGCACAGCGCTGACAGTAAATAGCACTGTCAGTATTGTCTCTGCAATATCAATTCCTTTTTGGAAGAAATGTAGCCTTTTTATTTTGTTTATGTAAGTAGCCATAGTAAGTCTATGTTCCAAGTTAGTGGTAGGTAATTTTCCATTTGTCTCTAGTAAAGCAGAAAATGAGCTAGGCTTTACATTTGGCAGCACAAATATATGGTGTTTTAATTTAGTACTGTAAATTAAAACAGCAAAACTGATGTACAGTAAATAAAAAGTGAAACGTTGACTATTAAGGGACATATATTCCTCAAAGGATTAATGATGTGCCTTCCTGTTGGCCTCGCACTGTTTGCACTTCATTGGAATTGTACAAGTTTAGCCACAAAAAAAGTAAATAAGATTTAACCTCATGAAAGTGTTTGCAGACCTATCCTTTAAATATGGATTCATGCAATTGTCAAAATAAACATTAGAAACATGAACAGAGTATGCCACAAAAATCATTTATACAGGGTTTTTTTTGCAAGTATGCATTATATATCCAGTACAATATATCTTAGGGTGTGACAAGATACATGGAACATGCTGAGTTTTATGCCCAAACTACTCCTTCATCAAATTGAATGGAATTAGAGATGCCCATACACTTAAAGATGTGTACATCATCTTTGCAAGTTTAAGTCCCAATGATTTTAAAAGGAGTCTATAGCAAACAGAGTGAAGGAACTATTTGGAAAACTGGAGCCTTGAAACAACAGACAATAACTGCTCTGATAGGCAGGAAATGTCTCATGAGTGTTAGCAGGAATAAGTGTTTGTGTTAAACTCTTAAATAGACCTGATCTAACCAAATGAGAACAGAACTGGCTAAATCTCTGCCTGTTGTTCTAAATTCTCATGTGAGGAATACATGCGAGTAATTTCTAGCCCAAATTGAATGAAGCGAAAGAAGCCCAATGGAGAAAATTGGAGAGAGTAAGATACACCAGAAGTGGCAGCTATTACAGATTCATATCCTGCGTGATGGTTCTCATCCAGTTTCTAGAACACAAGCAGTTGGACAACTATCTAAACTTTGGCATTTACTGAAATAATTTCTTAACTTTTACCACTGTGAATTGAATTACTTTTGTAAACTTAAATATGTGTGAGATTAGTTACTAACTACAGGAATCCATTCATAAAAGTTAAGACACTAAAAAACTAAAAGGCAAAATATGTTGTAACACTTCTCTAGTATAAGTTCATGAGTTACCAAATTCATTGAGAGACTACAATGGGCATTCATGAATGAAAAAATCATTAATGTCAATTTAAGCTATTAAATATGGTCAATTATTTGAGAGCTTTTTAGAAATCACTTGCAGTGTAGGTTATTCAATATCTATTGCATATATTTTTACATGAGTTTCTTAAGCCAAGGCTTTTAACAGTGCTGAAACACAATGACTTAGTCATGTATTTAGAGAGGCTTTATCAAGTACTACAGCTGCCGCGATGATGGACATGGTTTCTGTAAATATAAGCAGTTTTAGCCTGTCATTATTTGTGTTGGTTCCATAAAATGCTGAAGCATTAGAACATCTGGCTTTTCTTTCAACAAGGTATAGCTAGTTCATAGGAATATTGAATTGGGTAAGAGGATTTTGATTATCGAGGCTGTTTAACTTAGTTATCAATGAAAGTTACAACTCTGTAGATAAAGAAAGCTATGACATAAGTAACATACAAAATACGGAGCACAGATTGTTTTAATCACAGAAGTGTTCAACTTGTTTCGACAGATAAGGAAATACAGGGATTTTTGAATCTTTTTTTAATAGCACATTGTTATAATACTTTACATATACACTGTACAATAATTCTTTTGTATCAGAAGACTTTCATACAGAAAAAAAATAGTTCTATAAAACATTCTGTAGTTCATCAGAAAGATTTGGAATAAAACATGGGGCTCTCTTAATCTATAGGTTAACAGAAATAGGGGAAAAAAATCTGGCAATTCTTTTGTTCTTGTACATTCATATTGGTAAAAGGGAAACTTGCTGTGCCTTAGAGGACACAGAGGAGCATTCTCGGCTTGAGCCTCTCTGTACAAAACATAACTTTACAGAGTAGCTACCTCCAGGAGATTTGTTCCTCGTCGTGCGCAAGTGCCAATTCCACAGACTCGTACTTTAGCTGTACGGGACAATTTGTTTTTGTTTCTAAGCAACAGATACATTAGACGATGGCAGTTCAAAGCTGTGAGCGTGCAATGTTTGATGGAATTAGACTCCAAGGCTTTTTAGGATGTGATCATTTTAAGGTTCGCTGATATCAATAAAATCTTTCTCTGGGGGAGGACCACCTCGGTACCAGCTGCAAGTGCCATCGCTTCTCTTGATACAGGCGTAGTGCTTGGCTTGGTGCCCGTATAGCTTTCTTTCTATCAGCCAGTCTGTCCAGAGGCACTCATTTGGTGTAGTGATTGAACAGGGCACCATGTAGCAGGTAGTAATCTAAATGTGAAATAGTACATTAATTCAGTATACTGCAGGTTTCTTTGAAACGGTATTTATTCTCAAATAATGTAAAACATATGGAGTATAAGAGAACAGTTCCCACCAGTGAAAACTGCTAGGGCCTGGAAGGTGGGCTCTGCCATTAGGCAGTATTTCCATCCATACTTACTTTGCAGCCACAGCCCATTTGATATCTCTGATTAAGACTCTTCTTTTGAGACAAGGATAAATCGTCCCATGGTTCAATGTAGTTGCATAAGTGGATGAGGACTTTACCATCACTTAAAATTTGGCCTATAGCATGGAAAATAAGAAAAATAAGGCAAGCAGATAAAACTGTTTTCTAAATAAATTCTAAACAAATTGCGAGAATATCTGAAGTTTTTAACTAGTTGCACCAAATTAGTCATGTTTCACACTTTTTTCAATGAATGTAATTATAGCTGAGAGAACTATTCTGCTGATTGCATGCTGAATAAATGTAAAAGATTTAAGAAGGATATTTTTCAAAAGATGCTGATAATCTGCTAGCAAGGGATGGATACAAATGCAGTAGCATGTTAAACTAGGTTTTAGAACTCTATAGAAAAATCTGTAATTGCTTAGAACCCTAAATCTGCATACATTTAGGCACATGTTTTCTCATTAAGCATGTTTGCATTCCTGGGAAAATCAGTGCTATTGGTTTTAAACAAATAATAATGGCATACTTCCTATTTACTAATTACATAGTTACTGACCTTGACTTCCTTTGAAACTGCTTTAAGGTTGTTGGATGAAGGATGGAAAACATGTAAGATCACAGTGTAATTACAGCCTTACACAATTTGTATGTTTCATTGTGTTTCTATTATCTAGTACATAAATGTATTATTTTTTAACAAGGGCTGGCATATTTTTGCAAAGTGAATCTAAGCAGTTACTTCTGGTTTTATAGGTACATTAGTTTTGTTACATTTTACCTGTCAAAAGATATTGTTTTTTGTTGTTAGCTTCTAGTTTCACTCCACAGAGCGAGGAATCAAAAGGGGTATAGACATACTGGACATCCTTGACCTTTTCAAATCCTTTAAACATCTGAAAATTATCAGAAACAGAAAGTCAGTAGTGGAAAACAAACATGAAAAAACAGTTGCAAACAACAGCTGAAAGAAATACATGGTGCATCTCTTTAAAAAAGGCTCTAAAGTCTGAACTTATGTGAGAAAGTACCAACAATTAGACCCCTTCTCTGCGCCAAAAGAAATGTGTCCATTATTTTTAGAAGGAAATTAGGTCTTCATTTTTTTAAAACTGTACGTTTTTAAATGTGTTTGTTCAGTGGTTTTAATGGATCTTTAAAGCTTTCTCATCAATTTGTATTCTACTGGCATCTTCCATTTAAGGAGTAATGCGGAGACAGCACTCATCTCAAACAAGGTGCTGCAGCATTGCAAGATGCAAAAATTTCTCAGTATATTAATATGGGAAATTTTATCTTGATCAGTGTAATGGTGTGTGTCTTCAAGGACGTGAAACATGCTGAGAAACTGAGCATTGTTCGTACATTTGGTCGTTAAAGCAAGCTGGTTTTCCACACCCAGAATTTTGCCCAACGCAACCTTCTCAAATGACTGTTGGAAAATGGGATCCAGCTCTTAGAATTTATAGCCTGCAGCACCAAAATGGATAGGTTCAGGATCAAAGCCTGTGCAGTGTTCGGACCGGCTGCTCCTTAACTCGCATTTCCAACTATGAAAATAATTCTTAAATAAGCTATAAAAAGATCAAAACAATTTTAGTTGTGTCCCAATGTGAGAAGGAACCATAAGATGCTAATCAACCTCAGAATGCCTGTCATCACCTAATATGACGTAACTGAAACCCCAACACTTCGGGGGCCCCATTTAGTGACATCATGCTGTGTGTTGACAGCTGTGGACAATCGCGAGGCTCACAGCTCCCAAGGGCAGGCTCTCCCAGTTGCAGCTGGCGTCACTGGAAAATGTGTTTGTGTTACTCAAGCTCTCTCAGGAGATTTAAATAGCACAGGGCACTAGAAAATACACTGTAATATGTTGATTTTTCTGAAGCCTTATTTATGGAATAAAAAAAGCCAAAGTTGTTGTCATCGGGCTTCTGATCCAAAAATATTAGATGTGAATTTGAAATACTTAGCAGAAAAAACAAACACACCAAACCAAAGACCAAACCAGTACCCTGTACAAAGCAACAGTGAAAATAATAGAAAACATATAGAATGAAATAATAGAAAACATACAGAATTATGGCAAAAATGTGTCTAATTTTACTAGATAACAGTAGTCTGGTGTGTTAGCCCAATATAAAAGTTCTCAGAAAGATGGCCAAATGAGGAACCGGGAGCAGGCTGCACGTGTGTTGCGGAGAACCTGCCCGATTGCTACCCCAGCGCTTCAGTGGGAGCCCCAGGCCTTCCCAACACCTAGGAGCCATTTGATTCTTGCCGTCTTTGAAACTTGAATTCCCTCCTTCTGCTATGTATGCCTAAATCCACCTTATTCAGGGTGTGGGTACTAGACACAGATTTCTAGTACCTCCTAACTCTGTGAACTATGCAAGTATCCTCTGGTTTGAGTTCTCTCCACATTCAGAAACCTTTGGTTGGGCTACAACCTATAGCAGGGTACAACTTTTTCTTTTAATATCTCATCACTTAATCTAAATTAACTTGAGACATTATGCAGACAACACAAATTGATTTATCTATAATAAAAAAAGACAAATATCCATGGCAACTTATAATGGAGATCTAGTTAATATTTAAATGAGTTTGGTGTTTGTTTTCTTGGGGTTTTCTTTGTTGCTTGTTGGGATTTTTTTGACATTACAGTCTGACCTACCTGGGGTTTTGACCTAGGTAGCTGTTAAAGCACTTCTTAAGATTGTAATCTTCTGTTTAACGCAGTAAGTCATATTTGATCTTCTCAATCATATTCTCTCATCTCCTAAAAGCGTGGGTACTTTCTCTGTAAATGGCCAAGATGGCTGGATTTGATTCTGCATTGTGGTATGGTCCATTTCCATTTGAGGATCTGGTAGGACTTTATTGAGGCAGGAAAATAGGGTCAGGAATTGGGAGAATAGAGAGATGTGAGCCTGATACTAAAGTCTATGTGGACACTGTCCCTGTCCTTCTGAGGTATACAACTGAGACCAGTATGCAGCTGTTGCTTTAAGATTTTAGAAAACTTTTTTTAAGACTATCTGTATTACTTTCAGTGTCTCAGATATGTTCCTGTTACAGTAATTACATTCTTCTATCTTCTTTATTCACTAAGCCTTTTCAACTATATCATCACTTATTTTCTGAGCTTTATATAGTGATTAATATCTAGCTTTAAAACTGCACGCATCATTGTAAAGTGTAGATATCACTGTTTAGCTTAAATACCTCCTCATATTCTCCCTGTGAGGGGACCCCACCCTCTTGTAAAAGAAATCTGATTCTTTCAGTGGTTTTCCATCCGTGCAGCTTGTGTGGAAAATACTTAGCAATTTTGTTTATACTATTTTAATTTGGTGAAATGTGTTGATTTTGCGTATGACAATAATACCTTGGGCCTTACTTCACTAATAATACAGGACAAAACGTCACAAAAGCTAATGGCGCTGTTTTACTATTCAGCTGGCTCCTCACAGTAAGTATGATGACAAAGTCAAAAACAATAATGTTATGAAGACAAATATTCAATTGCATAGAAATAATTTATTTTCTTCTCTTTAGTATAATGCTGTAAATATTGCAATAAAAGAAAGTAACAAAAAATGTATAGCTTCTTAACATGCTAACCCATAAGTATAAAATGAATAAACCCCATTGTTATTCTTTTTTTTATTTCTGAAAATAAATAACAAAATCATATTTAATATTTGTCCAAAAATACCAATGCTTTAATGCTAAGCCTAATGCACTGGATTGAAAATAACAGAAATACAATTTTTGTAACAGGAGTAGCATAAAACAGCCACACTAATGTTACATGTCAAACAGGCCAGAGAGTAATATAAAAGAGAAACAGCAGCGTTTTGCTGAATTTACAGTTGCGGTAAAGTGTAACCTGTATAGGTTCTGTGTTTCTTTTCCAAGAGGGGAGAAGAATTGCTGAAGGAAGTGTGAATATGTGTGTGGCTTAAAAGGTATTCACCAAAACTAATACTGAGTTGATAATCATGTTTTAGCTTGATAGATCTGACAGCTCAAAAGAGATGATTAGCGAGTCTATTCTTACTTTCTACTTTATATAAAGCGAACTCGTAGTGTATCCCCCCAATCCTGTAAATGTGTATGCACAAGCTTAGCCAGAAACACATGGTCAGTGCCATGACATTAAAAGGATTGTTCAGTTTATCTTAACTGCAGGTCATCAAACTTACAGTATGAGAAATCGGTCTGTAAGCACTCAAGAAAAACTATAATAATGAAAAGAGAATATTCTACCATTTGACGTAGACTATTGATTTAGAGCCTTTTAAATGTTACCGTCTAAGGGAAAAGGTAAGAAATAGTGTTATCAAGTTGTTGCTCTCGTCAACCAAGTTCTCGGTTATTCAGGAAACTGAGATGCACAAATGAGGTCACTGATCTGTGAGGCTTAGTTTGAGGATCTCCGACAAGCTATTTCTGTGATGTTATTAGGCAGTCTGTGAATTGTCCCACTCCTTGGAGGTGGCCAAATCTGACCAATTGTATACAACCTTATATTATTTTAATTGATTATTTTACACTTACCAAATGTTTACAAGCATGAGCTATTTAAAATTCCTCACTGTCTTTACTTTTTTAACTTGATGCAGACTTTACAGTGTTACCCGTAACACTTTCCTGTTGAACTTCTGTTAATTTAAAAGTGAGTATTTCTCAGTAATTTTTCAGTATACCCAGTCCTGTTTAATTTTTACCTGTATGTCACCTCTGAATTATACGCTTAGATTGTAACAGGCTACATCACTCTTTGTCAGTTCCCGGATGATTTACCAGTTGCCTTTATGGATTTATTTCAGTGCCACACTGAGTTTACTAGCTATCCCATAAAAGATCTGCAGTTTACAGAAGCTCCTGTTCGCTCGCCCACTCTGTGTTGTGGAGGTTTCAAACAAAAATCCTGTTTTTTCTGTTTGAGATGCTGAGCAGGGAGCTGGGTCCCAGTGCAGCTGAGCAGCCTGCATGCCAGGGTACAAGCCTCAGCTCCTACCTCTTCTTAACTCTCTTCTGGCCAGAAGCAAGAGTTTGAAGGGTGGGACTATTATGACCCATTTGTCCTTAGTCTAAGCTTGTATGTAATCATGTAGAGCATCTTTTATTACAAAATAAATCTCTCTGGTTTGTCCAGTCCTAGCTGACTTGCCTTCTGAAGCTTAGCGGAATTTAAAGAATGATCTCTTACTGATGCCTGAGTTTTGAACAGGTCTCCACTTATGAAAATTTGGGAGAAGGTCCAAAGCAGCTCCAATATATGAATATATTTCAGAGATTCCAGTGTCCTGTTACTGACGAACGTGATTATAGACTGAAAATAACAACACAGTCTAGACTTCTCATTCTTCTTTTTTTGTGCTGAAGTATAGGATGATTTGTATTTCGACAAAGTTGCTAAAGTATTGCAGGGTAGCAACAGAAAACTGAAGTGCTAACAGGAGGAAAGAGAATTGCGCTGGTATTTATATACTTACTTCTATAAAGAAAGATTTGAAAACATCCTTAATAGTTTAAGAAGACAGAAAGTGGCAGATGCTGAAGAGTTTGGGGGTCTGTTTTAGCAAGGTAAAAAGAATTGCTTCTTGAAATTGCTATAAAACCTTAACAGAAGTCATGTGTGATAACCATACTTGTGAATATTTTAAGATATGGTTGTTTACCATAGATTTTTCTTAGTAAAGCTCCTGTGAGGTGATGTACTGGTACAATTTGAAGGATTTAAATTTTTTTTTGAAAGCATATAGCTGTTTATAATGATCTACTTAAGTGTTCCCGGTAAATGTAATAATACAAATCAATACAAATCATACAAAATAATAGTCTATGAAAAATGAGAGATAGAACCACCTAGAAAACTTAAAACAAACAACCAAACCAACCAAACAAAAAACCCCACCAATGCACACTAACACCTTTTAACTGAAAGAGACTGTCTATCTTTTGCATATTCCAGAAACAGGTAGATCATGATCTTTTTTACATCAGTGAGAGTTTGATGGTGACGTGAATGGGATCAAGATATTTCTTAAAGTACATTAATGAATATGTCTCCTTATTGGAGCTGAACAAATAATGGGAAAATCCTGTGAGATTCTGAATGACTATTTTTGAGTGCTCCCGCTTTGTGTTAGCTTTCCTAGCAACATTCATACAAATAGATTTTTGTTTATATGAATACCAGGGAAGGACTCCTGTTTCTGCAAATACCCGTGTTCACTGATGAACAAAGGTCCTTGCTATTTCAGCTGGAAATGCTTTCCTCTGGTTATAAAGTTTGCATCATCCAGTCAGAGATTTGCAATATCGTATTGCAACTAGGGTGATCGAATATCCACCAGAAACAGCAAATGAATTGAACACCATTGATAGACTGAAGTATGTTTTCATAAAGTCTTCATAAAGCAATTGTGAATAACAAAAATTTTCATCAAAATATAGTTATTTAGCAAGCAACTCATGAATGTCAGAACAGCTTTTCTGCCCCCCCCCCCTTTTTTTTATCCCTACTTTGATTTATTCTGTGTAGTTTACCTGGGTCTAACTGTGGAGGCAGCTGGAGCCTTTTCCAGCTCAAAGCATTTGGGACTAAATTGTAGTCATATACATAGGTTATTGGCATTGAACTTCAAAATAGCTAAGTGATTCCATGTACCTTTATTTGTTTGATTTCATACCGGATCATTTTGTGGGTATCAAGAGGATCATCACTGGCAGGAACCACCTTTTCACTGGATATTTTTGCTCGAATCACTATAATAGAGAAAAAGATTTAAATGCAAATAAGCATATGCCTAATTTTACAAGCAATAGCAAAAATTATATTGATAGATTTTAGCATTGTTTTTACACTTTAGCTAGAAGTAGATTATAAGGGTGTCACTATAAGAACACTAGGCTGAGTTAACTCCTGAAAATAAAAATAAGTGGGCTTGCGCTGCCTATGATATAAATCTGAATTTCCATGAATCTGGAAACCTGAATTAAGTTACAGCTCAGTTTTGACAAAAACTGTCCATCAAAATCTTTGAAAGACTTGAATCCCATAAAATTTTATAAATAACCATCGTTATAATCAATGTGCAAAGGAAAGGGACACTTCTGTTGATGACAGAATTGTTGATCAATTAAATAGACTTGCAGTTAACACTCTAAAAGATGGTGCCAGACAAAATTAAAGCATCAATTATATGCGTGAAACGAGAAGACAAAAAGAGAATAACCTTTCATTCACTTTTCTGAGACTATAAATGTTAGCATTTTTCTTAACATAACACATCATTAGTTGTGTTAACCTGTATACATTAATTACTCCCTCTTTTGACACATTTTATTTACTTCCTATTCTTTAAACAAGGAAAGTATGAGATTTTATGAAAGAAGAAATGGTCTATTTTCCTGTCAGTTTGTTTGAGGCATCTCTTTTGTATATGCTGTTTAAAATAAACCAGGACTATTAAGCACAGAGAGTAACAGGATTCTAAGAATATGGTATATGGCCAAAAATTCTCTGGGGACTTCTGTTCGCCAAAAGTATTTGGAGTCCTGGTTTTGCTCGGTTCTGGATGGCTGCTATTACAGCTCCTCTGCAGATGGTAGTACTTGTTAGAACAAACAATCTGTATCTGCATGGAGAGATACTGGCAAAGGCCAGAGCAATCCAGTCGAACCCCACTTCAACTCTAAGTCCAATTTGCAGTTGGGCAGGGATGGATTTGTGCAAGGACATCTGCATCTGTAGGTACAACAGAAGTGAGAAAATATTCTTTGGTATGAGGGCAACTCTCAGACACCTTTTTTATTATGTTTTCATTTTTCATGATGAAGTGAACCATTGTATCAAAATTAGAATGAAACAGGCATGCTGTTTCATAGAATGTTAGGTTGGAAGGAGCCTCTGGAGATCTAGCCCAGCCTCTTGCTCAACTTGAATCAGGACGCTCAGGGCTCTATCCAGCTGAGTTTTGAGTGTCTCCGACGATGGATATTCTGCAGCCTCCCTCAGGATTTGACCACTCTTACAGTGAAATCCTTATACTGCCCATTCACTGAAAAAAATATCAAGCTGATGCAGAGGAAAATCTTCCGGCATCAAAATCAAAATCCTACTTTTCCCCCAAAAAACATTTCTTTGATAGATTGACCTCTGAACATCATCCCTAAAGAAAAGGAAGAAGAAACCCAGATTGTAATTTTCCTTACAGCCAAATAGAGGTCAGTCACATCTAATAATGGGCAATTTTCATTTCCTCACTTATTAGCAGAGCAAACTGGATGTAACAATCAACACGATGCAAATGCCTACAGCTTCAAAGCTTCAGTCCTCTATCTTTTGGTACAATGCTCCCTCCTCCCAGGCCATTTAAACTCTTTTAAAGGAGCATTTTAGACTTATGGGTTGGATTGGAAGGAAAGAGTTCTTTTAAGTATGAACAGCAAATTCCTCATTTCAAATGGTAAGTGGCAGCATCTCTTTAATCATCTGCAGATGCGTTGTGTTCCCACAAATTAACAGTACTTCTTAAGAGCTTTGATCTAATTCCAGATAAAAAGTGTTGTGGATTGCGTGTACTATACTGCTGGAAAAGTCAAATTAGAATCATGTTGTTTTGTTTTGCGTTGCTCTCCTTTGCATCATTACTTCCTAAAAAGAAGTTTTCTCATTAAAAAGTTCATTCAGTATAGAAGGTAAGGAGTGAGACTTGGGAGCTAGCTCCATTATTTTCTTACTACCATAACATGGTTTATATGCAGGAAATCTTTTCCTGCCTACTCGGTGCAAACATTTGTAGGATAATTAAAACTACTTTTCCCCTTGTGTTTAATGTTGAAACATTACTCGTTTTCGTATTTTTTATTAAATTCTGCTTGTTACCATCTGAGAGGAACATTACAGATGATCAATGATAGCTCAAAGGGTCTCCATGAAGCTATGCAAGGCTGAAAGTATAACATTTGGGGGTTTGTGATTAAGAGATATTTTTCTGGGTGTGTAGAAGAAAATGAAAACTATTTTTATGTTGCGTGTGTTTCATTCATTTGTTTGTTTAAGAGAAAGCTTCCAGATGGTGAAGGAAGACAAAATTGAGATTTTTTTTTTTTTTGACAAGAAAGTTTTATTGTTACAGGATGTCTAAATCTTTAGTTATTTGGGTTTTACTTTTCTATTCTCCTGAAACCAGATTCAAATGCACATGGATCTTTTGGGGCCTTTTAATCCTTCTTGGTTTTCTTTTTTCTGTGCTTTAATATTTTTTTTCAATCAGTGTCGTCTAGCTGTCTCCTAAAACCTCTTATTTATGTGGTTGCTTCTGTTTTTAACCACAAGCACTTCCTGATTTAGCATTCCTGGGCCTAGCCATCTCCCTCTCTTCACTCGTGGTTCAGAGATTGGTTATAACTTAGGATTCCTCCTAGTCTGCACTTCCTTTCAAGAAATGGTTTCAAGCGTACTGTGGCTGGCTTGGCTTCTCCTCTGTTTGACTGAGAACAACCTTTGGTTGTTTAATGTAATAATGTCATTTTATCTGTCAGACAGTTATTGGTTCCTTATGAGGAATTTGCATATACAAAATACATATGCATAGCCCTCATATTCTAATGCCAATAATTCAGTCTGCCTCAAATGCGTTCTGCATTAAAAATACATACTGTTTTTCAAAAGACATTCACTCTAGTATTTCAGTAGTAGGATGTAGCACTGCTGCAGAACTCATATTTTGTAACTTATGGTACTTTTATAAAATTTAAACTCCTGTCCCCACTTTGTAGCTGAAGGTTCTGTCAGGTAACAACTACAAGGAGGTTAATGTGATCAAAGCCAGGCAGGGAGCAGGTAGAACAGGGCTTCGGAACAGAAAACATGCTGGCAGTTACTGGCTCCCACGAGTTGCCACCTCTCTGAGCAACTGCTGCTTTGATTACTAGTGTCATAGCATATTGCAGTTATAGCAGGACAATGTTCTAATTAGTAAATCAGCTTGGCTACTGGGCATTCATTATTAGAAATGTGTTAAGAGTATTTTTATTCCTTCTTCCCTGAGCAGTGATAGGCATCTCCCAGCCATTTCTACACCCACAAAAGATAACTTTGAACTGGGTAAAGGAAAGAACTTAACGAGTATAACATCAGATATATTTGTGTTTATACAGTCAGGAGAAAAATGTTGGGTTTTGTACAATACAAAATTGTTTATATGCAGTAAGGGTAGAAAGTTAGGCATTAACTGCATCTTTCCTAAACCTGGGAGATTTCTCTCTGAAATTAGCTACACTAATTATTTACCTGTAAATAAACTGTACCATCACCTTGTGTATTAGACATTTTAACGGTCATGAGGAACTACTTATAGTAGGGGCTTTTTTAAGAAGTAATTCACTGCCATTAGATTAATTTTACCACACTACAGTGACATAGGCGATGAAATATGACCATCTTTTTCACAGAAGAGGAAACACGAACTGAGCAGCATACTGAAGGCCCCATACCAAGTCAGTTATATAGATGGAATCAGAAAAAAGTAAATCCTTGCGCTTTGTCCACTGCAATTCATATGTTCCCTAAAAGCAGTACCTTTTAGACTCTTGAGTTATTTCTAAGGCATTAACAAAGGGAAAACTGTTTAGTGAAGAATTATCCTCATCGTTACAAGTTAGTATAATTAAATAATATATTCTTTATGATACTATTTTCTATAGTATTATTGTACTTACACAAGTTTGAAGGTGATGCTATTTAGCCTTTTTCCTTAACCTATTGGTCACAGTACTATCGTTTGAAGACAGGCAACTTTACTCAAAAAAAGTAATCATCTTTATCACTCCTTCAAAAAGGAAAACAAATTGGAGTTTACTCTCCAGATTAACTTTATTATCCTAAGAAACAGGAGGTAAGGGAGAAGGTAAAAACTGATGAATAAATGAGATCTTTTTTCCCCAGTATCTGTTAAATATTAGCAACTATATAATGAAAAATACTTACACAGGAAAATATTTGAGATATTACTGAACATAAGAACAAGAAATCATAATTGCTTATGTGCATTCTTATTTTAAGTATATAAACCTAAAAATAAATAAAATATAAGAATAAAAGTATTGCTAGGAAGGATATAATTTTAAAGATGGAGAGATAGGGAGGCAGACGGAGCTTTGAATATCTCTTGTCATCTGTTTGGACTCTAAAATCACTCAAACTAGTGTTCAGATCACTGTACTATGAGATATACAGACTGCTGTTCAACTGTTGTTTTACTTAAGTTGGGTTTAGTTTGGTATTTTTGTTTCTGGGGTATGATTTCTATGAGAAGAAAAATATTTCAGTGTCTTCTATAATTAATAGAGATTTATAGATTATTTCATGATGGATTCCAGTTTGAAATATGAGCTGCACTGGAGTTTTCATTGTATCAGTGATAACCTAGGTAATACCTACGATTTTTAAATTAATCTATTTTTGGTTAGGGAGTTGGAGCTTAAAGCAAAACTCCTTAGCTAATGAGCTCCAGTCCTTCAGCAATAGGTAGGTTAATGAATAGAAGGGCAAGGTTGCCTAGGCAGGGATGCCTTAGCTGCTTTTTTTGAAAATAAGGGCTAAATCCTGCCCCTTAGCCTTGCAGTCGATCCTGAGGTCCATGAATGAAGAAATGTGGTTCTGTATGCAGAGGAAACCATAGTGCTGGGACTGTGCCAGCCATTTGTGTTCCTGGTTTGCCCAGGGATTTAGGTCCTTTTATGCACCTCTAAGGCCACCTGTAGATTTTAGAAACAGTGTGTCCGTCATTGACACTACACCAAAAATAGGCAGCTCCCTAAACTGCAGATGAAAGTCTCTGATTTCTTCTCCATCCTTTCTGCTGAATATTCTTGCTGCTTGGGGTAGGTTAGCCCTCATTAAGAAAATAAGAGCAGTGAGTCCTGCCATGTCCAGGTAATTAGATCCCTTTTTAGATTTGAGATCAGAACTAGGAGTAGCAACATCCTTCAAATACGCATCCTGAGGAAGAATCTGAGGAAGTTACAGTTATAGCCTCCAGTTCACTTCAGACTAAATTTACAGAGTACAGCATAGCTATCTGAATAGAAAGTTAATCTTCATCACTTTTAAGCAGCCTTTCTCTCAAGAAACCAGGAAAGTTTTTTTTCTCATCACACAAGTTTATAGTCAGAATCAGCTTTGCTACAAAAACCTGGAAACAAGATTTAAAAAACTATGTTGACAGGGAAAGAAAAATGTAAGTTACTAAAAAGTTACAAACAAAGTTGCGAAAATGACTCATGCAGTTTTTTTTTTTTCTTATATTTTATTGCCTCAGTTTAGCCCTTTCATTTAATTACCTAAAATACGAGGAGTGATTTTTCAGCACTTATTTCTACCTGTCTGTAATGTCTGACACTTCAATCCAGCCATTGCCAGATGCTATTGTTCTTGTAGGGACAAGAAATAAGTGGCACAAGGAGAGGGATCTAAATAAAAGTGTGTTGTTGTTATGTGGATGGTTTGAGGATGGCATCCCAAATATTTATGGGAACAGATAGAAGAAAGCATCCAAATGTGCAAAAATAGAAAAAACACCACGTGTTTTTCTCAAATTACATATCGGTCAGACTATGCAGTATGAAATAAAGCAGAACTATGGACACATAATATGTATGTACATAATTTTGAAGGCCCCTATATTCAAATGAACTTTTATATATAAAAATGTGTCCTTTCACCAAAAGGAAAACATTCACATACACAGTCTGCAGCTGTTTCTGCTCACCCTTCTACTGAAAGGTTACTTAAAACTTCTGTCTACCTATCAGAGATTTTTTTCCTCCTTGGGGTACAGTAGCTTAAACTTGCTACATAAACGTTTCCAATTCCTGGAGGATCACACCCGGAATATGGCTCAAGGGGAAATACCACAGTGACAACTGCAGGAGCCCCAACCGTAGAGACCTTGAGTTTATTCAAAACTTGATGTTTCAATTAAAAAATTCTTCTTGTCCAAAAGTCTTCTTGATTTTTTAGGGGGAGGAGGATTTGGGGTATTTTTAATCGAAAGCCTGTATATAGACTCTTTTTCTTCTCAAAAGAGGTAGTGAAAGAGGTTTGCTCTTCTGGATTTTGCCTCACTGCAAACAATTCTGTGAGATCCAATGCTATTTTATATATCCAAAGGAAGTAAATACCACTACTACAGAAATTGCAGTAATTTGTATTCAGTTGCCTCTGTTCCTGCGCTTCAGCAGTTCTGTTGTTCTGATGATAGGCTACTGAAAACATGGTTGGAATATGACAGTGGCTCTAGTGCGTCTTGGGTTTATATGCTCATGGAAAGCATTTATCAAAAAAATGTTCAGGAGAATAGAGCCCAAGTTGTTTGTTTGAAGCTGTAAAAGTCAAGTTTCTAGGTCCAGCGATATAAAATAATTGCATAGTAAAGCAGGAAACAACTGAAATGAATCTGGGCTTTGCAGGCCATGCAGGGTTGCTACGTGAAATGGCTTTTTCTGTTCCTGTGATGATATGCTTGTATTACTTCCAGGCATATACTTTTTCCTTCATTCTGAGATCTCCTTTCTTCGCTCTGAAGAGTGGAGTGGGGAAGGGCTTCTTATGAAACATTTGTAAAACTGTATTTATACTTTCTTGTATTTATGCTCTCTTTGTAACCCTCACTATGAAATGAGGGTTATCTTCCTACTTAGTTGGGTGTATCAAAATAGAAATGCCTAGTAAATCCTCAGTTTGCCTGGTGGTAATTCTTACCGGTGCAAATACAACTTTACATCATCTGATAATGGTTCGCCCATCTGTTTTTAAGAACATAGACTCCTCATCTAAATCAACTATAAAAGGCTTTCTTAATTTTATATGCCTTAATTTATTAGCGGTATCATAAGAGAAACTTCCAGAATTGATGCATTAACTAGTTAATGACATAATACTGATGACTTTCATTTGAATAGTGGGATAAACTACTTTGAAGTAACTAGAGATTGCAGTACAGTGTTGGTAGTGCCACAGGGTACATTACAGCAGAACAAAACTCAGTCAAGAGTTGTCTGTTAGCGAACAGTTGCAACCAAAGGGTAGGTGATTATCTTCAGAGCGTTTACCTATAGGATTAAGAAAAAAAGGGGTTTATTAACACCCTGTCACCCTTTCTCTATTAGTAATCCAGGACCACCCCCTCCTTGTACTATACAAGTGCTAAAATATTTTCTTTTCTGTAAGAGAAGAATGGGGACAAATCTGGTAATGAGATTTTCAGCAGTGCCCACCTTCGGTTTTGGAGCTGAGTTAATTCAGCAGATTCAGTATGAGACTGGAGAGGAGAGGAAGCTTGAAATCACAGAAGGGACTAATTCATTCCTCCTTGTAACCACAGAGCTGCTCCAGGTGCAGTTTCTGTGTTCAGAGTAGTCTGGCCAGGACACACAATTGCAGGTCAGATTTGCTTCCACTTTAAGTCAGGCTTCTGGCTGTAGCTGGCCAAGAATTTAAATGTGAACAACCAGAAACCATACCAACTAAAAGTCTGCGAGCAGAACTGGCCTCATCTGCCTTATTCACCTAAACTCAAGTTATGGTAAAATAATGCTAGGAGTCCAAGAGAAAGTCTGAACATAGGGTGTAGACACATTATTTCATTTACCTTCTTTGTGTCTAGATGCCGTAGATACTATACCCAGTATGTTATGGTCCCATCTTGCAAACTCTTGGTCTCTTGAAGAAGACTACTGGCAAGTAATGCTATCAAAGGTGCCAGAGGAACTCAAGAACACAGTTTTGAATACTTGGGTTCCATGAGGACAGAGATACGACAAAAAAAATATTTTCGTTAAGTTGGAAACTAGACATTTGATATGCTTAAATTCTTGCAGAGAGGGAAAAGAGTCAGCAGGCAAGCAGAATAATCTTAACCTCAAAAAAGAAGAGGAATCTGCACAGAATTTGTCACAACAGAGAAAAATTAATGCTGCACAGCATAGAAAAGATAGAATAGATAGCTTAGGTAGAATTCTAAATAAAACAGCGCATATTGGCCACTGATTCATATTTCTCACAAAACCTCTAAAATGTACGAGAGGTTGTAAATTTCTTACTCCATGCTTTAGAGCAACTGTCCCATCTGTACAGCATTACCACTTTCCCTACGCAACTCTGTCGTATTTTTAACTAAATATGCTAAATCGTTCATATAATAGACTTACTTGCCACATTTGCTTATTGAAAAGCTTTGAGTTTCACCAATGAAGAAAGCAAATTAACTTGCTTAAATATTCATGTAATATGTATTCATACATCTGTATATGGAAAAGATTATAATTTCTCAAAATACATATGAAAGGAAGAAAGAAGTATTAGCAATGCAAAAGGAGCACCCTAACTTTGGTTTAAACTCACAAGCATCGCTAATGCTGCCAAATGAAGGCAATTGTCCAAAAGAAGGCAAAAGTTATTGATTGTTTGACATTAAAATAGTGTTTTAAAATAAGTAATCAAATACCTAGTGTGTAGCTCTGCATACACTCTGATATTTTTAAAGCTGATTATTTTAGAGACTTAGAAATAATTTTTAGGAGAAAGAAGATTTTTATTTTCTTTCATTTGCATTTCAGTGTTTGATTTGCATTTGTTAGCTTCCAAAAGAATTAGCAATAATGCTGTCTCAGTTATTTGAAATCTCTGAGAGAGGTGTGAAATACAGTAGATGTGTCTGTACTGTATATAGGTACTTGAGCATTCACATACTATTCACTTAGTAAGAGAATATGTATATCCATTGATACAGTGAATAGTTGTGGAAATCTTTGCGTGTGTTACGTATGTCACTTGGAGCAGGGATCACGTCTGCTGCGTTTTAATGAAAGAAAGTAATGAGCAATATTATCAAGTGCCAGTACCATGAGAATAATGTTATGGCTTAATAAGTTGCCCTTAACCTGAAATGTTTAAGGCCTTTTCAAAGCAAGTCCCTTAACAGCAAATATTCTGGTTTCTCTGTTCATGCTGGAGGATTTGCCAGCTGTAGTCTCATAAAAAAACCATTATTTTTTATCCTGTTCCCATTTATGAATTTCTTCATTTTTCTCTGCTCAGAGTCCAAAAAAAAGGCTCTGCTAGTGCTATAACTCCATTTCACATATTTTGAGTTGAGATGATCTGCAGTGAATGCAAAAAGGTCTGTACTCTTATGTTTTCAAAAACTATTTGACTTTTTATTGCTTCAGTTATTTGGTTTTCAACTTGAAGGCGTGTAAATGCTTACCTTTCTTTACGATAAGTAACCTGAGTTAAACTCACAGGCAACTTAACGCTTTTGCAAATCTACTCGAATTTATTTGTGATCTTTCAGAATCTGGTTGTTAGGAATGTACCTGAACACTGAAAGGTCTTCAACTCTTGTTCATTATTGTACTAATTTTTAATTCTTTAGAGAAGAATTTGGTGTCCATGTGGTTTAGGTTCCATCCTTTTAATGCAAAATATGTCTGTTTCATTGTGTTCTTCTATTTTGTATAGATATATTTTTATGGTTTACAATGGCTGTAATTCATTCTATCTCAAGCACTTCCAGTCAGGTAGAGACCACTTCTGCAATGGGTGTCCAAATGCTTTACCATCAATTGGTTTTTGTTGAGGGGTTTCTTAATCAAAATTTGCTGGCTGCCATCATCACCTCTGACAATACTTTTTGTAGTATTCACGTATTTTTTTCTTCTTATGCAGAAGACTCTAGATCTTGCGGGGGCGGGGGGGTAGATGGGAAGTTGATTCTAGGTACTGAATGAAAACTGATGCATTTTCTCAAAATGGTTTGCGTAGTGTTTGTGGAAGATGAAAGATGACTCCTAGATTCCCACAGAAGTGCTGCCAAATTATTGACAATAACACCACCTTGGTGATTAGATAGCTGTAACAATACACTCCTTTGAGAATAAATCTGGCAAATCTTTCCGATGTCTGATGTCACAGCCATACAGTGCAGGCCTTCCACACAGGTTTTGCTTTTGATGCTTACCACACAAAGGAGACTGCAACCGTTCTTCCGTGGTGTTGATTTCTGAATTATTATGCAAGCTTTTAATTGTTTCAGACTTCAATAGAGAGATAGATGATTACGTCAGGGTATCTGCTGAGATGCTTGATCATCCTTATTCTTTTGGGAGTGGAAACCTAACATTAAACCCCTATACATTCTTTTCTCTTTTGAGAACCAAGCAAGACACTATTGAGTGATCTTTAAACAGCAGAAGAAGAGCAAATGTGTTTAGCAAACAGCTCATCTGTCAATTTAACTTTCTACAAGGCAGATCAGCAAACAGTAGTTTCGTTTCCAAACTGTAACCCAACTCAGATGTTTGAAGCTGTTGTACTAGTTCAGTTCTAGCTATAAACAGCAGGTGGCAGCAGCAAAGCTGGCCCAGCATTCAGTGAATCTGAAAAAAATCTTTTCCTCTGTGTTTGCAGGATGGATTTCTTATCTGTAAGTCTACACTGTTAATATTCACTCTTCCTCCACAACTCCTAGACCCAAAGTCAAGGAATATTTAGTGCAAAAGATGTTTATGTTAGGATGTAAAGGCAATTTTATTTTTCCTGCTTTGTATTTTAGTTTTCGCATATTGCATCAATAAATGCTTATAGCCATCTGTAAAATAACTAAATCAGCAGCACAGTAATTAACTGAACCACAGTTTCTGAAATCACAAGGCAGAAAAATAGTGGAACTTACTGGGCTATTTGGACACAAATGTTTTGGATCTGTAACCACAGAGCTTGTTGAAGAACTTTAACTGTAACAATAGCAGGCTTTTTTCCTTTTTTCTATGGAAAGCAATGTATGGAAGAGCATTGCCTGGTCTTGGTGGTGCTTCCAGTTGCATGTAAAGGTGAGTGTGGTGAGATAACAACCCTACCCGTAACTGAAAAATCAAATCCTTATCATAAAGTTTTATCCTTTGGGCTAAAAGAACTCCACAGAAATTTTTGAAGGGGAAGATTAATTTAAAGTAAGCGTTAGGCCAGGCCTAAATTCTACTAACCCAATGCAAAATAGAAAAGAAGGAGAAAAAGAAGGAGGTAGGCCTACGTATTGGATGTTGAAGGGAAAACTCACAAATACATTTGAAAAGGTTTAGTATGTTAAATCAGTATGGGGCCCTCTACCCAGTTAATATAGCCACTGTGCAAATGTTTTAGTTACAGAAGACAGCAGTGAATCACCTTTCTTTTCTAGATGATAAATTAGGATATTTCATCATTCATTGTTATTCATGGCTTTTTTCTTCAGAAAAAATTACTGCATTCCAAAAACTCACCATCTTGAAAAACCCATGAATACTTCTGAAGTTGCTAAACCAGATACCAAGGATTATTTTATCACCATTTCATATGGATATTAATTTGCACTGCATTGTTTTTCAATGAAAATGCTTTGCAGAATTTGGTTACTCTTTTGTTTTTAATTAACACAAAAGTGTGCTAGTCTGCATCCAAAATGCATTTCCATGTGAGGCTTTCAAGATGTAGGAGGCCTGTATTTAAGCTCATTAGGACTGTCAGGTAGGTCAGGATTTTGTGAATCTCTGTGTTTTTGGCTCAGGATGCAAAAATTCCTTGTATTGAAGGCAAGGGTTGATAGGTTTGGCTTCCTTGTTAAACTAGGAGATTATGCGGTTATATTTTTTTTTAATTAGAAGAATACATTCAATTTATGAGTAAGGTTTTAAAATCTAGTTTTTATAAACTTTCAAATAGAAGAGGTGAGTGTATTTTTAACAGATGTGTGGTATTCTTTTAACTTATATATTACCTAAAAACCAGCATGATTTCCTAATGTTGTTCAAGGTCAGTTTTATTTTTCTGCACTGTTTTTACAGCTGCTACTCATGTTACCAGAAATATTTCTCTCTACTTCACAAGCCTCAAATACCACATCATTTGACTAGTAATCAACATCTGCCTAATTTCAGCTGAAGAATAACGCTCTCTTTATACTCTAAAGTCTGTAGAACAACATACATAATGTTATTGTAGATTTCCATTCATAGCTGCATGCCCCTTCCTCCATGCGGAAGAAACCCTGTATTATTGAGATACTTTTTAATGAGAAAGTTAGGGATTAAAGTTGGTAGATTAATAGGATTAAGAGTCTGGCAGTCTTTCATGTTCTGTGTTTTTTATTATTTAATCTTTGTTTCTAAGCCTGAATTTTGTTTTCCACACAGCGCGTGTAGAATGTTGTTTTTGAAATCGCGGGGTTTAGTTTCTTAGCACTATAATGCATGCTTTTAACTAAAAGTAACACAGTGCCTGAATTTTCTTATCCTGCATTTATAACATACTCAGCAATGAGTCAGTGTTACTGAGTTACTTCTGAGTCAGGCAACTAGCATAATGCTTCTGAGATTTCATTTTACTACACTATACTCAGCTCTGTTTTTTTCACTGAAGCTAAATTATTTTACAGTTGTAAACTACGTTCTAATTGACAGGAGTGCTGTGCTCAGTGGATTTGGCTCCTTAAAATTCTGTCCTGTTGTTCAGTTTCATGATGCCACCTCATTTTACAGCTACAACTTTTAAGCTGTTGGGAACACTGCCATGAAAAAGTTCAACGAGCAAAGGAAAGGAGAGTGACTGCATTTTTCCAGACTGAGCCCCATTTTCATGCTTAAATGGCAGGGTTCTGAAGAACAGTAATTTACAGAAAATTGGAAATTATTTCTTAGAGTTGCATGATATTGGTAATGCAATTCAGGTGTTGAATTCAGAACTGAAAAGTAAATTAGGAAACTAACTAGACAGGGAATTTTGAAGTAGGTTCTCAAAATGTTTGCTTCTATCTGAAAACCTCAAGTAGATGTAGGGCTCTTTGTAGATCTTATTCAGATAAGTCGTCCTACTCCCAAACAGGAGATTCAGTCTTTATCCTGGGAAGCTCTTTCACTAACAGTTTGTTAAATGTTAGCGGCAAATGGAAGGATTCAAACTGCTGTTCCCATAGCAGCACTCCAGCAGTTCACTGCACATGAATATTGAGGTGTTTTATTGAACATCCAGCAAAAGCAGGTACAAATACGTGTAGTTGTAAGTAGTGATTAACAGCACAGCATCTCTGCAGTCAGTGCAGTCATCTTTTGTATTTTTGAAAGCATTTAGAAGTTTCAGGCTACGATGGCAAGAAATTTATATGTACTGCAATTGTAACTTCACTGTAAGACGCAGGCATTTGTACCAGTGATGGGCCTTTGCAGGGCTGCCGATGTTTTCCTTTGTTAAGAGCTTCCCTCTAAGTGCATCAGTAGCTACTTTAAACTAAATAACTTCCTAGGATTCATGTTGTCTAGGATTTTTTAAATTTTATTTGAAAATACTATTAATGTGTATAAAAGTATGCATAAGAGACAAGTAAGAATAATTACTATGTATTTCTTTCATACTTTGAGAAGTAAAAGAACCTAGCGCCTTTTGTATAACTGACTTTAGTAGGACGGTGTACAGCCGAAATAGGTGAAAGGTGGTTTTGGTATTTATGTCATTTACGAGTCTGTTGAAATGTGAGTTAAGGGTAAAATGTCTATTTCTCAACAATTTTTATTAATGAACTTAATATTAGTCATATAACAAAAAGTGGACATTGGGAAGGGTATGACTATTAATGATTCCTACATACCAGCATTGTTTTCTGAACAGTTCTGAGACTCTTGAGCGTAGGACTGGAGTTCAGCTTTTCTCAGCCGCTTGCTGAGGACTTGAGGCTAAGAGAACTGCCTCATTTTCAGCATCTCTGCATTAAACCTAACAAACGTGACTAACATTACTTTTGAGATTAGTATAATTTCTAGCTGGTTTTAAGCTGATTCATTGGTTAATGTAATGAGGGATCTGAAAATATTGTTCTAGCAGCATGCTTTTTCAATGGCACTAAGAGTCTCGCAACTTCTTTTTCATAATAATTCTTGCAAGAAACATGCTCAGGTGTTGTGCTTTTCCTGTTGTTTGAGAGGGAACTAGAACTGCAGAAGTCCAGTACGTTATTTCTGTAATCGAATTTACACTTCTTGGAACAGAAACTCAGCTTTCATTTCTGTGTGGGACCCCTGAGAAATGGTAGCTACCTAATCCTTTCCAGTCAGTGGCAAGTTACTCTAGAAATACAGCTATGCATTATTGTCACTGATTTCCACTCTAGAGGAAGGACATTGCTATGAAGCACTAAGACCTGCTTCCATTTGGCAGAACAATAATATAAATGTAGATCATACGCCAAGTACTATAATCTTTCCATGCTATGGAGAAGTCTAAAAGACTGGAGGCAGCTCCAGGGTGTAAGCTGCGTGACCCCATGTCTGTCAGCGGGGTGTCTGAAAGCACGGCCTGTGACCCAGGATCCTGCCAGCGTCTACCAACAGCCTTCTCCAGCGAGGCTGTCTTGCCCATTCCCTCGGGCAACAGCTTCAAAAGTCAGGATATTTTTTATGGAACAGAAGACTAAGGTCTGTTGCATCTCTGTCTTTAGTGGTCTTTTGTTACGTGGTATGGTTATTACTGTTTGTATGAACGCTGTGCTCCCGAACACCGGAAAATTACATAGCTGCTTAATTTTGTGTCAAAACCCCCACTGAAGGTGCTCATCAACCTAAACATGCGGGTAATCAGTACCTGCATAATCACACTGCTCACAGCAAGTAGAGTCAGTGAGATTAAGAATATGGTGAGTGCGTATCACGTAATATGGTAAGTATATAAAATACAAAAGTCTACTTTAATTTCACTGTTCACCTTTTCTCCCCTAACCTGGAAGAAGTACTATCTACATTTCTAATACATTTTCCAATGCTGATTTTTCCCATCAGGCAAAGTTACTTCCCACTCTATTAATACACAAATTAATCCATTCCAGTACAAAACTAGATATTGTATTGCAGAAAGGCAAAATCATGGGACACTGAGCCATGAAAGTTTTAATATGAAATTCAGTAATAAAGAAATAGCATATTGTCATTTTATCCCAGAGGAGCTGACTTTGAAAACTTAATTCTGGTGTATTTAAATAAAATTTTTACTGTTATTTTTAAACATGCTTAAATTTTAATATATCATCTGGCACATCTTTACAATGCCTGATCTCAGTGATCTTACAAGTTTTTAACAGGCTGAAAATGCTGCCAAGCTCCAGCTGTACAGCTTCCATCATATCTCAAAATGTGCCACTCTTCTCCAAAGCTATAGAACTATTCTCTGCAGCTACATTATATATTTATTTGTACTCAAGTTTTGTTAGTCATTTCTGTTGGAGTGTGGTGCCCAATATTCAGTAAAAATATCGTTTTCAATATATGTTTAAGAAAAAAACCAACAGTAAGACAGTTTACATTAGAAAGAATACATCTAACTTTAAAGGTAGAGTTCTGGTGTTACATAGCTAAGAAATGCGAAGTATTTACATATTTGTCCTACTGTCCAAAAAATAACCTTGCTTCTGCCTAGGGGAAAAAAACAGCATCAATTAAACCTTAGAAAGGAACCGGTCCTCTCCATGTGTACCATTTCTCTCTACTGATTGCCTAATTTGATGTGAACATTGGGTTAGAATTGATTCCAGTAAGACTGAAGTCAGTGGCAAAAGGGAAACCTGTTATCTTGGCACTATCTGACAAACTCAATTGCATCCATGATTCTCTCCAAAAAAGCCATTCTCGAAGGAATTTTCTTATATTGGCTTGAAACTGTGGTGCCTCACTACCAAGTTTGAAACGTTAAACAGCACATCCTCATCACATTTCATTTCTGTAAGGAGAAAGCCTCCCGGATTCTTCCAGAGGGCAGGGGGTCAGCACTGATAATTAGCAGTGCAGTCCATGAAGCTGCTGTTTAATAAACCTCCCATCTCCATTTCCTGTGAAAGCCCTTTTGAGAAGTGTAGGTGTTCGTTGGGGTTTGAAGGCATTCAGCACATTTTAGGAGGGCCTCAGCACCATTTAGAAGAACACAAGAGGAATGTATCTCCCTTTTATAAAAGGTGTGTATCGTCATAGTGCTAGGCGCTTCCTACAAATGAAGATTTACCTCTCTTTGAAGTGAAATTTGGAACTCCAGAGAAGTTCATGAAAACTGCTCAGATTTGTACAAAGTCACACCCTTTTAAGGCTAAGCAGGGAGACGGACAAACCCAAGGTTAGACAAATGGCAGGACTGGCATGGCACTTGTGATTTACTCCCCATCATTACTGCTCTTCCTGTGGTGTACAGCCATGTAACACCCAATGGGCTCTCCGCTCATTCCTTAGTTTAGTTTTAGCCAGCACCTTGCAGGACCAGCAGCTCCCTTTTACACTGGGTCTGTCAGAAAGCCTGTTACTCCTATCAAGTTACTCAGGTTGTGTGGTAGCTGTGGGTATTTAGAAAGAGAGTAAAGCCACAAAAGCCTCCTGGCAGTAGAAGACAGAGTGTCACAGCACTAATCATGTGAACAAAAGTAAAAGTGAAAAGAGCTTGTCCCGGCCTTAATTAGTTTCTCTGCTTGTTTTTTTTCTTGGGTATCTCATACAAATGTTAAGGTTTCTGAGTGGCTTCACACGTTCAGTTAGTGGCTCAAGTAATGTCTATTGATTTAGCCCCCTCCACCTCCATTTTCACTCCACCCAAATCACAAGTGATCCTAAATGAAATTTAAAATGTTACAAGATATATAGTGAAACTGAGAAATAATGGAGTAACTGAAGTATGTGTAACGGTCGGTAGCTCTTAGAGCAAGACGGAGACTTTGCCTCAGTTAGAGCCATGGCATGGTTTCTTTTTTTTAATAAGATGTGTTAGGGTTTTATTCTGCAAGGAAATACTTGAATGTGTTTGTGGGTACATAGACGGATGAACTTAAAAATAACTGGAAAAATTTGACTAGTCTCAGCAAATCGCTGGATTAGCATCCA
Organism: Sagittarius serpentarius; assembly: GCA_034782735.1. Classification (NCBI taxonomy): domain Eukaryota; kingdom Metazoa; phylum Chordata; class Aves; order Accipitriformes; family Sagittariidae; genus Sagittarius; species Sagittarius serpentarius. The sequence goes on along the minus strand of JAVKLA010000036.1, from coordinate 2,626,869 downwards.
ACTCCCATAGCTTTTGGTAGCTGAAGGGCAGTCACTTTCTTTGTTTATCAATACTTTGGAAGTACGAAAATGTTGAAATTGAAGTACAGATCTTCAATTTAATCTTTAATCTTCTTAAATCTTAAAAAAGAGAAATCTTTTAAGTAAGGTGATATTAACAGGAGGACTTTGAGGTATGCTACCCCACGGGATACTTCCTAGTGCAGCCTGGTTTTTACAATCTCTCTGAAGAACCAAGTGGCCCCAAGGACACAGATATGGCTTCAAACCTGCTCTGCTTAAAGCAAAGCTGAGCTGCAAAGGCACAGCCCTCATTCCCAGGGGCTGGTGCTGCCCCCTTCCCCGGGGCAGCCCCAGCCCACAGCCTCGGCAGCTGGATCCGCGGTGAAAAACCAGGGAGTTCTGGCATCAGGGATGAGAGGAGCCATCTTTGCCAAACTGGTTAGTGGGGTTTTCTCTTAGACAGGGCAGGCAACTCCACTGGTCTTCTCCAGCTCCTTCAAAGTAATTTTTCTCTGCTTAGGCAAGGTATTGGGGCCAAAGCAAATCAAATAATTAATCCATAAATGCTTAGAGCAGGTTTTATGTGCACATACATGCAAATGCATATATAAAAATATGTATAACATATTTATGTGAAGGAATATCTACATCTTCCTGTCATTTTATAATATGTAGAAATGCTATTTTAAAATGAGAAATATTAAACAAAGGGATCCTTGATATAAACATTCCTTTGCCAAAAGGTGCAGTTTACTGAAACAGGAATATTTATAGGAGAGCTTGAGCATCAGGTGCAAATATAAAGTAGTTTTATTTTGCAATCTTCAGTATTTAAATATAAATAAAAAGTAGCATGAAGCTACCATTTGTAAAATGTACCTAAGAATGGAATAAACCTTAATATATGTCATAAGAATGGCCAGTATAGCTTCCCTAAGGAAGATAGCTCATAATGAGTATTTTGAGTTTCCTCTATACTGTGAAATTGTTTATTTAGGAAACTCTCTACATGAAGCCTGTTCAAAAACTGTCACTTTCTTATATATAGGAATGCAGCACACTAGTACAGTTACAAGTATACATATGTAGCTAAACTCCTGGTGGCACAACTTCTGTTTTCCTTCACACCTTCAGCAACCCCAAGCTCGTAATGCCTGGTGTAGGTAACTTAATGAAAAAGATTGCTTAGCACGAGCAGATTAAAAACCAATTTAACTGATGGCCACAAACAGAGCTTAGAGTTTGTCATGGCTACAAAGATTTTCTGTCAGGGTATAAAAGCAATTAATCAGTATGCAGAAGGTATTGCCTGCCCCATAGAGATGCTAATTTTGGGACACTTTGGAAACTCATGTTCTACATTTACTGTTCACACTAGATGGAAGCTAACCAGCCTTAGCTTGAGCTAATGAAATCAAAAGACTGCAAAATGTCACATTTTCTTATCCCCATGCAGTCTAATTTTGCGATCTTTAGTTTCTTTCGATCAGTTGTTTGACAACCGCAGTGCTGATAGGATAATTGTGTTTCACAATATTCAAAAGACTGGAAGGTTGTGTTTATACAGAAGTTTATCTGCAGAAAATAAAGGGCCTGTTTCCTGCTCAAGTATTTTTTGAAAATGACAAAAAAAAAACCCCACAACCGATTAAAGAAATCATAGTACAGCAGAACAAAGATCAAGTGTTTCAACATGTTATCACTGGGGACTTTTATTTTGGGGTTTTTGTTTCTTTTTCTTTTTTTTTTTCACCACATACTATAAAGAATATCTCTATGCATAGTTTACACATAGCAGATATATTTAGACAGAATATTTTGTTACAGATACTGTTAACAGTAGCTATTTGAAAGTTCAGGTATTCTTCCTTGCTTACTCTAAGTCAGGACCTAATGTAGAAGCCGTTCCTATTTAAAAAAAAAAAGCCACTAAATAATACAACAATTTCAACAATTTGTAACCACAAAATGTTCTGGAAAAAGAAGAAAAGCAAAACAGCTACTACCATTTCCCACCCCCACCCCCACCCCAGCCCGCTCTTTAAAAGGGATCTCTGTAGTCATTTTGTTTTAAAATCCTTTAAGAGACTAAGCCACCTGGTTAAACATTTTCCTCTGCAGCTGTACAAAAAAAAAAAACCCTCACAGCAGTCAGAGTAGCTCCGTTTGGTTTCCTACCGTCCGACTGAGTGAAAAGCGCGTAGCCCCGTTCTGACTCACCTAAAGCCGAGTCGCAGATGAGCTGCTGCGGATGAGCAGGGGCACAGCTGCACGCCTCCACCAGCTCCTGAATTCTGTGGGTCAGAAGCAGAAGCACGGAAAACAACAAGGTACTCAGTACAGGATTCATCTTGCCCTAAGCACAGCTGGTCGGTCAGCCAAGAGGAAAGGCTTTCTTACTGTTGGTTTTATATCTAAACTTCCTAATAGCTATCTGATTTCTTCTGTGTGCAGTTCAATTTCAACAGACGTGGATGGTTTAGGAAAGCCCTCTAATGCTCGCTCTGAGTATACGCTTATGTTAACTGACTTCTAATTTCCCTGACATAGGACCCTCTTATTTATGGCCCTGACACTAACTCCTAACTCCGCCTTCCTTTAAGGAAAAAGCACATCATTGGTGAAGGTTATTGTACCAGAAGAGAGGTTACCTTAGTAAGCATTGCGATGTTGCTGTTATGAGTCAGTAGAACTATTAATAATCAAAAGCCTTTGCAAAAACATCTTTTACAAGTATCTGAAGCTGATTTTACGATCTTCAGCAGAAGAAAGATTTTATCTTTTTCTAGTAAATTTCCTTCCAGTTTGAATTTAAAAACTAGTTCTGCTACCTTCTCTATTTTGGTCAAGTAAACAAAGCTGTCCTGTTTTAAGCTCTGTTTTCATTTGCAGTCCCTGATCTTCCCCTGCACTTCTGTGCATTTTCTTGAAATGACGTCCCTGTTTGCAGGCTGGACAGAACTTCATTCATGAAAAGAAAATGTTTCAATGCTCTATTTGTGAGCCTTGAACAATTGGTAGTTACAAGGAATAATGAATTAAAAATAAAAGCTGCAATAAAAGGCATTTTTTTATTATTTCATCACTGATTTAATTTAAAATAACAAGGAAAAATATACCAATGATGTATGTTGGAGGCAGAGCTCTTTCTCTGCATTCCTGATTAACGTTAGTCCTAATCAACACAGATGCTGTATCTGTATTTTCTGGCTCATGTTATACATGGAACACAGACATAAATACAAGAGTTCAGGAATCTTTTTCAACTGCAGATCTTTTGCTGCTGTAGCAATCTGGATATGTGTAACATGCATACACCCTCTTTTTATAAAGTTGTTTCATGAGGGAACAACATAAGGTTCGATAGGGGGTGGTGATAAAATACATCTATAGACCAACATGCAGGACAGAACTGCTTAAAGGATTGCATGTTTTGTCACTTCACAAATCAAGCTTAGGAACTGAAAATTCGTTAACATTTCAATCCAGACTCATGAAACTGTATTTTGTTGAGGCTGAGATTTAAGTGTACACGAAGTAGATTGTTAGCTTTATATAGGTGTGTACATATTTCACAACAGGAGATTTTTTTTTTATTTTTGAACAGTAAGAGGATCAGTTTTACAACTCTCGGTGCTCTGATTCGCCTTTTTTTTTCCGTCCCCCCCCCCCCCCCCAAGACACAGTCTGTCTGTTAAAAAAAATATATATATATTCAGAATTATTAGAATTGGGTCTCATTTTTAGATTTTAGATCCACATTCAAAACTGAGCCAGGAATGTTGTACACTATGTCCTGGTTTAGTTCAAGCAGCCGTACTTTGATTTTTATTTTTCCAGTCTGAAGTTTTGGCTTCAAATCATAAGGCTGGATCCAAGTCCAGGACTAACACCTGAAAATAATTTAAACCTGTTAACATCTGAATTCTTACCTAGAGGAAACTTACTTCTTTCAGGAAGCTTTTCTTGTGAGTGGAAAGATAAAAAAGGTATGAGGCTGAAACCTTACACAGGAAGTTCAAGCTACAAGAAGGCCGCAAAAATAAAACCCAGGTAGGTATTTTAATGGCCTCTGTGGTCAGTAGTGCTAGGACTATTGATGTTCAAGTCTCACTTGGGGCAGTAGGACTGGAAAGTGATGAAGGAATTAATTGAGAGCCATTGATTGGTTTCCAGATGACATCACATGGCTGCTGCTGTAGATGGTCTAAATAGACCAATTTGACTACTGTTTCAGTAAAATTCAAATAATAAAGAAATATGCTGGGCAAACTGTCTTCTCTAACATCGAGCATGCAGGTCTACCTATTCGATGGTTAACTAAGGCGCATGTTGCCTAAGAGTGTCCAGAGTAGCACATCAAACTACTATCCTCTGCATGTCCTAAAGACTTTTACATCTAATACAATCAAACTAATTGTACAAACTAAAAGTATTATGCTCATAACAAAATTTTAAAATAATTTTGACAAGTTAAAAATGAATTCACATCTATCTTGTAGACATAGCTGCGAATTAAATACATTCAACTGAATGTATTTAGAAACATAAAAATGCTAAAGCTAAATCACAGATGATAATTGTGCAAATGCCATAGATCCATATTTTAATTACAATCTTGCACAGTATTGCCTGCAGCTACCCTTGAAATAATCCAACTGGGTTTTTAGGAGTCCTTCAAAGCCATAGTCCTTCAAAGTACATAGGTGGAATATTTAAAGCATGATTACACTTAGAGAAGCAAATGGCCATGAGAGAGGTTCATACTCAATAAATACATTCCCTGTAGGTCTCGCTAGACTTGGTCAGCTTTGGAAAGGATAGGCACGGGACATGCTGCACGCAGCAAGACCTTTCAGTGGTAATGTGGATTTTAGTGAAACTTGTGGCTCGACGGTTTCTCAACCTCAACTTGAAACAACCGGTGCCGACAACAGCCAGAAAGGCAGATACGTATACCAGTCAGTCCTAGGGTTCTTGGACTTACTCGTTCAAAGCCAGGACTTGAATTTGGCTGTTCTGCTTCCGATGCAAGTATAACTACTGAGCAGTTCTTTGGTAGGTGTGTCTCTCATTTCTTCATGACAACATTGATGCAGTCTTATCGTTAAAATGTAAACGGCCAACAATTTTTGAAACCTCAGCAGAACTCCTATTTTCTGATAAATCTTCATTCTGAAACAGTAAGTTTTGTCAAATTACTATCAGAGTTTAGACAAAGACATATTTACATCATAGCATTTGAAAGGGATTTTAGTAAGTCTGGAAATCTCTATACTCAAGAACATGCTCTCACAAATGCATGAAAATGCATTTTTAGTCTGTTTATCAGAGGAGATAAGTATTACCTGTAGCTTCTGCTGATATCAGTACAGTGTTTGAGTACCTGTGACTGCTGAGCAGTATCAGCAAGCTTTAGGTCTTGGCTTGTAGCTGCATGGTCCTTTTTTATATTGTATATGGTTAGTATTTTTCGTTGTATTAGGAAAATTACTTTTAGAGAGTTTGAAAGAAACCCTAAGCTCAGCGCCCATTCTGTATTACAGTTAGATCTTGACCTTGTAAAATAGAAAGATTATTTTCAACAGACATAGAAATATTCCTTGACTAACTTTTAAGCAAAATAATCTTACATCTTAAATAATAGTCAAGAAATTGTAGCCAACGTTTTATAAATACAAGCAGACTGAAGAAAAGAAACAGTCTTTTTACTATTCGTATAAATGGACTAACAGTACAGGGCCTCTTTCACTACGCTGTATGTTATGATGTCAATTTTCCTTTCGTTTGATAAGTAAGCTGTGATATCATAGCAAATTATGTCATAACACTAGTGAAGGGTGAAGGGTAGCAGGATGAAATAGTGCCCACTCCCTGGTTATATTCTGATACTGCTAACACCTGCTAATAAGAAACAGAAAAGTTCATTTATCAAGGGATAGTCAATGATTCCTTCAATTCATTACTGACACAGCAGAAAAAACACTTGGCACTTTCTCATTTCTGTCTAGCTAAGTAAGTCTAGTGTTGAACAACTAATTTCTGTTTTCTAGTAAAATGCAAGAAAATAAAGAGGATTGGGGATAATCTACTATATTTGTTGATGTGTACAATATTGAAACAAGACAGGAAACCTGACTACAGTCAAATTTATGATCAGCTTCATCTCTTCTCAATGGGAATTCTGATTTTGTACAGGACTTCTAATTCTGGAGGGGCTTTTTATACTGTGGGTTGTCATGATCCTTGTCAGTTTTTAATGCGAAGCATTAGCATCTCTCAACAGCATTCTGGTCATTAATTACCATCATTTTTTCTTTCTCTTCTAACAGCCCCCAGAGACCTGTATGATAAACACTAGGTCTCCTTCTGTTGGATGCCATACATGCAGAGTCCTATGGAGTGAACTACTGCTTCCCCTGAACTCCAGAGAAAACTCATACTGACTTTATGATATTTTCATCTCTTCCCTGGGAATTACTGGGGGCGAAAGGTGATGACTAAGGTGCCTCACCCTCAGAGCTGACCTGGGGAGAGGCAGCACTGCCAGACCACCTCTGCTCCATGCTTCTTCCCCACCCTTCCTCACTGTATCTGCTCTCTCCCGTCAGCCTTTTGCAGCACGGCAGGTCTGCAGGAGAATCCGCCAACAGCACTACCTTTCTCTGACCTGTACTGTATGTTATCTCCTAGCACGGCTCTCTCCCCTCCCCTCAGTATTTCGTTTTTCCTAAGAGGCAGCACTGTGCATTCAGGTTACAGATTCCTGGGTACTGATCACAAGCATTTCTCTGACAGGCTTGAGTTTGATGCTTTGAGTTATGTCAAGCAGCGCTGAACTGTGTTGCATAGGGATTGTCCATACAGCTTTTTCAAAGGCTTTTTAATTATAGTGGGATATGCAACAGACAACTTGCTGTCCCTTCCAGCTGTCAAGCAGTTTGAATCTACACAGTGCCTTTTGATTGCACTGCCTGCTCCGTACCTTAGCTTCTGGCAGTCTACAGAATATAATTTTTTGTCTGTATCAATCTTATTCTCTCTCCATTGTGGGAAATGAATCTTATTTTAGAATGATAGCAGGCAGGATTCTCCACAGTAATAGTTTTTCTGTTGGCTTCTTGATGCTTTGCTAGAGTTCTTTTCTCTGTAGTTCTCATTTGGCATTGCATTTCTGTTTCCTAAAAACTACTTTCAGTTTACCTGGTATAGTCAGTACACATCCTGTAAAAAAACTGCACAATCATGTAGAAAATTCAAAATCAGAATAGTATTTCACAAAACAGATGAGCTTTCATGGATTTTAAATTCCAATACCCCCATACGTACTACAGCCTTCTTCAAAAGGGAGGGTATTTGTAACTGTCACTTGCTAAATACTACAGTAAAAAAGCCCCCAACCGAACATTTTATAGTCACAGCAATTTTGGTGGCAAAACATGACTTGATTTTAGAGGCAGCAGTTTGCTAAATAGTTGGTAGAATGATCGGAATTGAATGAACCACTGAAGTGCCAGAATCGGAATATAATTTGTCTCTGCAAAGATTTTGTTTCTCCAGAATTTCTGCTACAGATCTGTGGGAACTACTCTTTTTGATTCACTGCAGTTATACTTAATGCTTTTCTTGTTAATGACAATCTCTGTTTTCATGCTGAGCAGGTATTGAAAATAGAAGATTTTTCCACCATCAGATCACTTCTGTGTTGATTTAGATAACCATTCTTTTCTAATTGAAGAACAGTTGTGTGGACAAAGGTATTTTAGATTGATGTCCTGGTTCAGATTTACTTGATAGTGTCACTTTATACGGTAAGATCATGATTTCAGTGGGTACCAAGAGAATTGGTTTCTTGGTGTTAATGGCAATTGAAGGCACTGTGTGCAAGGGGTGCCCAGGACACTCGATTTTGCATCAGCTCCCATTGATTTCAGTGGGAATTGAGGTGGCCCAGCATTTCCCTGGCCCAAATCTGTATTGCACTTAGTTTAAAAGCCATTTTAACCCTCTGTTTTGAATAAAGAAATCACAATCAAGGTGCATTTGCCTCTCTTTGGTTACCTGGCACACTAATCAAATTAAAGCTCTGCTCTTTTTACCCACTTGAGCATTTAGGTTTCTTTAATGCTCCTATTTCTAAAAAGATGATACAAAGCATATCAGATTCTCCTTTGGCTTGCTACTTTTGTAAAGGGGGTATAAAACATTACTCCATGCAGCAAGAATTTTACCCCTACTTTTTTCAGTCAAGGTAGGAAGCAGTGGAAAATCTGGCTCGACATCTCTGAATTGTTGTTTGCGTTTGTGGAGAATAACAGCTGTTTAAGCAGGATGTTTCTGCTTCTCTTAATTAAGAGAGGAATACGTTGGGCTACCTCTGCTGGTGACGGGGAGCTTCTGCATGGCAGAGCCCTAACTGTATCTTGAAATTGTATTTTCTTAAAACCAAATAGACCAGAGAAAGTACATCTTCTGCTTGTTTATTGATTTAGGACTCTTCCTGCCCGTTTCTGGGAAAGAAAAAAAAAAAAAGAATAAAAGGCCACCTTCATTATTTCACTTTTAATTTTCTTTCTCCAAAGTAAGCAGAGCAAAATTAGAATTAGTCTGATGCATATTCCACAAATAAATTACATGGCACTAGAGTGGTTAAATGAACTTTACTTGGGGATTATTGGAAAGATAAATATTTAAACACTGAACTTGAGGTAAGTCATGTTTATGTAGCATCTGGGGGTTTTTGTTGCTACTCCCTCCCCTTGCCCCCCTCTTTTTTTCCTATTGTGGCTTTTCTAGTCAACTCAACCATGAGGACATTAAAACCAGGGTGAATACCACCTTCAAAAAACTGTTTTCTGTGTTATTGCCAGCAGAGGGCTTTTTTTTCTTTTCTTTTTTTCTTTTTTTTAGCAGATGATCTTTGCCTAGTTTTATTTTTATATACAGCTTTGATTATATTTTACTTTATATCTTAGTTAGAAGGATTACAAGAATTCAAATTTATATCTCTTGGAAATAAAACAGCTTATATTATGTAACTGAGCATTATTCAAAAAATACTTAAATTGCAGAAGAACTTATGAACCTTTGAGCACTTTAATGTATGAAGCTTAAATTTTAAGGATTTATTTTACATTAATAGACTTACAGTGAGGAAATTGCAGGATGACACTAGTAAACCAGACTTATAAACTCCAGAAAATTTCTGAAAGGATAAGTATTATTTACTTTACCTATGGAAAAATACAAACAATAATACAGATGAAGATGGTGCTGGTTAACGATACAGCCATCTATGGGTTAACTAAATAACCTTCACTTCAGATTATAGAAGATGATAATGGTGCCTGTAGGTATTGTGTAAGTATATCAAACTAGAATACTTCTTTCTACAGTAAAAAGCATGATAAACAGATTTATTAAATCTTTAGGTGACCAGATATTAAAGATTAACACAATAAAATGATAATTCCCTTCTTAAGCTCATAGTACAAAGAAACTTCAATTTTAAAACACTGATGCAGATGAAATGTTAAGAAGCAATGATAATAATTATCCTTGCTATTGTGACGTCAGTAAGAAAATCATGAAATTAACTTTTTCAGTTAGATTTTTAGATTTTTTTTAGATTTTCATGCTCATCTCATTAGAAGATGTGCTTCTAATTGGAAGTCAGTTTTATTGTTATCAGATAACTTGCATGTATGAAATTTATACTCTCTAGAGTATGCTGGTCAGAAATTAAACAACTGAAATATCCACAATCTTTAGAATTTAGCAAACGGCATTTCCTTTTCAAACTTGAAGCTAGTTAAGAGTATATGGGCTTCATAGCCAGATAAAATAAAAAAGGGAAGTATTTTTAGTGACTAGTTGTGTTGTTTTTATATAGAGATCTCTGGGTAGTATTACCATCTATAAAAATGTCCTGCAGTGCCAAGAGCCAACAGGTTTCCTAGGCACATATGAACGGGGAAGGGTTGCGTTTTAGTCATTGAACCTCACAAGACAGGGTGTATACGGTTCTGAGATTTCAAAGTTGATCTTTAATCAGACAATCCTTTCAAAAATTATTGTGGTAAAACTATGTCACACCTTGCAGCTAACTCAGACTCCATTCAGGAAGAAAGAATAATTAAGTAGGATTTCTGACCAAGAGCCTTAGGTCTAGCTCAAGTTTAGAAAAGAATAAACTGACAAGGCAGAAGTACATTTGTAAGAAGGGGATGTCAAATCTCTGATCGCTGCACAAATCCTGCAGAGTGAACCTGCGTTCACCAGACTAATGGGGCTGCCAGCTGCCTCTAGTTACAATGTGTATTTTATTTCTTTGTAAAACACAAGTTAAGTTTATTTTCTCAGGTTCACTGGAAGGACATGACTTTTGTTGATATGTTCAAGTAACAGGATTTTTTTTTTCCCTGCTGCTGCTTCTACACTGGAACTGCACGCACAGTACACAAATTTCAGTTTAAAGCAAATCATAGCAATTAATTCAGGAAGGAGAGAAGTATGAAGTACTTCTTAGTAAGAAGTACTACGGTAGCCTGCTGATTCTACTTTTTATTTTTCATTAAAGTGCATTGAATATACAGGTAGCAGTGTAGTGTAAAAACAGGGCATGTCTTCATGAGCATGGCATTAATCAGGTCAGTATTCATGAGCTTTATAATTTTGTTAATTAACTGCTCAGAGGTCAGAATTGTAGCATCTATTTCAATACCTTTCTTTCCACAGAGCAGTTTTTGAATTTTTCATTGGTTTGGGTTGTTTCTTGGTTTGGTTGGGTGTTTTTTTAAATTTCATGCCCGACTGTATCTTCTTGGTTCTTCTGCACATACTACATGGCTGTTCCAAAGCGGTGATCTCAACACAACAAGCATCCTAGGCTTAGTAACTGTTGGCCTGCCCTGTATTGCAGACCAATGGATATACCCAGCTGTTCTGAATGATGCTAGTGAATACTTTCACAAACACTCTACGCTTGGATAACAAATGAAGTCTTCCTGAAGAATATGGATTCCTTCCTTTTCTCAACAAGAAAAAAAATCCTCTACCTACTTCCAAGAGACGAGGATGTATGTTTTATCTTTAACTGCTTTTTCTTAATTTTGGGGTGGCAGGGTATACTTAGTTTTGAAACTGAAATATGTTCTGAATGCAGCCAGTTTGGCTATTTACTACTGTGCATCTCCAGATCAGAGGTCAGGATCTTTCAAACCTTTTTGTGTTCATGAAGTCTTCTGGAGCCCATGTTTTTACTGGGTTTCAGGTGTGTCAACAGCAATTCTCACCGTACTTGCTTGCTCTGTTTGAGCACCTCTATCATTTGATCAGTATCGTTTTTAACGGTTTTAATTTGGCAATTTTTTCCTTATCTTCTAACAAAAGCAAAGACCAGTAATTGCAGTGTTTTCTGAAACTGATTGAATGTTCTGCATTTCTCTGTTCTATCAGTGTAATTATTAATATGTGGGATCAGAACAGAAGATAGGCCAGCCCTAAATGTTTTATGAAAACGACCTATGCAACATAATGAAAGTGTCTTGACATTTCAGAAGAGCAGTACAGTATTATTTTGCAGATTTCAGGCATTTAAAATAAGTTCTGACCAGTAACTAATGAATCTTTGAACATAGTTTGTATTTGCATCCAATTTGCAAGTCATCCTAGCAAAGTGGAAAAGGAACATTTGATGTAATAACTTACATCAACAGAAGAGTAAAAATCCAAAGCATTTCAAGCCTCAATGAGGATGATTTGAGAACTTACTGAGCCCAACACAAGCAGTTTCAAAATGCTTCATGATTTCACCCTATCTAACCCAACAGATCTCATGACCTGATTCTGAGAGACTTAATGACATGGGAAACATGCTTCTGTGATGTATTTCAAAATAATTTGCTGTGAATGCAAACTTGGCTTAATTCGCCTTTATTCAGCAACTTCAGAATATTGGGTCAAATTTCTCCCTGGATTTAGTAATTCCATCAGTATAACTCCTGTTTGAGATAGTTCTTTGTCTATTTGTAAATCTAAATAGTTTCACTGCAACTGTAATTACTTTGCTAGTTGCCTGTCAGTAGTATGAGAAACAAAAAGAGTGAATAGAAAATTGGAGAAATAATGTGTGTCATGAGTTCCTACTGTGCTGCCTTTGCTCTTATCGAACTAATATGAATAGATCCAGTGAAAAATGAATGGCCAAGCTGCAGCTGTGAGAGATGTTGAGAGGTTGCTGTCTGTATTAATGTCAGTAATTTAAAAGAATTAAAGAATATTACAGTTGCTGCTGCAAGTGGTTTGAAAGTATGTCTTGTACATTGGCCTCCAGTTTACCTATGGGGATGGTGGAGTCCAGATATCTCAGCATTTAGAAGCTCTACCAGGGAAGCTCAAGTTTGAGCCAGTTTGTCAGGGGCAAGTACATGGCTGGAAAAACAAATCCAGTCATTTTAGAAAAATTGCTCCTGTGAGGACTACACCAATTAGCTTCAAATGTGTTCATCTAAAAAACCATATTAGGCCTGTTACAGGATCAATTTTAGTAACATTCATACAACACCATTAAAGAATTATTTTCAGCTGGACTGCCTTGAAAATAATAAAATAAATGGTAGTTATGTAAAATAAAGTGATAGTAAAGAGTTAAGTGGCATGCAAATGAGCTCTTGAATGAAAAATACTAATTTATAGTTACTTGGATAGGGAAAAGATAGAGAAGTTATTAAAAAACATGAAGATTTTTGAGACAGGATATTACAGTCACATTTTAAATGCATACGTACTGTGGTATTTCCATTACAGATTTAATAACTTCTAATATTTAATCCCTTGTTCTCCTCTGTCCTTGAACCTCTTGCAGTGCAGTTAACCAAGACAGGGTTAGACTTCTAACACTTAGACAAGTGCCCAGCCTGCCAGAGGTTTTAAAGTATTACTGCTGTAATACTTCCCAGTTTGAAGGTGCCCTATGGTAACAACCATTAGGTTTGTCTGGTCATTAAGTACGTAAATTTAATTCACGCTATTAATATATGACAGAAGCCATTAAAACATGTCATTTCAGTAAAGCAACTTCCATGCTAAATATTCCTCAGTTTGAAACTTAGGAATCAACTTCTGTTATCCGGATTTTGAAGTGATTCTGCTTCAAAAGATTTTTTACTCCTGCCTTCTATCTGCAAAACGTAATCTACCTTTTGCTCTCCTAGGCAACATGTCTTCAAGTTCACAGATCAAAGTAGTACCTAGTACTAGTAGTATCGAGTCCTAGTTATGGAAGTGAGCCGTGCAACTTACTCTAAAGTTCTGTTGAAATAAGACATTACATTTATTTAAAATAGCAACGTAAGAAGGTAAAACCACAGAAATGAAAGTGTATAGACTCTGTCTGTCTTTGTAATTTTTAGGAGCTGATAAAGCATTTTAATACTCAGTGGCGTTATTTTGATTAATGATATCATGTTAGCAAATATCAGTAATGCATCTCAACTGTTTTGTATACGAGTTCCTACAAAGAGCCATGACAGTTTTTCCCGTTGCTACTAATATTTATTGCCAATCCAATCATATTCATATATAACTATGGAAAATTGTATTGCATGCTTGACAGGTATTTTGTTTTCTCTCTAATTAATAATGAGAGTTTGTTGCATTGTTATTTAAGTTATAACAGAAGTCCTGTTTGTCCTAATTTTTTTTTAAATATTCAGATATATTTAATGTATGTTATATGTATGTGTAAGGGTTCGTGCAGTGTAGTCCATTTCCATATCTCATACATACGAACTTGCCAGATTTCTTAATGTAATTTCTGTTGTTGGTCTTTTCTTATTTTTTTCCCTCAGTTTTTCATTGTCACAGTAGAATTTATACTTTTCTGAACTTAAGAAACCCTTTGAAACCTTTGAAAAATAAGCAATATTTTTGTGAAATGGCCTTCCCCCCTCAACAATACATTTCAAAGAAAACATGCAATGATTCCTGTTAGTATCAGCTCTATTTAAAGCGGGTCCATTGATACATGCTAGATCTTCTTTCAAGGTGTCTCTCTACCAAGTAACTATAGCGTAAATTAAAAGGAAACCCATGGAGCCGGTAAGTTTTCATTGTTACTATCACAGTTGTATCGTACCAATGATTACACAAATGTGTGTAAAGTCTTGAGGCTGCCTCTTCTGTTAAAACAGAAATTAACATAAAAGAGCAGATTGGGAAGAGGGGAGGACTCAGATCAAGTTTTCTCTAATTTCAGTAAGAAATTTCAGGCTTTGTTGTTGCTTGACACAACAATAGCACGCACAACTGGAAACCAGTTAGTGCTAGGCAGGTGACTGCGTGATGGTACATGTCTAGTCCTCAAGTACAAAGGGAAAACTGTGGCAGCTGAAGTAAGAGCAGGAATAAAGGCAACACTGTTCAAAAACCAAATACCTACAACTTCATCAGCTCTGGATTCATGGGCCTGTCACAGTGGTAGATACAAACAAGAGAAGCACTGGGATGACTTAATATTTGTCTGCCTTCTATGCTACCTGGTTTTTTTCTGTCTGATGTTTGAAATGCAGCATTCAGCACCTTTTTCCCCTGCTACCACCTCTTCTCTTTGTCTGTGCTGGGATGTGGTAAACCACATGAAATCTTGATATTGGACTCCAGAGCAAAATGAACTCTATTGCCTTAAATGATGTTAGTGCATTTTTCTGAGGGAGAGAGCAGAGTTTGTTGGGGTTTTTTTTTTCACATTTGAGTTAGTGTTCGTTCCTGTGGCCCACAGAGGATCCCACAGCTTTGGAATCATGGGAAGATACGTGGTCCTCTTAATTACAGGAGTGCCATTCGTATTGCTATAGTTAGAGGTCTGCCAGCATTTCCATTACAAACCCCAGTGCAGTGGTTTATAGTTCAATCATAAAAATGTGGTGCTGCCCTTATGAATCTTGAGTCAGGCAATGATTTGTTCTTCCTCTCCCCCAAAAAACTGAAAAAAAAAGTGGCTAGTTTTAAAATATGAAAGCAATAAATAAGTGACTAGATGTTGACTATACAGGACCTTGCATTTCTATGGTTTAGCAAGAACAGTTTTTTTTAAATTGCTGTATAGGTGACCTTTCCTGTATAATGCTTTTGCAAGTGCTTTTGGCTATTTTGAAACTGATCCATTTTTTTTTGTGCTTACTTGCCTTAACTTAAATTGGTTAGATTGAAACAGATCTGAAAAGGAAATAAACGTATTTTGGATTTAAAGACCGATGCTTGAAATGGTTCCTAAACGAGAGTTAAATAAAAGACTTTCAAAGTTTTTGTGGTTATTGATACCTACAGTCTTAGTCTAAGAACCCAGAATTTCTGCAAAAAATACAAGTTACCTTTACGCAGGCACTGAAATGTGGCAGCTACAGTTATGCATGTAATATAAAGCACAAAGAGATGGTTTTCAGAATGGTCTGCTTGTCCATGGCAGTAATCCTTGATTTCAAATCTCAAGGATACACTGCCAGAAGATACATATATGACATCTTTACTTAACTACTGGAATAAACTAAATAGGATTGCAGTAAATTTTTCATAACTACAAGTCTTAAAATCAAATCTGGTTTTCTCCTAAAAAGACGCACTAACCCTAGCTTTGGGTTTGATGCAGAAATCAATGAAAAACTTCCATGGCCTCAGTTGCGTAGCTGACAACTGTAGGACCCTGTAGTTTCATCAGGCTTTGAAAACTCTGGTATATTAAAAGAGTAGATCCAAAGATTCCTCTTTTTGCTTCTGATCAGGCAGAGCAGAAACTGAGATTCTGTCAAAAAACAAGCAACTTAGTTTTGTTTGCTTAGATGTCCTTTATATGTTTTTAAAAACAAGTCAGAACAAAACAATATTGCATTGGTATGCATTTTAGGAAAGTCAGAGAAAGTCCATTAAAGAAAAAAAAAGAAAAGAAAGAGATTCATGTATTGTACTGGGAATCTGATGGTCACTAGTATAGAATATGTACCTGGCAGTGAATGCCCACTTGTTCTCTTGCAGATTTGCCTTTCAGTTAAAGTATTTTTAAAGCAGGCATCCTTAAATCATATTGAGTATAAATATTTAAAATATAGGAAAAGCGTGTGTGAATTTTAGTCAGCTTTATAACCCTACAAATAGGTTTGGATGTTACCAAAAGCCAAGTGACCTTTTTATTCTTCATGTCTTGATCTTAATGTCAATATTTACAATCCCATGACATTTTCCATGTAAATATCTGTTTGTGTTTGTGTGTTTCCGTGCAATGTTGTGCAAAGCACAGTGAGATAAGTGTGAACTCCATTTAACCTGTTGACAATCCTTTGTAAGTATTTGGAAAACAAATTTCTCAGAAAATCTTTAAGAATTCTTAGTTTATCTTCTAAAGCCTCAGCTTTGCCTTTTTTGCCTGTGTTAAAATTTGTTACTAAATGGAGGTGTCCAACCCCGTAACACTTACTGTCCTGCTGCTGCCCAGCTTAATTACATGTCAAAGCTGTTCAGTTTTTTAGTTCTAGTTATAGTCCTGTTCTACTAAGTATTTGTATTTATGCTTGGTTGATAGAGGTTCAATATATGTACATTTTAGGTGAAACAAAAAGACAAAGAAATGCCAGCTGTACCCAGGACTGGGAGATCTAAAACTTCTTCAAATGAATGATGGAAGTAAAACTGGTTATTCACGGAACTTTCTGAGAGACAGAACCATTATTATTTGATTAAATAAAGCATATTCATATGCCTTTGAATATTTGATTTCCTAATCAGTGGTTGAATTATTACTTGCATTCTATGCAGAAGCTAGAGCCTTCCCTAGAGAACTTGGATATTCTGTAACAGAAACTAGGATCTGCCTTTAAAGAAAGTTTTTTTGGTGAATTAAACATCATTGCTTTCATAAGTGGTCACAAAAAGGATTTACAGCCTTGCTAAATAATGGATATCAGGGGGGAAAGGAAAAAGGTGATTAATTTGACATCATTAACAATTATAACCTTGGAGAGTGACTTTACGGGTCAGAAAACACAGTAGCAAAACATAAAATAGGAAATAGTAGAAATTCAGTTTAAAAAGTGAAGTCAAAAGAAAGACATAAAAAAAAAAATTAAGATAGAAGTACACCAGTTGTACTTATTTGGAATAACATAGAACTCGGAAAACATACACAGTAATTCATCAGAACACGTAGGCTTACAGAGATGAGTAACAGTTCGAATCACCACATGGCAAGAACAGCTTGGCTGCATTATGGTCATGCGTAAATAATTTTCATAAATGATGTAGCTTAATGATTTAACTCACGGTTGCTATCTCTAATATGCCATTTTTGTTTTCCCCCTTAGCTAACAATGCCAACATTTCCTGTTGTTGTGAAGATCGGACATGCTCATTCAGGCATGGGAAAGGTGCAGATGCTACTTATTGCATGTTAGGAGGCTGGGTGTTTGTCTAAAATAATATGCATGTTCTTTCGTTTCCTGGATATTTTAACTTATCACTGTCCAAATTCTGTCTCAGATCCCTACCCTTGCAAATCTCTGCTTGTATATTATTCAAGAAAACATCTCGCTTTAGGAAAATACTAAAACGTGTAATATATTTTCACATTGATGCCTTCTCAGTTTATGCATTGTCCTATATAGGGCGTTCTTTGAAAAGTGCTGAGATGTTTTCTCAAAGCAGAACCTTATTTATTAATTTAGTTGACTGCAGTGAAACTATTTAAGAGTCAAGGTCTGTTTGCACAATCCAGCTTTTTGGACCTGGGAATATTGGAAGGTTTTGCCTTGATTCTTTATTAGTTTCAGCTTGATACTGAACTTTTATTCATTTCCTATCTTAGTGTATTCTCTGTGATTGTTTCATACCACTATATAACTGCTGCTTTCTTTCTCCAAAGTAATTGCATTTCAGTGGTGAGTACAGTTGTTTTGATATCACTTATCTCACAATGATGGTTCAATGGGATATGATTTAAATCCCGCTTTCATTGATATCAGTGAAAATTTCTAGTCATTACAGATTAACCACTTTCTCTCACTGAAAACACTTCAGTGCTTTAAGTGTTTGAGATTTTAAAACAAATCATCTGAGAATAGTTACATTTATCATCTTGAATCTGCAAATGCTCCGTGAACTTAATATTTGCCACTAGCAATAGAAATAGAAAACTGATTTAATTGTATTTTCTTCAGTAATTATGCAAGTTGTACTGTAATGTTCTTACACCTATGACTGTCTTGCTGTATTTCATACTTAGTAAATCAGTGGAAATCCTGCAGTGAATTTAATTGAGAGCAGAATTAACCACTAATTACTTAAACTGCGGTTTTTGTGGATTGCATATGTGAAGTATTAGAATGTTTATAATGTACTTTCAATATTGACCTCTCATTTATAGAAAAGGGAAATAACGCATAGAAATATTCAGCATCTAAATTTTTTTAGCTATAAAATATTTTAAATCCTTAAACATTGAATGCCCGTCTTTTGCAGTGAAATGCTTACTGTCAGAGTCCAAACAAAGGTTCTCCTCATACCCCAGTCCCCCCTAAAGGCATTGCTAGGAGTAGTGTTTCCATTGGTTGTAATTAAACTCACATATGCTGTTAAGTTTTCAGAAACTAAGCTGAAACCAGGCATTGTGTCTGGTTGTGGCTCTCAAATGGCAAATTACTCCATATTGTTCTCCATCTGAGAGTTGAGAGCAAATACTTAGGCCTTATGACTTCTTCTAGCTTCACCAGACTCCATTTAATATGGAAGTCCCATCTCACAGCTGGGACACTCTGGCCCCATGGGTTCCCTTTTAAGTACCAGGTGACAGTGGAAGCAACCAAGACGCTGGGCTTGCAAAGAGTTGCAAACTCTCCTAATATTAGATAACATGAGAAATACTAATCCCTGCCCGCTTTCCTCACCATTCTGAAATGTACTTTGGCTCAGTGTATTGGAGTTCCAGTTTCCCTCTCCCATTTTTTATTAGCCCTAAGACTTCTCTTCTGAGTCACTTTTTCTCCCCACTTCAGCCAGCTTCCTTTAAGTCAACCTTGGAGATGTGCCCTCCCTGTCCAAAAGTAATGCTGCTGTCCTCCATCTCCCTCTCCTTCTCTCCCTAAATCAATATTCCCACTTTTCCAACTCCGTGTTAGTTCAAGATGTCAAAGTTGATGGGTTTAGTACCATTCACCATCTTAGCATAGTGTTCCACAACTAGGAAATCCTACTCCTAGAAAGCCTGACTCCTTGCAGAGAAGTGGGAGAAATGAGAAAAACTGGTTCTGTTGTCTTGAGCCAACCCTCTGTGCTCTGTGTGAATGTGTGCGCACCAGGGTATCATGACCCTTCATCTCCCCCTTCCTGGGACGTACGTGATGTGATAGTACATGGTGGGCTCCATATACGTTCAGTTACACGAGCAATTTACAGGCTCAACAAGAATTCTGCGTAAATTAGTGTTGCATATTATCACACCTTGAAAAATTCTAAAGCCTGCAGATCTAAAATTAACAATCACCACTTAAAAAAAAGTTTGAAAAGAAAAATAAAATTCCACTGTCTGCAAATTGCTTTGTACAGATGAAGAGGTAACATTTTGCCTAGAAAAACAGGTACTTTAATGCAGCAATGTTATAGAATCTAGCAATCAGATAAAATATCCAATACTTTTTAATAAACTGATGCTGTCAAAACCTGTAATTCTCATGAATATCATTTGGAACTGAATTCTACATTTTATTCCTAACTCTTTTTTCTTTTGTATATGCTGTTTACTTGTGGTATGATGACTACAGATCAAGGTAGACAACCACTACGATTTTCAAGACATAGCCAGCGTGGTAGCACTTACCCAGACCTACGCCACTACTGAACCCTTCATAGACTCCAAATATGACATCAGGATCCAAAAGATAGGCAGTAACTACAAAGCATACATGTGAGCCAAAAACTTATATTCTTTCATCCTTTTGTTTCAAGATTGATAAGCACCAATAAGATTAAGACTGTTGGATGAGTCTCTGAGCTGATGTGGTGACTCCATGCCTCCATTGTCATACTCTCTGGAAAGAGAGTATTTTAATCTTTCTAGATTTAGCAAGACTTTATTTTAAGTTAATTGTAACTGGGAGGAGGGGAATAAGACAATAGGTGAGCCTGCCAGAGTGGTTTTCCTGCTAACCTGTTTTTATTTTTTTGTTTAAAGAAAGGAACAGTTGGAAAGGGATTTGTTTTTATAGGGGACTTGTCAAATCAGATTCCTTTGTATCTTTTCACCAACTTAAGGTCAAATTTTCTTCTCCCTCTAAGGATGGTTAGATGGCATTCATTCACACAAACTTGAATCATAACACTTCGATAAAAATCTCTTCTAATTTTAGAATCCAGGTGTTTGTTTAAAGATCATGACTATACGAGAGGCTAAAAGGGTGTTTCAGTTTCACAGACAACATTAAGCTAGAGCAGCAAAACAGGCTATCATGTAGTAGTTGAGCTATGGTAACTGTGTTGATGCATATTTTTACTCTGTTTCAATTATCAAGCAATGTAATACGACATACACTCGTTTCATTCATGTTTTTAAGACAAGTTAGATCATCTCATGTCTTTGTTCCCTCATGCTTACAATTCTGAGGCAGGAAAAATATAACAAAACAATGATAAAAATACACATATACATTTACATATGCACACCCACATACACATGCAAAGATATTTCTCTAGCAACTCTTGTAACATTGGAGGGATCAGAAATTTCTTGTATGTCGACTGTAAGGTACAGTCAAGTTCTTTATCAGTAAAAACAATTGAACTCCAAGCAAACCATAAATACTAAGAGAAGCAAGAGTTGGAGCTGGGTTAAATAAAATGCATAAAGTGTTTTATAATATTAAAGACAGGGTTAGCATTGAGTGTCAAGCAATTTAGGAAGAGCCAGCAAGCTCTATGAGAAAGCAGAACTTCTTGCAAAGGGTGGGGGAAGGGGCAAAATCTGTCTCCTTAACTTGATATTGGAAGGCCACATACTCTTGACTTCTCACCTAAGACATTACTGTCACAAGATCAAAACTTAGGAGTAACTGCTGGCCTCTCCTGACATATGACTTGAAGGGGTACTTGAGAAAAAACATCAAAGATTAGGCCTTTCAAGAACGACTCAGTCATCCATCTGCCTCTCACTGCGTGTCTGAGGGGCCTCAAGAATGCACAACACAGAACTGGGTGGAAATACTGTGCCCATAGGTCAGATCCATCCAGCAGTATGGACATGGTCCTTCTGCTTTGTTTTGAACCCATAGCTATCTAAATTTTGCAAAAACTGTGTTGGAAATCTGAGTTGTGCATAGTGACCAAAGCAGAACACTAAAATAGCTTGCGAGGACTGAGAGGTTTCTGGAATCCTTTGCTGGTGACTTTCAGTGTTCTTAGTGATGCAGGAGATAAACCCTGTAACTCAAGCTTCCTACAGAATTTCATAGAATCCTAGAACAGTCTGGGCTGGAAGGGACCTTAAAGACCATCTAGTTCCAATCCCCCTGCCTTGGGCAGGGACACCTTCCACTACACCAGGTTGCTCGAAGCCCCATCCAGCCTGGCCTTGAACACTTCCAGGGATGGGGCACCCACAGCCTCTCTGGGCAACCTGTTCCAGTGCCTCACCACCCTCACAGGGAAGAACTTCTTCCTGACATCTAATCTAAATCCACTCTCTTTCAGTTTAAAGCCGTTACATTACCCCTTGTCCTATCAGGTGTATTGGGCCTATTTCAGGTGTGTTGAGCCTACCCCACCTCTCCCTATAGGCAATAAGAATCGTAAAGAAATGCTTCTGAATTATACAGTTTTTAGCCCCTGGCTTCTCCAGGAATATTCATTCCAATTCTGCTTGTTTGTCTTACATTGGTGTTCCAGACAGTTGACTTTTCCTGGCTTTAGCCCCATATCTGGAGACATCTTTCTGCTTTTTCTGCTAGCAGCATACTCCTACACCCCAAGGTCACCTCTTTCCTATCTGTCCAAACCATCTCTTGGTCCAGTCCCACCGCTTTCCCAGACCACTTCTACCTTTCTGTCTTAGTCCTTACCCTTATGACCACTACATTTCTTTGGAGAGCGCCCTACAATTTTTTCTTTGACTTGAAATTTGAATGCTGTTCAGTGTCTAGAATAATTTTGGAGGAGTCAGCCATGGTAAATTTATCATTTTCAAACAGAAATGTTTCTTCTTCACAGAAAAAGCCATTGGCCTAAGGGACAGCAAAAATAAGTTAAAATGACAGACTGTTCCTCCTACCTTTTATTTATTTTTAAGTTTCTACTCAGAAACTATGGGTTCATCCAAATGCTAAAAGCCTAGCAATCATTTTTTCACTACATTCTTTCATACAGTTAAATCATACCAAAAAAATGAAGTACTGATCCATTGTTACAGAGCATCATGAAAAGGAGAAGATTTACCAAATGTCTGAAAAATTCTTCATATGCATACATATACATTATGTTGGAAGAATATTGTCTTACAGCTGGTTCTCATTTTGTTCTGTGACACAGGAACAGAGTACTTAGAGAGCCACCACAAAAAATACCAGCTGAACATTTGGTTTTGTAGTTTAAAGAGAGTTATTAAGAGCTTCAGTTTTATAATTCTGTGGGAAATTGTGGTATAAGTGGATCCATGACTCACAAAACACTGGTGCTTATCATCTGTCAGTAGAGATTATAGCCAAAATGCAACATCAAATCCCTCTAAATACCACAGCTCCTCAAAACACTTTGTGACACATACTTAACTACACTTGGTAACATTACAGAATTCATCTGACTTCAAGGAAATGGAGTTAAAAGGGTCAGACACAATGAAGAAAAACAGAAATACAAAAACACTGCATCTAAATCTCCTTTCCAAAAGCAATACTCTGAATCCATAACTTAATGTACCTTGATCAAAAGGTCAGTAAAACAAAAGTAGAGCACATCAAACAAAGAAAGACAGTGCTATATAATCAAACCACTAAGCGGGCTACCTACACAAGAATTGTAAGTAGACATTGCTACATATTCTTCTGATGACGAGTCCCTGTCCCAACATTTTGGATTGCATACTCTAAATGGTACTAAATAAAGCAGAAAGGTGTTGGAAAAGGGGAAGCTCAAGTTACTAGGAATTGTTTATACTAATCATAATTCCTTTTCCCCCAATTTTAAAACAGTTCTTCTTTCTTTGCGAGGACCAAATCAAGTGAAAACATGTTAAGCCTAAGTGTAAAACACTCAAAAGTGTTAGGAGTTGTTTTCCATATTATTCAGTATTTAGAAAAAGAGGAGGAAATAACGATGTGAAAGACAGAAGCAATTATCAGAACAGAAGTGAAGAAGGCTGGGAAACCTACATATGTCAGTAGAGGAAATTATATATGAATTACAGAAATCATATCTAAGGTTTAAACTGCCAGATAGTCTGGTCGGGTTGTTGCATATCATTTAACCATGGTCTAATGGAAGCCCTGTCGTTTTGGAGTTCTTCCATGTCACAGACGTAGCATCGATGGCTGCAGCCAGCAAGCTATTGAGATTACACCAGTTAGGGCTGTGTCCGTAGCATTCTTCTCAATCCTCGTCTGGTCCCTACAGCATCATTACAGCCAGCCAAGCATCCCGTCAAGAGCCTTCTTTAAGCATGGGTTAAAGCAAACCTTCTTTTCTTCTCTAGTCAGTAGTGCTGAGATTACATCAGTGCAGCTGAGGGTCTTGAACGAAATACTTCTAAAAGTCTTCAGCACATTTTTTTTTTCCCGCCCCGATTTGGTCACATCTTGCTTCCTAAAAGACACCTTAAATAGTACATGCTAATGAATGCCTTTGAGAGGTCTGCATTAGAGTTGAATTGTGATTTGTGAGAAGTATTGTCTCTCTGAGGCAGAATATGTGTGTAGAGTAGTAATGAACTTAAAATTTTTTATTTCTAAGTAGACACATATATAAATATCACTTTAAAAAATGAAGCAGAAATCACAAAATAGCATTATTACTGGGCAAAGTTACCCTACACACAGCACTCAACATACACGTTCCCCTTTCACTAGTTTCTCCCACATGAACAAAGAACATGGCATCTTAAAAGAACTTTATGCTTTAAAATTCAGCTAACTTTATGAGACTCCCATAGAAAAGTCAACATTCCCCCACAATTGCTACTGACCCTCATAATCAGGTTAATAGAAAAATGGAGAGAAAACTATAGCTGTTGCCTAATATACTTTTAATACATTGCAGATGTTCCTATTATTTTACTAACTGGAAACACTTCATAATTTGTATCCTTAGCTTATTCCCAGAGCAGCATTTAGGTTTCAGAAAACAGTAATCTTCTCAGCCATGGTAGGAGTCCTAAGGTCTGAGGAGAAAAAAACTTTATATGAATTTTTTTTTCTTTGAGATTAAATAAGAGATGCTATACTCAAGCCCTGACACAAACCATTTAGATTCTATTAGTAAACTAGTAAAGAGTGAAAACTGGAGCAGAAACCAAAATCCAGCTCTAAAAGAGATCTGAGATCACTTCAGAGATGTTAAAAACATAGATACCTTGTTTTTGAAGTACTGGGACCTAACCCTGCAGTGGTATGGATTTGAAACAAAAAGCTAAAGCTTCAGTTTCTTGGCATTTGCAGTAAAGGTATGTTACAGGGTATTCAATCCATTTACAGCCGTTAACAGCTGATTGCTAACACTGTCACTTAATCATAGTATTTTTTTTTGAAGTCTGAAATGAATAAATGGGGAACAGAATTTCACAGCACTGTCATACTTCATAACATACCTACAGTGAAGTGAGTATTACTGACAATTGCAATGCCTGTTAGAATTCTTTGCATTTTAGGTGTTCTTTTATAAGCTGCCAGGTAAGAAAAAGGTGTAAATACTGCTATAGTATTCATGTGAAAATCAGAGTAATTTAAGAGACAGGGAAAATATAAAACCACTGGCTGTCTTCGTAATATTTTCCCCTTTTCAGGAGAACTTCCATATCCGGAAACTGGAAGACAAACACAGGCTCTGCAATGTTGGAACAAATTGCTATGTCAGATAAGTAAGTCGAGTCTCATGTAAAAGGTAATTAAAAAAAATTAATGGAATTTTATTTTTAGTTCATTTTTTTAAATCATATTGTTGATATGCAATTCGTAGAAAATGCATGTCTCCTATTCATTTTTAATTCAAAATCTTTGAATTAGATGAAAGAACGTAAGCCAAGAATTCCATATGACTTGTCTCAGAGTGAACCGCCTAAACTAAGTACTAGCCTCAGGTGCTTATGTGCATCCCTGGGTTCCTACATCCATAGAAACTTAGAAAACTACTGGAGTTCCCTTCAGAAAATTCTGCTTTTCAGATTCAACCTGTCAATCATTTCATCTGGTTCATTTGCCCTCTTTTACTTAACGGTCTTACCCCACGCCACAGTGTTTTAAACTTTTCTTCTTCTACATCATCTATTATAACCAAGCAATCTGGTCTTAACTTTACCTATTTAAATCATATTTCTCTTTTCTACTTTCAATCCTGCTAAACTGCTTATTTTTCAGTTTTGAAATTTCCACTAGACTGCACTGTGAGGCTTTTTACCTAGGTGCTGGGATAAACTGAAGCTTATTTCCCTCATGTCAACATTCCAGCTCTGTACTTTGTTTTACTGTGCTTTTCTTTTTCTCTCCCATCGTTATGCTGGATACTTTTTGCAATCCAGTCAAAAACATTCTCCTTGCAGTACCATTGTGAAGCTCAGGTCTTCTATTGACAGAACTCCTCTCGATACCACTCTGTTGCTCCAAGTTTCTCCACAACATACAGACTATAGACCTCTTTTCCCTGCAAAGTAAATCTGTGAGGCTTTTTGATGGCTGTGAATTTTCTTTTGTTCAGCTTCTCCAAAGGTTGCTACCAGTGGAAGCTGAAAAAAGTCTGTACAATAAAAGTGTAATTTAAAAGGTGTTTTAAAGTTCAACAGTAGTCTTTTTCTGGTGGTTTTGGTTGGTTTGGTTTTTTTTTTTCAAAGTCTGGAACCTACAACTTGGTCCCTCTTATGAGCTGAGGGAGGCACTGGAACTGAACCATTGCCTGCCCTGAGAAAGGTGAAAACAAGTAAGACGGGAATTACAACTCCCTGCTGTCCAACCCCTGTCTAGACTGTGTCCTCACTGATCTCCCCTCTGGGGATGGAGTGGAGCCACATTATTTTCTCTTTCTCATTCCCCTCCCACCTTCCTTTAGAAAGTGAGGTTATGCCTTCAGTGAGAGGGAAAAGAAAGAGTGTGCTTTAGTGTGTATAATTACAGTCCATGAGCTATTCCTCTGTAAAAACACAGGCGATTTAGTTTTGCCGTAAGGAAAACTAAACAATTATCAAGTATGGGTAATGAGTGTGAAATGCTAACCTTGCCTAGCTACCTCACTGTAAATGCTCTTTGTGCTTTGCTTCTGCTTCCATTTTTGAATGTAAGATAATTAGAGCATAATAGGTATTTTCCCATTAAAAAAACACTAGCCGACAAAACAAAACTTCTTTTGTGCTGATGAAGACAAAAGCATAGAAAAGATGGATGTTTTCTCATAACAGAAAGGGGGTATGTATCACATAGCCCCACTTTTTGTTTGATTACCCTCTGAAGTGCACAAAGCAGAGCAAGGAAGAGAAGGGAAAACTGAAGTTTTCTGAAGAGTGGGAGTAGTTCAACGGCATACCACAAGCAATCAAATCTGAGGCATGTGCATTTCATTTATAATGCATCTCATGAATTAAGAGGAAGTGTTTTGAAAGCACTGCCTGAGTTGACATTGTTGACTGAATACAAATCTTAGTCTAGAAATTTAGAGAAGAATGTGGCACAGTAAGGGACACTGACGAGGCAGAGCACAAGCATGTTCCAATGTTACACATTTTTATTGACCCCCCTATTTCAGAGAGGCACTGCTCCCTGGATAGGACCAGAAGAATAGACACCTGGGCTAATTGTGCACACCTCATCTGGCACACCAGATACTTCACAACAGACACCTCAGGAACAATATTTTCTGTCAGTTCTGAGGCTGCTGCACACTGTATTGGCTCTGGGAGAATAAGAACAGTGACCTCTTGTCAAACCTACTGTGCAAGCCTTGGGTTTAGAACACCATGGGCTAGTCCATCCAAGACCTCTCTTTCCAAATGTAACTGTATTTTTCCAGCTCTGTGTTTGTTGGCAGAAGACAGACTATTAAAAATACTTTCATAGAGCTGACTGATGTTTTGGTATTTTAAAGAAAATGTCTTCATTTTTTTTTCATATGAAGTCCAGATATTTACTGTTAGAGACAAGTTTTGCTGTCCTCATGATTTTCTAAGATATATGTTGGTATTTTACAGCGAAAAAAAAGTTATTTATAAGCAAGTGCATGCAAGCAGTCCAGTCAGTCAGTGCATCTACAGATGCTGAAATTGTCAGGCATCCAAAAAAACCTCTCATTTTGGACAAAAAAACAGGTTTCTCACAGGAAAAAGAAAATTTCATTGCTAAAATATTACCACCAGGATTTTTTCAAACAGTTGTATCAATTTCTTTGTATTCTGCTTAAAAGAAAAACTTTTCCACTGGAACAGACTTGATATAAGAAAAGAAAATATAAAGAATGTGACTTAATAAGTTTACTTGGAAAGGATGCTATTACGGAAGTTATTTATATATGAATAAGACTCTAAGCCCAGCAATGAGTTTCCTTTGATCCTACAGTGAAGTCAAATGCTATGTTTATTACATCAATTTTTTTGCAATGGAAAATACTGTGATATGGCAAATCTATCATCATGCTCAAAGGCTGCATTAGGAGAGAGCAGGAGAGGGTCTGTAAAAGGAAATAGCTCTCATTTATACTCAAATTCTAGCCAATGAAGGAGAAAAATGTTTATGATAAATGGCTTCTTTAAAACTGGGGGGGGGGGGGGGGCG
>JAVKLA010000036.1:2527954-2598777 GCA_034782735.1 Sagittarius serpentarius | reverse complement strand
CCCCCCCCCCCCCCCCCCCCCCCCCCCCCCCCCCCCCCCCCCCCCCCCCCCCCCCCCCCCCCCCCCCCCCCCCGCTGGGTTAAGCAAAATATGTCCTTCAATTGGTAGAACTGTGATATCTGCCTATATAACCTATAACCTTTCAAGGTTGTATTGTCACTTACTGGTGCCCATGCACAGCTACGCTATTAATGGAAGTTCTCAATGCTATTTTGTGTCCTGTGAGGCAGTCCTTGCCAATGAGCAAACACGCACAGCTTACATCACCTCAGAACGCTCTCAGCAAAGTATTATGGCTCCCTGTTATGTCACTAACAGTTCTGTACTTGATCACAGGAATTGCCTCACTCTTTTTCTAGTAAGTCCCACTTCATTCCCGTGTTAGTCAGACAATCGCTCTATTCATAGGATGGATAAAGCTCTTCACGCAAGAAAAATAAATCATATTACTGCATGTAGAATGGATAAACTGTCCGTTCCTCAGTCCGTATTTCTTACCATGACATTAGAAATTAAATGGAGGAGTTCTTATGTTCAATACTGTATGAAACACAAGCTCTTTTTAGGAGTTGTAGAATTCCTCAGAATTCTTTACATTCCTGTTGAATTTCACTGTAGTGCTCTATAACCTTACATGAAGAATTTTATCCTTGTCTGCATGCTATGTAACTTTTATGTAGTGTCATACGTCTGTTTCTCTTGCATCATCTTAAGGGCTGTTTTCTCTTGATTTTTCTTTTGCCTTGTTCGGTGATGTACATCTAAAGCTATCATTGCTACTTTGGAATACAGTTGGGTCTGTAATTTAAGATGGAGGCTTTCATTCTAGTTTTCCTGAGAAAAGAATAAAACCCATACATAATTAAGTATACTACTAAGCATAAGAGGGTTGTCACACTTGAATCTGTGCACAGATGCACAAGTTTGAATTTCACAGGAAAAGAGGAGCCCTGTTCCCTACTTTCTAAGACCCCTTGGCATCACCGAAGCCACAAAAACTGCTCAGATGA
Organism: Sagittarius serpentarius; assembly: GCA_034782735.1. NCBI lineage: Eukaryota > Metazoa > Chordata > Aves > Accipitriformes > Sagittariidae > Sagittarius > Sagittarius serpentarius. Next base: position 2,597,767 of record JAVKLA010000036.1, on the reverse strand, counting down.
TAAATCCCCCTTCTGTGGAGTTCTCACATCAAGTACAGCCACAACTAGCAAGCTGTACTAGCGTAAGGGTGCTGGAAATGCAGGATGGGATACAGCTAAATGCTGTTTGTGTTCCAGCGTATCTTCTCTTTAGGTTACTCACAGTTTAGAGCAGACACATGTTTGGACCAATATAAACTGGGACAGAATCCAGCATTAATACTAGGTCAGGACACAGAGCCACAGCTTTTCTGGATTCTACTGGGAAAAGTAGGGTAATCAGGCCAGTATCTCCAAGCTACTATTCTGGGAAATACAAATTCAGTAAAACTGACATTATAGTGAAAATTCTGACTAAAATACATTATTAGGTTAAGCCTGTAGAAAAACAAGAGCCTGATGAGATACTCACAGATAAAATTATTTTTATGAAACAGGTACAAGCTTTGGGTTGACACCTGTTCTGAAATATTTGGTGGTTTGGACATCTGTGCTGTTAAAGCTGTACATGGAAAGGATGGAAAAGATTATATTTTTGAGGTAAGCAATTCCACTCATTTCAATATATGCTCTTATATATTACAAACACGCAAGTAACGAACATTTGTGATAGTTAGGCATTGGCTTATTTGTGTTTCAGGAAAGGCTGTGTATTTTTGAGCAACATTTAAATCATAATAAAAAGCCACATGTCCAAGTTAGTGGCAACACTTGCTGGAAAATGTAACCATATATATGGTAATGTATTTTAGCGTTTGAGGAAATGTACACAAACTACAAAACAAAACCAAATGTGGATGTCACATTTTCCCAGCCCTTATGATTTCTTCCTGAGCAGGCTTACCAGTTTTTCCTGGAAGGTTTATAGATAGCACTATCCCAAGGGAACCCCAGCAAAATTATACCTTTACATGGAAAGGGAAATTAAGAATGAAGTGGAAACAACTTTACTTTTTGCCAGCCTAAATGTTACCTTTAAGATCTGATTCCTCATGAACCAGAAGTTTCTGCTGTAGATAATTTTGAAAGGTTTAAGTTTTTCATTTACCTTAAGTTTATTATGGATAAATATAACTTTGTCTAGCCATAAAACAAGAGATCATCACTTGCGTATCACACAATTCAGGATTTCTTCAGCATCTTCCATGTTCTTAGAATTTTATTCAGGAGGTAGGCAAGGATCTTAAGAACATCCCCACTCAAAAAGAGGTTGATATTTGCTAAATCAAAAACAGGAGTGTTTTTCTAAAACAGGAGAGTAATCTGGAGATTATGGATTGACCTTTTCTAGTTATTTGTATCCATTTATAACAGAAAAGCTTTACAGAAGTAAAAATCTTTGTTTTGTCACAGTGTTGAACAGCTCTATGTATTTTCTTCTCTTCACTTTTCACAAATTTATTTCTCACTATTGCAATTGCTAATAATTCCCAAATCAATTACTAGCACTTTAAAGGACCAAGCAGCTTGCAGCATTAAACTTTCAGTAAGACAAACAGAATTAATCACCACCTCCTGTAGTGGAAGATTTCAAGAAATCCTGTTTCCTTAGTCTGCCTGGCCAAATCAGAGCTTACTGTGTCTTATTGTATCAAAACTCACTGTAGCATACAATTTAGGATTCAATACCAAACCTCCTCTGTTGCTCCTTCACATAGTGCAGTCTATCCCCTCCACCGCACTCTGACGTTCCTATTAAATCCGTAATTCCTGACCCAAAGAAATCTGGCTGAGATTTGAAAGAGTGAAAAAGAAGTATTTTTCTCTTTCTGAAAACAGATCACACTGACTTCTGGTGATACAATAGAGAGGAAATTCCAGAACATAAAATTTGTCATATGTGCTACTTCACGACTTGGCTGTAGCCATGGGTGTATCTCGAACATTTCTGCTTACTGGGAAGGTATTGATTTCTGCTCTCGAGTAAGCTCCTCTCCAGCAGCTGGGCTTTGGCAGCCTCCCATATGCCATTTAAAGCTTTGTAGGATACTCTGCAGTTCCCACAGCCCCTAAGTGTCTCAGAGGATGGTTCTCAGCATTTTCCACACATACCCATTTATCTAAATTCATTACATTTGAGATAGTTAGTTCATCCTGATTTGGCTGACTTTAATCCAATAAATTTTGACCCCACAATTTAAACTATAACATAAAGAAATGTAGAATATTTTGAGTCATACGATCTTAGTTATCTTACCTCATTAGACAGTAGTTAAGAACTGAAAGTTTGCATGCAAAAAGATACAAAACTAAGAGTAGGATTGCATTTAACAAGTATATTCTTGTAAGAACTAGAGGTTTCAGACATAAATCAATGCAGTTTCTTATACACAGTAGCTAAAGCTAGTCTGAGGAACGATTGGCACCAAGCCACACTTAGTCCCTCCTACCAATCTCTTTTATTCCCTACTTTCTTTTCATCCTGCTCTTTGTGTACAAATACAGTTGGACCTTTCCTGCTTCCAATGGAAGTGAAGGATGTCTTCTTTAACAGTTGGCACTTCTGTTGCATTCCTCAGTTAGCAAATTCCTGTCAGATTAAATGCACTTCACCTTCATTCACTGAACTCAACTGTTTCCACATTTTTGCTATTGCACAATTTTTCAAATTTTTGAGCAAAGCCAGCAAGCACCATCAGCTTCTGCTGAAGTCAGGTACACAAACTAATTCCTGCCTCAGGACTGGGAGGTCTGGCGAGTAGGAGGAGAAGGGCGAGCAGTGTTTTGAAAATGAAATAGCCAGTAGTCCACTTCCTGCTTCTGAACAAATCCTCTAATTTTCCATGCCAGAAACAGTCATACTTTTAAGCAAAGAGAATTCTGAGAACTGCAGGATACATCAGGAACTGGGTTTATAGAGCATTTTAAGTAGTATACATAATAGATGTTGCAGTTAAAAGAAAGAGTGGATAGAAGCGTGATAATTCTAGCTGTTCTACAGAATCAGCTGAATTGTTTGCAAGATGGTGATTCTCATCAGCAAGAATATTTAGAATCTGCATAAGACATTGAAACGTAGAATTGTTTGCAAAGTTCACATCCAACAGAACATCTGTAAAACTTACGATCATTTACTACTAAGAAGCCAGCTTACATCGATAGTTATTACACTGTAATTTTAAGTTATTGCAATATAATTCTGTGATACAATGAAGAGCAGAAGACCGTCTGCACGAGTATAGGAAAAATTTTTGCCTTTTGTGTACTTTCAAGATGGGAAAATAAATGTGTTATTAAAGCTGGCACGTACATGCTGCAATCAAGGACCAGTAGCTGAGGAGGACAATCAGTCCGTAAATAATGGGGTTTACACTCCAATTGCAGTCCCATACTGAAGCCTATGCTCTCATGTTTTCATGATGACTGGTACGCCTACTACAAAACTAAATTTCTCTGTGTTACTGACACTTAAATTCTGCAGATAAGAGCTGATAGGAAAGATCCAAACTTCCTAATGTATGAAATAATGTATGTGATCTTCCTGATTTTTTGGTCTGAACATTCAACCAGTGTAACCACCAGTAGGAAGGCATACATATATGTCATCCAGCTTCAGAGTGAATGTGAATTAGGGTAGAATTCTACTCAAGTATCTTTCATATACTCAGCATTCTAGACAGAAAGTAACTTCGGAGGGATTTTCTGGAATAAGGTTGGGAGCGCAGCATTTTACAGGAATAAGTACATAGTACATAGTACATGTTTTGACAAAGGTGTTCAGCAAGAGCTTTAGGACATACATAATCCAAGACAATAGTTTTACAATACCCACAGTGTTTAAGTATTACATGTTACAACTCATCTACTTACAAAAATCCATTCCAAACTAATGTTAGAAAGTATAGCATATAAAAGACTTCTTATATGACTATTTCTGGAAGGTTACTAATTAATCTCATATTGTCCTTTCCTTTCCTTTTTTATCCTATACCAATAATTTTATTATTTTGGTGGTGTAGCCATTCAACTGCTTTGTGATGGTGCTTTTGTCATTCCTTGGCTTAACATTCTGCTTTCTTTTATTCCCCAAAACCATGGAGCAAGAAATTGTACCAGTGGCTGACATTAGAGAATCAGTACAACATTGTGTCTCATGAATCTAATGTTCTAGCTGTACTTCTTAAAAAACACCACTATAAAGTGGTTCTTTATCTATGATCTAGTACGGTATGCTTACATTGAAGGAAAGAATGTGTTGGTTCTTAATGTTAGAACCAGTCATCACACTCCACTTCTTCAAGAAGGGAAAACATATTTTTTTTGTGTTTTAGTTTCTCTAATAGTTTTTTCTTCTATATATATTTGATTAAAAGGATGAGAATTTTTAAATAACTTATTTTAAAGCTTCATGGCCATTCAAGTTATGCAAAGTGTTCTTGCTGTGTAAGTAGAGTAATGCCTGTTCAGGAATAATATGGAAGGATTAGAAAGAAAAAAAAAATTAAGGATATTTAGTGACACTGAAATATAGTTCTAGTCACTTAATTTCTGCATGCATAAACCTGGTTATGAAATAAAGAAATGTACAGCTCTTTGTTACAGTTAGCTTCTTGTAGATGTCTCCCTCGCGGGATGTGCATGTGCCTTAGACCAAGTAGGTCTCAATATAATAAAAACCCAAGAAATTGCAGTGTAAGTACAGCTTCTCACATTGTATAGCTTTGGGTGCTAGATTTGGGTCCATTTTATAGATTTGGGTCAGTTCCCCAGTGGTAGTTTGTGCAGCAGTCTCTTCATATTTCTACAGCTACCCTAGAGATTTCTAGTCATTTGAACAAGCTGAAGCCAATAGTACCATTATTTCTCAAGCATTATAAAAAGGATACATTTTTAGTGTACCATCCATCTTTCCACACAACTATAAATGCTACTCCCAGGGGAATTTTGAAGGATGTCCATTCGTGCCTTCTTGCTATGCAGTTGAAGGATACCTTATGCATCCCCTGGAAAAAAATCCAGACCAATTTGTCTGAAGACGGGAAGGACAAAATACTGAAGTCATATTATTCAAACACAATACAACCTCTGTTTTTCTGTGAAGCTACAAGCTCTCTACAGTTGTCTTAGATGGGGGCTGTAAGAGGTAACTTTGACTTTTACAAGAACGTGGTTTTCTGAAAGTTGTTCCCTGGAAGAAATGACCTTCTCTAGAAGAACCTTGTGGTTCTTGTCTTTTACTTCTATACTCCAAAGAACTAGCTCCGAGCTCCTACTAGGGAGTGATGAACTAATTGAAGAATCACTTCGCTAAAAGGAAGGGTTATCAGGATGATCAGGAGGAAGGTCAAGTTATTATACTGTATAACAGTCTTAGCTATTCATTTAGTGTCTATTCTTTTCACCTCAATTGGAATACTCAGCTGCCAAGCATCAACATGCTGGAGACAAGCTGTAGAAACAAGGATTTTATTAACCCGTCATTGCAACATACAGCTTTTTGACTGTCTCACCAATTCTTGCTAATAAGACATCAAATTAAAGTCCGTTAAACTTTAACTTCTTAAATAGAAGAAGGACTTTTCATCTTTCCCTTTTTAAATTAGTACTTCTGTAGTTTTAATACTAGAAGGAACAGATACTTGAGCATTGTTCATGTTTCTGACTTCACTGAGTATTATCTTTCACGATTCATTCTTGGAAAACCAAATGTCTGGGAAACTAAACAAAAGCTCATATCATGATGATGAATGCAGTAAAAGAGAACAAATGTAACAGAACCCTTTAAAGTGGCCTCACAGGCGGTCTCCCAAATTTTGCTCAAAATTGAATGGGTGGGTGGCTGCTGCAGGTGTCTTATTTCTACTTGCTTATCTTTACCCTAAGCTATATTAAAATTAGCTTCCAAGTAGTTTATAACCTAGAAAGATGCAAACCATTTGGATTTCATAAAGAATCTTTTCAGCCGCAGTAAGCTAATGTAAGAAACTAAGAAACAGATTTTGATTTTTTTTTTTTTAAAGTCTTGGTGTAATAGACACCGCCTGAAGGTGCTGCAGTCTATCAAGCTCCTAGGAAACATACCACCAACTCCTCAGTCTATATACTGTATAAAGTGTAGTGATAGAGCACCAGCACAAAGGATGCTGTCTTTTACAGACTTCTGTATCCCATATTCAGTGTCCTGAATAATATTGGATAAACTATATGAAGGAATACATCAGAAGGGAGCAAAGGCAGAAGAAACCTGTACCTGATGCAGTATTTGTGCACAGTTTTACTTAAAGTTGTGCTTTCTAGGAAATGACAGCTGTGCTATTCAATTTACAGTTTAGACAGAGCTATGGCACTGACACACTGGCACAAGTTTAATGAGTACAAGCCTCAGATACCATACTTCCAAGCGCTCAGAATCTAACCCTACTTATTCTTCTACCTTGATCATATACATTTCCAAACTTCAGCACCGAAGACTGGAAAAAGACATGCAAATATATTCTGTTAGAAATATTTGGTGATATCCTTGTAAGTGGTGTATCCCAAATCATAGATATATTTAGACTGGCAGGGACCTCTGGAGGTCACCTAGTCCAACTTACTGCTCAAAGTGTGGCGAACTTCAAGGTTGCTCAGACCCTATCTTAAAAGAAAAAAGAGGGAGAAGTTTTCTTTCATGCCATGTCTGCCAATGTTGTAGATACATGTCTCCTATAATAAACAGATTTTTAAAAACTCCTTAGAAACATAACTTTGTCTCTAAATCGGGTGATTTGGCATATAAATATGTGCAGGAGAGGCAAATAATAACGGCCATGATATATTTACATACTTAAGTGGCTTTTCATCCATTAAAGAATATCCTCTACTCAGGTTAGTAAGAGAACTAGATCCAGCTGTAACAGTTGATGAAGTCAGAAGTCTCTCATAATTTATGATCTGGTAGTATAAGAAATTTTGAACATTTAGGAGTCTAAAATTACTCTTTTGGTGATACGACTAATTTGTAAATAAGACCACATCTGTCTCTGAAGACTCATATTTCCAAAAAACAAGGAGCATTCCTACATTTCCTAATAGATTTTAATATAACTTAATCATTCCTAATAGGACTTAATATAACTTAATAAGAAAGTTATCTAAGAAGATAGAATTCTAGAAAAAAAAAACCTTTTTAATTAAGATTTTTCAAAGTTTTTGATGCATTAGTGCTGAATTCATTAATATATTCCTTCATATGTGGGCTTCATGTGATAGAAAAAATTCAGTATCTTCAATGAACTCTTCTAGGCCTTTTTTTATTGTCTGGAAGTAACAGATTTAATCTACTGAAATTTTCCAGACACTATTCCAGAAATAATTACATCAGCTCTTCTTTTAGACAGAAAAGTAAAGGAAATGTATCTAGTGACATAGTTAATGAAGGGGGTGAATTTGTTTTGCTAGGACACTAGTTTTCATTTAAATGGAACAATAATTATTGACCTGCATGAATAACATTATTATTTTGGTTTCCACCCTGAGAATAATTATTCACTAATATTTTTTCACCTAATATTTATGTTTACTCTAGTGTCAAAATACCTGTAACTTTTTAAATTTTAAATTAGCAACAATAGCACTTCTTAGGTGTGACCATCTTAATGTTTTCTTTTGTTCATAATGAACCGTACTTTATTAATAGAGGGGCGAATACAGGTAAAATTCATTGAGATGTTAAATTGATTGTTATGTTATAGATTAAACCAATCTCTTTCATATATTCTCTTCAAAGTGCTTGAATTTTTCTCAGATACATTAACTGCATTTTCTATATATATTTACACTTTTTTTTAATCTACTACGTTTGCATGAGTTTGCAACATACAAATTCAGCTTCATCCAGCAATTTTGACTGGACATAAAAATCATTTGCTTGGGTTTTTTTCATTCCAGATTAAAACAAGACCATATAAATTTGTCTGTAGGCACTGGATCCTTCACCTAGGAATGCTTGCTTCACTTTCCCAGCTGTTCTTACTGTTTCTGCAGATGTTGTTATTCACCCACTACATGAGGGACCGTAAAAATTTCCTAGCAGTCACCACTGATTTTCTGCTGTACTATCCCCTACGACTTCTCAGGTGTGGTTACATTTCCAATTACAAATTACTCCTGCATCTGCTATAGAGACCTCAGGGAAAGCCCCGTGATTACTTCATATCCAGTCACTCCCTTACTTCTCAGAAATCACACCATCTCTTCTTACATCCCATTCAGTCTTAAATGACCTCCTCAAACTATTAGTTTTTCTTAATGTCAGTTACTTTCTCCATACTTAGAACTCGTAAATTAAAATCTGTATCAGCCTCTGCCTTTACAGTCAAATGTTTCACCACAACTGGAGACATCCAGGTCCCACAAAAGTAACACATAAAAATAACACATGCCTAACATAGCAACAGCACAATCCAGCTTCTCTTATTCACAGACCAAAGTAAATGTTTTTTCTCAGTCCTCACACTCTCTAGCACGGACCTTCGAAATTACCCTGATTCACAATGAAATTAATTCTTCCTCCCTCTGCACTTACCAATTGTCATATCTACTCCTGTAATTCGTAGGTCTTTTTCCATAAGAAATCCATATATCGTTATTCTGTCAGACGCCTTGCGCGCTTCTGACTTGCAAGCCCTCTAGCTGTTCCTTCATATTCCTCTTGTATTTCAGCCTCCTGACAAAATCCTTTTTCTTCCACTGTGTCAACAGAGTTCTTTGCCTTTGCCCTTCCTTTAACCTCCACAACTCTTGTCTTTCCCGGCACCATTTGGGCTGGGTCTTCATAAAGCTCCAGGCAAGAGATCTTTCTTAATCCTTTGGTGGTAAACATATTGTGTAATAGAGAACTGTGTCTGGGCAATGGCAGTCCGAGTAGTTTCTACTTCAGACATGATGATCCCTTTGCAATTATTGATACCTTATAATTGCACTGGCTCCTTTATTAACCCCATCCCGTTTCTTCTCATATTCATCAGAGTTAAACAACATTTCTCTTCTTTCTTGCCAGTCTCAGTCTTGCAGCAAAAATTTCACATATTTGCCTCACCTGTACTAGCAGCAGAGGGCACAGACTAATTCACTAAAAGGTCATATCACTGAAAGGTCACTGTTTTCTTTTGTCACGGTATTGCGTTGTCTTAAACATGCTGCTGTAGTTTCTGTTACTACTGCTAATATATACAGTCAGTCTCTTATAGTTTAATATAAAGATGTGTTAAGGGCATTTCAGAACATGGCTTCTGGGTGATAAGAGAAATTCACCCCATAGAATTGGTTACTGAAATACATGTAAATGAAAGATAGAAGCGATATGAATTACGTGACCATAATTCATAGTGACCCATGTTTTTACTGGCATGTGCAAAAGTAACATATTTGATTTTAAAAATTACAGATGCTTTTTTTCTATGAAATTCTCTTAGTGGGAAATGCCAATATTTTAAACAGCTGAACTAAAAAAAAAAAACCTGGTTGTTTTTAAATGATATTTTGAAACTAGTGCAGGCTGTAAATAGACTATTTATAAACAGGATGCTTTGTGTATGTTTAAACTTTGTTAAGTCCTCTAAAATGGGGGAAATACCAGCATGACATTCCTGTTCGTCACTCACAAGTTTTAAAACCTGTTAGTGTTACCCAAAATATTTTTAATTCTTAAGATACATTTATATAAGACATTACTGATTTCTGATAACTGTCATTATTTATTTTACTAGGAAGGAAAATGGACTGCAGTCTCTTAAAGATAAAAGAAAAGACAACAAAACCCACCCTGTAAAGTGTTCACCTTGATTTTAGCTTCTTTGCCAAGGAACAGCAGAAGTGCTCTCTTAGTGATGTTAACGTCTATCCTTGAGAGCCACAGCAGCAGTAACACAGAGAGGGAAGCCAAGCCTCTTCTTAGCAGCCCCACGCAGTGCTGGGTGTCAATGCTGTGCGCTGGACACTCCGGCCATTCCCTCTCAGCGGTGCCAGTGGTAAGAGCCCCTTCAGCCTCCTGCCACCTGTGACTTCCACCCACCCACATTGCCTCTCAGGTCCAAACAGTTACTAAACTGAACAGCGTCCTGCGGTTGAACCGCTTTTAAGCCTTGGTAATCTTTTACTCACTCAGCTATTTAGTGACATTTCACTTTGGGATCAGTAGTTTTCGTGATAATCTGATGCCTTACTTTCTCTTTTTACCGCCTTGGCTGCTATCTTTGTACTTCAGTAAAGCACCAGAACACGTTACAGCTTACCGTCATTCAAGACTTGGCATCTGACTCAGTACTTGTTCAGTGTTAGGTCCAGTATATCTTTGGCCAACAATATTTGTTCAAGTATGGGAATGAACAAAAGGATTTTTAACAATGTCAAAACCTGTCCAAGTGACAAAAGATTGTCAGGGGCAAATGGCTCTGGTTTTTAATGCCATATGCGTTTGAATCTGCCTCAATATGTCAATAGGGCAGCTATGCTTGAAAATACTGTCTTCCAGAAATTTAAGAGCTTCTCTACCAAAGTGGACATGAAGTTCTGAGCAACACCCCAAGGCTTCTGATTTTCTCCTTAGCCATAGAACTATACTTTTCCCACATGTTCCGTTAAAGAACATGGCAATATCTCCTAAAGAAAGTTTATATGTAAACTTGAAGTTATAGAAGTATTTAAAAATAGAAATTCAGCCAGAACCCAATCCTCCAGATCTTAATCCTGTCTAATCCTTTGGCAGGACCTTATTTTAAGCAGTTTGTTTCACAGTCGTTCCAAATGATTTTTTTAATGTAAGTGGATGGTAAACAAAGTGAGGTTTTCTTTGCACGCTTGTGAAACACATAACTGTTACTTCTGTTGTTGGGTAAGAGGTGGGTTAATATACACCTGACAGTAAAAGGGCCAGTATTTTAAAAAATAACTGTCATTAATGCCTGCCTTCGGGGGGCGGGGGGGGTGGGGTGGGTAGTGTGTGCAGATTTTTAGACCACAGACGTAACTCCCTCTCTGAAAATCAGATGTTTTGCAGTGGACAACCAAACATCCAATGTCCTTCACACTGACATCAAGACATTCTAACATTCAGTCATTATTAACACTTTAAAGTCCTGACCAAAGTATCTGGCCCATATGGTTGCTTCCTCCCTCCAGGCATTATGTGCATTACTCTTGCAAGAAGAAGCTCATGACAACAATGAAGTGGATCTTTCAGCGTTAACGACTATTTTAAGAAACAACAATAACTCAGCAGAAATTAATACTAAAGTAAATCCACAAAAATGTTGTATTTCAAGAGCCACACAACCAGCAAGACTACATTTTACCCATTCAGAAATATCAACTCATATCTATTCAATACATTTCTCTCAATTAAATAAAAACATTGGTTTCGTTCCACTTAAAAATATGTTTGTTAAAAAATATGGTAAATTTTATAGAACTTTCAATGTAATTATTAAGCATTCTTCAACAGTGTTGATGTGGCCCAAGAGTGGAAAAACATTCATTAATTTCTTAGGAAACATTTGTTTTGGACTTCAAGTATTATTTCATTGTTTACTTTGGGGTCATTTTAAAGCCTTTTAGCTGTGAGGAAGCTTAGAGGCAACATCCTAGATCTGAAAATCCCAGAAGAAGTGTTGCCAACATTTTGGTTGCCAATACACAATGCCAGTGTCTCTTGTAAATGAACAAACAGAAGGATAATGTAAATGCTTTGGGGCTTCAAACTAATCTCTCTATTAGATTAAAGTAGTCTTTATCAGCCTTAGTAAGAATTTCTATAGCACTTACGATATTTTGAAAATCCTTAAGCTTAGGTAATAATATTTACAATACAGCCCATTCCCAGTTACTGTGCAAGGTGAAATACTACATTCCAGAGTTGCAATGAATATGCGTATTCTTTTAAATCCAAATGTCTCTTTAAATACCCAGTTTGTGTGCCTAATTCTTAGAAGCACTTGAATATCTAAAAGAAGGAAGGCCAACCTGTGCTCTTTGTTTATAAAGGAGATTAATTGTTCAGTGGAGGTTGATGGATTGAGAACGGTTTTGTTGTCCCCACTATATGCCTTCCACCTCAGGAGTGACCCATACAATCCAGATGCACTAGCTTCATGCTCTTCAGTTTGATCCCTGTGTCACCCCTACAGATAAGAAAATTCTTTCACCTTGTAAGTATTTGCAGAATCAGGTCTTATCACAAAATTTCGGTATCTTCCCTTTAACTACACAAGCTGGGCAACTAACAAAAATATCTCAAGGCAACAATCTACAGCAGAATGTCCACCTGAAGAGATGGGAATCGACCTCTCCGGCCAAAATAGCCCTGCCTCCCGATAGCAGAGCTCTCATTCTAGTCCTTTTGCTAGAGACTGGATAGAAGTGAGGGAAATTTAAGGTGTTTCTCTGGCCATTAGCACTTACAAATTCCTGTGGCAGCAAGAGTCCTCCAGCACTCTTTTGACTCTGTTGAACGTTTTCAGTCTTGTTCCATTTACCTGCAACAGAGAAGGAACCTCAGAAGCCAAAGAGATACAGAAGATGCACTTTTGGATGTACTAGAACAGCCCCATGAAACTCACTGATCCTTCTGCAGCTGCACAAACCCCATGAGGATCCCTTACTAATGATTCTTTCCTTCTTCACCCGCCATCACCTCCTCTCCTACCAGCAAAGCTTATTTTTGTGTCTAGTGCACGATTGCCTACACTAGTGAGAAATCTTGTGTGAGATTTGGCAGCTGGGCAGCTTTTCACAGACTGAAAGTTAGATGGACACAACTCAGTTTGTAGAAAGACTCTAACTGGATCAGATATAATGACATCCATACATTATATTACTGCTAACGTAGTCTAACTGCTTTATCCCTGACAGCCTCTTATTAATTATTAATACTATTGTTTGTATTGTAGGCCTCAGTCACTTTTGATCCGTACCTATGAGAAACACCAGAATGCAGGGCTGCAGGTGACATGCCTTCACCTTTTTCTGAATAGCCTTGATACATATTGAAAAAGGATTGCCGTTTCTCAAAAGTGAATTAAATCCTTTTATAGTTCAAATAAGAATGTCCAGTGCCATTGTGAATAATAGCTGGGGTTATTACATTATGCTTTTATTTCCCCTGAAACAAACACAGATGTGCCAAAAGTAGGTACACTGTAGAAATAACAAATACTGCGTAGAAATAACAAATACTTATAACCCACTGAAGTGAACTGAATTCAGTATTAGTTTTATCCATCTGAATAGCTGAATTAAATAATTGCTGACTACTATTAACCTGCCACATTTAGAATGGAAACGTGCACATTTTTATTTGCCTCTCTGGTACCCTGCTTTCTTTGTAGAAATTCTTACTTCTTTTTTGCATCAGCTGCACTGCCGCCACACTGCTTTTCAAAAAGGTTACGAATAATAACAAGGTCTTACTTAAAATTTTTCATTAATCAATAAGGATCCAGCCTTCCCTAGCAGAAATCCAACAAATAGCTAGGAAGCTGAAGTTTTGTTTGCGTTTCCATGTTCTAATTCAGCTGATGAACATGGTATAAGCCACAAAAACACGTAACAGAGAAAAGTCTTCAGAAATGGAGCTTAGACAGAAGCGCAGACAATTACTTCAGATTTTCAGCAGACCACTGAATAGCCCAAGAAACCTCATTTTCCATATCTGCTATGTGCTTTCCACAGGAGTCATGTTCCCCAGAGAGGGTACGCCCAAGTATCATACTGAACCTGTTTGTTGCTTGAAGATTGGAAAGGGATGACATTGTAAAGTTGCTGTTCTCTCACTCTGCTGACCCATGTCCGGCACTCGGGCTTTTTTCTGATAAAACATACCATTTCTACAGATCTGATTTGACTTTTGTTAAAAGAAATTAAGTAAACAGATGACCTGACATTCTACACAGATGTGGAATTAAGTTGACTTTGGTACCATATCAATAGCTGATGTATTGTTTTATTTCACAGGTCATGGACTGTGCGATGCCTCTGATTGGTGAGCATCAGACTGAAGACAGGCAACATATAACTGATCTAGTCGTAAGCAAAATGAACCAAATGTTGTCCAAAACTCCTGTACCATCTCCTCAGAGACCCACTGCCACTCAGCAGCCTCAGGTAGGAAACTTCTGTTTGTAGAATAAAGAAACTTGTTCTATAATTTTAAGCTCAAAATTTTCCTCAGAAAATTTGGCTGGAACACTATGCAGACATACCCTGAACTACCAAGAATTCAAGAACTTATCAACGCATTTTATAGATTTTTCATATTTAAATGAAATTATCTCCAGATATAATCAAGTAGTTCAGGTGTTGGTGTGGTTCTACCAGTAAACTGATAACTCTGGATTCAGTGAATTACCAGGCTTCGTATTGTTTCCTTTCAATTACATCTGTATAAAATATCATGGAAATAATAAGCTGCACTGTCATAGACAATCTTTGCCCTGAGGATGTCAGAAACAATACTAAGACAATAGTTCTTGTTGTTCTTCTGAGAAATGACTTACCTGATAATATTTATTTTATGTGCTGCAGTTCATGAAAATACCTTTCAGATCTCAGAAACTCTTGAAATATGTTTAGCATACTAGAAAACTTGTGTCAAAGGTTGCAAATGGATGTGTTTCACTTGTTTTAACTTACATGGCCTGATAGTTAAAGTGTGGGGATGCGGGATTCTGCCCCTGGCCTTGCTACCTTTCAGACTTTGGAAATCATCTTTATGTTTCCATTTCCATGCTTACAAAATGTGAAGTTCGTTTTAGTGATCCTTTAAATAACTTCTGAGAGTGTGGCATTTTTGTAAAAGTCTCTAAGAACATAGAAGTTTTGCCACTAAGTTGGAGAGATACAGATTTGATGGGTGGACTCTTAGATGGATAAGGAATTGGCTGAATGGCCGCATCCAGTCAATGGCTCAGTGTTCAAATGGAAACCAGTGACAAGTAGTGTCCCTCAAGGGTCTGTACTGAGACCAATATTGTTTAATACCTTCATTGATGACATACATAGTGGCATTGAGTGTACCCTCAGCCAGTTTGCGGGTGCCACCAAGCTGAGTGGTGCAGTCAGTACCCTAGAGGGAAGGGGTGCTCACCAGAGGGACCTGGATAGCAGGGTCCTGCACTTGGGTCACGGCAGTCCCCCAATATCAGTACGACTGGGTGATGAATTGATTGAGAGCAGCCCTGCAGAGAGGACTTGGGGATACTAGTGGCTGAAAAATTCGATATGAGCCAGCAATGTGTGCTTGCAGCCCAGAAAGCCCCCCCATATCCTGGGCTGCATCGAAAGCAGCTGGGCCAGCAGGTCGAGAGAGGTGATTCTCCCCCTCTACTCTGCTCTCGTGAGACCTTACCTGGAGTGCTGTGTCCAGCTCTGGAGTCCCCAGTACAAGAAAGACATGGACCTGTTAGCGCAGGTCCAGAGGAGGGCCACGAAAATGATGAAAGGGCTGGAGCACCTCTCCTACGAAGACAGGCTGGGAGAGTTGGGGTTGTTCAGCCTGGAGAAAAGAAGGCTCCAGGGAGACCTTATTGTGGCCTTTCAGCACTTAAAAGGGGCTTATAAGAAAGATGGAGAAAGACGTTACCAAAGCCTGTAGTGACAGGACAAGGGGTAATGGTTTTAAAATGAAAGTTGGTAGATTTAGATTGGATGTAAGGAAGAAATTATTTATGATGAGGGTGGTAAGAAACTAGAACAGGTTGTCCGGAGAGGTTGTGGATGCCCCATCCCCGGCAGTGTTCAAGGCCAGGTTGGATGGAGCTTTGAGCAACTGATCTAGTGAAAGGTGTCCCTGCCCAGGGCAGGGGGGGTCAGACTAGATGATCTGTAAAAGGTTTGTTCTAACCAAACCCATTCTACCATTCTATGATTCTTTGAAAAGTGCTATATAAATGCAAAATAGCATCTATTATGTCTTCATAGCTAGGCAGCAGTTCTGATCAAGAGCAGCACTATCAGCTACAACTTTCATGTACTTCTTTTAATATACTGAAGGAATAAACCATGACAATTCATCCTGACAATAAACTATTAAGGACTGTATTGCTGTTCTGTACCAGCACAGCTCCACAGTAATCAGTTAAGCAACAGAATAAGCCAAACTGTAATACAGGAATTACCAAGCCTAAATCAAGAATCTATTTTTACTCCCAGTAGGCTCCACACCAGGTAAACAATTTGAAAACAATTTTGTGGCATACCTCAGACAGACTAGTTCTTGAGGCAGAATGACTAATTTGTTCTTCAAATATATCATCATGCTCTAAGTTATAAAAATACATCATCCCACATAAAAAAGTGGTGTGGCTTCTATTTATATTACAGCCACTTGAAACTAAGCACAAAATTGTTTCAACCACGGAACCACATACAATGGAGACGTTTCCATCCAACATGACTCAAGTCCATTGTAAAGAGCACTGAAAAAGACAGATGAGGGGAAAAAAATAAATCACCTTATGCCAAAATACAGTTTCTTTTAGGAGTAGTAAATTAGCCATATATTAAAATGAAGCAAAGAGTCAAATTTAGAGTTGCCCTGTGCATACAACTCAACATTTAAAAATTTAAAACAGCAATAGACATTATTGTAACATAAATAGATTCACAGTCACTTAGAGCATCTGATATTTCACATTTTGGGGTAAAAATTGTAAGGTCTTAGGTAGGCATGCTTCCCTGGATTTTAAAGAAGAAAAGGGAGGAGGAATGTTTATGGTTACGGGCATCATCCATAGAAACTTGTTATCTGTTGTATGTAAATAAAGTTTTTACTCATTTCCAAAGAAAAACTGCCTACATAAATCCAGAGTGAAAACAGGACACAAGGAACATTTTAAGCAGGTTCCTAAATTCCTCAGTTGTTGCTGTCGCTTGTCATGTCCATGAAAAGGTTTTTTTCCCTCTTAAACAAAAAAGGTTTGGATGAATCCAAAGATTGTATTTGCTGGCTAGCTGCTGAACTTCTATTGGATTTCTACGTAGTTTAGATTACTGAAGAATTCAGCCTCTGCTAATGGCAACAGGATGTTATTCAACATTAATCTTCTTTTCCTTATCCTATCCTTAAATTATGGATTGCAGCTGACCAAAATCAGACGTATCCCTTCAGAATATTTGCCATATTTGTAAGTTTTCCTCTCAAGTTAATCAGACTCTGCTTCCTTAAAATTTCCTTTGTTACATTATCCACCAATTTAGGACAGACAAAGGGGATCTGAATTTCTAAAGAAGATACTATTTGCAAATACCCATTAACCTTCCCAGCTTTAAGGGAACAGATCTGCAGTATTTAAAACAGGTATCTCCTCAAGTGTAGTTAGTCTTTAGCTGGGTTGTTTTCCTAAGAATAAAATCAGTCTATTAAAACAAGCTATCCCTTTCATCTTTGAACAGTCTTCTGCTTTTCTAATCTGAGAAATGATTTCCTATTCTTGAGAAATACAGTCCATTAATTTGCGGGGCAGGGGGATACTGCATGTTTCAACAGGTCACAGAAAATGCAAAGCCAGTAATTTATCCCAAATCAACTATGTGCATATGTATGTGTGGTCTTAGAAACCAAAGTAACATAAATATCAGAGTAATTTTTGTGTTTTGCTACTTCTGCTTTTACATGAACAGTTTATAGTCAATAGTACAGCTACAGATGTGCCATGTTTTGAATTCCCTTATTATCTGTGTGGGTTTTTAAAAATTATTTATAGTCTAGCCACTACTGTGGCATTGGGTGCATCACACATGAAAGAATGCTTCAATTTATAAATGCCCGCAATGGTCAGTACTATTCCAATTAACTATCCATCAGAGAACAAACCGATGATTAGGAAAATAAGCCTTTGTTTAGAGCTATGCAGCCAAATCTTGATGGAAATGATTGGCCTTGCAATATGTGCTGAAGGCCAAGAAAGTTCTCTCTGACAGAGTGCCAGAAGGAGCAAATTCCAAAGGTAGGGACCTCAAACAACTGTCTTGCTCATGTTGAAACCTCAGAGGTGCAGATGCTGTGTTTCTTAAACCCATTAAATCTATAATCTGAGGTACCAGATATATTGACATTTTTTAAATCTATATCTTGTATATTACGTATTTATTTATCTATAAACACTTGCACAGGCTCTATAACAAGTTCTACTGGTAGACAGAATGGCAGAGAAGCTGTGAAGGAGAAAAGCTGCAGGTCGCAGCTCTGTGTGTTGCAGCTCACGCCATCTGCCTGGCTGCAGCCAACAAACTGTGTCTCATGCTTTTCTCTTGTGGTCCCAGGCTACGGTTTTCTGCATGCCTTTGACAGCACGACTGAACTGTATTGGGATAGAAAGTATTCTTGATTGCAGGATACAAAGCTTGCCAGTTTTGCTCTTATCAGCTACTTTACGAGTCTTCCCACTACAAAGAAAAGGAAGAGTCCCTGGACTCAGAGAAGTTCTATCTGATGTAACTACACATGGTCAAAAAACTCTTTCCAAACAATAAGTTCTTTCTATTTAATTTAGAAACGTGACAGCTTGTTTTACTCACAACCATGATGAAAATATATAATAGAACTTGATCTGGGAATATGATTTTAATAGAAGTTTTCTATGAGACAAACCTGCTCTACTTGCAGGCAATAAAATGATGGAAATCTAAATTTCCACCTTTTGTAACATCTTTGAATACTTTTGACAGATCTTTTGAGAAGCCTTTTTTCAAATCTTTCCTAAAAAACAAACCAGTAGTTGAAACTACCCAGTGAAGTGTTCTAGCCAGTGGAATCACTTATCTCTGTCTCCATCTGTTGACAGGAAATATCACTGCCGAAATTTCTGCTGTCTGGATTTGCAAAACTCTGCAGGTGGTTGCTCATTGCAGGCTATTTTATGCTTGTTTCTGCAGCAGCATTTGTATGTGAAACAATAATAGTAAAACACCTGTTCAAAGCTGCATTTTAATTCACAATATGAACTGTGATGAACTAAATTCTGTGTAGAATATTGCATTGTGCATGAGTATTACCGTAAAATGCAAATGTTTACAGCTGTGTTAGCAGTTGAAGCTAAGGAAAATCATATTACGAAAATGTTATTCAATCCAGCTCCGTTGAGACCATGTTGTGTTATCCACAAAAGAACAAGGAATTTATTATCCTTAATGGAATGAAGAAATTTGTGCACCAGAGACACGGTATCCATAATGACCTAACACCACAAAGAGCACAGCATTCCCAGCTATATCCTGGTTCTCTTTGATTTAAAATAAAGAAGTAGCACACCACTAATAAACTAATAAATGATGCAGAAGTAAAGAGGATGGTACTTTAATTATTTTGGGACTACAATAGCAGAACCTGAAGTGTTTCTTTTCTTAACACTCTTTTCTAAAATGTTTTAATACCTTCTTCACTCTTCACCCACAGGGAAGTTCAGCAGAATTACATTAAGTTCAGTAGAGGCTGGGGTCAAGGAGCCCTCACTCAGCTGTCTTCAGCTATTTAGACATCTGGTTTGATTGATTTCCATTTTTCCTCTTTTTCTCTTATTCTCTTACATCTTATTCATTCTTCATTCCCTGACCCCTTATGTCATTTGACTAGAGCCAAGCAGCCTTCTCCAGTTTTATTTTTCTATGTTCAGAGAGAGAAAATTGAACCAAATGTGAACATAATGCAAACAACAAAAAGTACTACCTCCAGCATGAAAAGCAAACCATTATCAAATTACCTGTTCTTGGGCTTCCATAAGAGTAGTCACAGTTCTATTACCTTTCACCTGTTGGATTTACTTTTTTTTTAAAGCAAACTACTTATGATGAGCAACAACTTGTTTCAAATGACTGAAGCATTTATGATGGCCAGACAATACAGTTACTTGATTTGATCTTAACTGAAGGAGAACGCACTTATCTGGGAGGGATCCCATCATGGAGTTATATGGAAATCTAGAATTCAGTATTAGTCTGCTTATTAGGAGAAGTAACTTCTCTGCACTAAATTTGAGGTGTGGACCTTATCTCTAAATGACTTGCTGCTTTGCACAGTCTCATAGAAGTTCACCTGCAGTATAACCATTGGCTGGGGGAAGAGGAACAGGGCCATGACTTGTAGGTTTGCTACAACTTTGTATCGTCCTTCAGACCCCTAATGCAAAATCTACTTGCATTAGCCAGGCCGTGTTCATACCACCAGGTAACATTACCACCAGGAATTTTCTTTCTGTCACAGTCCCTTGGCACTTACTTGCAGGAACATATTTTTCTTCCTTAAGTCTGGAAGGAAAGACTGCCTAACAAACAGGCAAATTAAAAGACTGCACTAAATCATTCTGCATGAATGAGGGTAAATACAGCGTTTCAGTATTAGTATCCGAGGATCCTGCTGAACTGGTGCAAAACAAATCACTCCCTGGTGTAATTAGATCTATACTAACAGACAGCAGGAGTAATTTAAGAACAGCTTGCCTTAAGAAGGTTGCTAAATGATTTAATGACCCCTAAAACCATATGCGCTGTATTTCTTTCTCTTAGGAAGATATTTAAATAGGGGATAAATGGCAGCTGTGGCATCATATGACCATAAAGCTGACGTACGTAGATTTGTGGAATAACATCTGATGAAAGCTCCGATCCTAAATATAGTCAAGAGATTAGCCTGGCTTTCTCTCTGCTCAGGGCAGGGGAGCACAGAGACCCTGGAAAAAGTCTGGACAGGATTTTACTATATGCCTCTTTAATTGTTTACCTTTCCGAACTCTTGGAACAGTGGGTTACTCCGTGTAAACAGAGGAAGACAGCCTGTCAATAAACAAGTAGTATCTCTGTGTAGATACTAATTGAGCATCTTCTGTAGTCGACATTAGCAATCAGTAAGGTTTTTTTCTGTTCATTGTTTACCTCAGAAAGTTTGTATGCAGAACAGCCGTCAGTGACTACAACCAAAATCTGAAGAGTTATCCTTTGCCACTTACATTGTCCATCTGTCTAAAAGTTCTTTTAAATCATAGTCCCTAGTAAGCAAATTACTTTTCATATTAAAATGCTTATGGAGTTATGGTTGTGACTTAAGGGAGAATTAGTCAGGCAGCAGCAGCAAGACGCCTTCCTGAAAATACTGACAGAGAATCTAAAACACGGTCATCAAAACTCATAAGGAACGATGGAAAAGCTTGCTGGGACATACGTACATCACAGGACGCGCGACAGAACACCTTTCGAAGGCCGTGGAAGTCAAAAGCCGTTCTCAAAACCGTCGTGGTGAGGCGATTTTTGAAACGCCGAAGGCAGAGCCGGCCTTTGCTGCCGGGGGTGCGAGTTAGTTGCCTCCCAGCGACACCTGGTGGCCTCCCCTCCGGGGGTGGGGGGGCAACCCCCGTGGGGAGCGGGCTGCCCGTACTCGGTGCCGCAACCTATTGCAGAAGCTGCGTCAGCTTAATTAAAGAAGGAATCGGGTACGCGTTTTACGAATACTAAATGCTCCCTGTTGGAAAATTTCTCATAATGCTGTTGTAATGTACTTACTCCGTTTGTTTTCATTGTCTTTTAAGGTACTGCCCTAACGTGTACGTGTATATCAGTGTACGTATGTACACAATGTTTAGCTGTGTGTATTTGGAAGAGGAGATGCTTATTTCAATCAAAGGGGGTTTTATCCTTTTAGTTATCTTATGTTTGTGAAAATACAAGAAAAACAGCTGTTACCCTTTTAGATCCTAATATAAATGTATGGAATTAAGAGAAGCAGAAGAAAATAAACAGGTATGGACGCTGAGCTCACCACATCCTGGTAGAAGGCCACATTTGAGGCACACTTCATTCCAGCTAAATTTACAACAGTCAAGTTTATTTATCACAAGTATAAAATGATAGCATATATTTTACTGCAGCAGGGATGTTTTGTCCATCTTTGAATAAGACACCTATTCAGGGCAGGTGCTGTGTTCTTCATACAAGCGACAGAGATCACAGCAGAGGCAGAGACTCAGACTTTAACTGCTGGATGAAGGAAGTCCATATATTTAAACCAGTCAGTATTTCATTACACAAAGCTTGATTTATTTTAAGCATTTGAACTTGGCATTCGGGTACTGTAATGTATTAAAACCAAAGTTCATGCAGGAAAATAAATCCTAAGATTTTTAATATTGACAGTAATTGAAAAACAGTGGGACACAACATACAAATGTTGAGCAGAGATTTTACTAACAAATTGATCATGAAAGTTAAGATAACCTATTTTAAAATACTTACTGAGATCCTGTACCAGTAGATGGAGTAATTACTAAGGAAGGTACATACGTGTTGCTCAGTTCTGTTGCTTATTTAGTCTCAGTCATGAACAGAAGTAACAGGTAAATAGCTTGCTGGCTATTTGCTAGTGATAAATGTCTACATAAACACTTTTTGTTGTTAGCTGTGAATGTATCCATTAAATGAGGATGATTAAATCAAAACACCAGTAAGTGCTTATCTTTCTTAGCTTGTTCTGAAATCACGTGCCAAGAACCAAACAAGTGTGCCTTTACAGTGCCCTTTTTGAAGGGATTTGATGACGTTTAGACTGTAAGAGAGAATATACTAAGGGGCATATATTAAAGGTTTAGGATTATTTGGTCAAAATTTCTACTGACATCAACAGAAATTTGTCCAAATGAAATAAGCTTTCAGGATGTGATCTGATAGGGTTTTTTTATTTCTGAATACTCTATGTCGAATGCTTATCACCAGCAATGTACCTGGAAAAATACCTGATCCCTGCAGACACGCTGAGCAAATCTTGCTAAGAGAAAGAGTTGCTCACAAAAGTACTCGTTAGAAGGGAAGTCCAAAGGAAAAAGCCCCACAGGCAACCTGACGGAGTCAAGCTTCAGGAGCAGGATGATTAGGATAACTTCAGTTTTCTGTATGATATAGTGCTTTAGCCTTAATGCTAATTATTTTGTAATACAGAAGGCAAAAAAGCGCTAGCTAAAACTGAAAAACGTAACAAATATTACTAGTTAATAGATACTTTTCCCCTTTTTAACTTTTAAACATAATACTGTTCTCTTTTTTGTTCTTTTTTTGTCTTCATTCACACAACAAAATTATGCTTTTTTTAACTTTTTTATCTTCTGCCAGATGATCTTCTGATCATCTCACAATCTGCCAGTTGTATTGGCAGAAGCAGACACTTTCTTTGAGAATTCTGAAACTCCATGGTGTGACTACCCCCAAGAACAAAAAAAACATTTAGTTTTTAGGTAATCATGAGCCCACCACTACAGAGTAGCCTATATGTTCTTAGTAGACTGCTGTGAGAAATAGCTTTTTTGTCCCACAGGCATTTTTGGGGCTACTTCAAAAAATGTCCTCATTCCATTATAGAGCAAAACCCAGCCTTTTCAAAATTAAAACAGGGAACACAGCAAGCCCATCCTGATAGAACAGGCAATAGCTGCCACATACACAAACAGAAAAGGAGAGTCTAAGTTAGATCTCTCCGGTTTCTCTTCGTGCTATAATTACTATCATATAACATCCCTTAGTTTTTTAATTTTATCTTATTTTACATCTATTTTTACTCTCTGATTTTGCTTATTTAAGCTGAACCTAATACCTTTTTTTTGGAGGCTTTCCTCGGTCTCCTTTCCTTTCCCCACTGTGGTGGGTGTTTCCCCTCTACCATTTTTGTTATCATTCTCTGTCTCCACTTGACTTTTTTTATTTGATTTCTCTGACCTCTAAATCGTAACCCACTAAGCAAAGCTGTTTGGCTTTACTCCATGTTTGCAAGGATTCTGTCCTTCTCCCCAGCAGTCATTGCCACAGTTTATTTTGAATAAGGACCATGTGCTAAAGATGTGTTAAAACTTTTAAACAAGGATAAGCACCAAGAGACATTATGGAAAAATCCAAAACAGAGCAATTCATTTTTATATATTCTTGATTTGTCCATAGAAAAAAGCAGCAACTTCAGACAGTAATCTGGTGGTGGATCAGCGCTCCATCTGGCTAGCTGCCAGTAGAGCAGGCTTGTAGCTGCCAGTAGAGCAAGCTTTTCTTCAGCTGCTTGTATATCATCCCCCAGTATCTCTCAGCTCCTAGGAGAGACTCAAGAAGCTTGTCAGAGTTCAGACCAACCACCAGGACCTCCTCTGTGTGGCTGCATGCTTGTGCTGCACCAGGAGATGCAAGAAGAGAAGCACACGCAACCATTGACGGAGAGGTCTTATGCTTTGTCCGTTTACTAGAGTTCTGAACTTTGCTATTGTTTGCTCAAGCAAAAAACTTTGCTCAAGTGTTTTGCTCAGTACACTACCTCTTATTTCCGTGTGTTCTCCTGCTCCACTGCTCTGTAACACTGGTACAGTAATATTAAGGTGAAATGTGGTTTGTAAGACTGGACTTAACTCCGCCATTTTTCTTCCAGACTCTCTTGTTTCAAAGCATAAACTTCAATTCTGAATGGATCCAGTAATGATGGATCTTTGTGGCTCACGGTGAAGTTCGGCAGATCTTGGTCTCCTGTTCATCCAAGAATCACTTGCAATCCCATATTTAAAAAAAAAAAATCTGCCTTTTTTTTTTTTCTTTTTTTTTTAAGACTGGCAGAGGAGATACAGTGTAGCATCAGCCAGGGTGAAAGTCCCTGGGTTCAAGGGTCAAAACCTTCCTTACAACTTCAAACAACAGCACAGGATTTTGACACTATCAAGCCCCAAGGGGTACCTTATCCTCTATGTATATAGCGGTATCTATGTACACTGAGAAAGGTGTAAGGAAGTTTAACTCTCCAGTAACTGGACAGTCTCCCAGATACATTGTACCACTTTCACTTGCCTGTCCATCTGTCTTACAGGTCTCTTTCTCTGGTACAAACAGGCGCACATACACATTTTAGTCTCAGCTGCTTTAGCACGCAGGGGGAGCTCTCTCCTATCACATAGCCCACGTTCCTTCCTTGTCTTTGGGGAGCAATTTTTTCACTGAAAGGAACTTCCTGAAAGCTGCTGTGCAACTGCATGCTTTTAATGTTCCCTTTTCAAAAACAGAAGTTGAAATCTGGCTGCTTTAAGCAAGAGCTGCAATAAAATAAGGCTGCATCCTTGTCCATTAGAATTATTGATTGGCTATGGAAGGGGACCATCTAGCTTCAACAAGAGATGCTACTTAGGAATTCTTTTTTCCCTAATAGTCGACACCCTACTTTTTCTCTAGAAACCTCATCTCTTTAGGGGGTCAGGATTATTTTTGTTCAGCAGAATAATAGAAAATAGGGCTGGAATGGACAATGGGGGGTCACTTGCTCCAGTGTCTCAGGGAAAATACTGGAGTGTACCTTTTAACAGCAGTGAGTCCATACTAGGGTACTCATTTTTAAGACAGTGTGTAAAAATATTCAAGAAGGAAACTATTCTCTAGGAAGTAATTAGTTATCTAGCAATGGAAAACAGTCTATAAAATCTAAGTTAGAATACTTTTTGATATTAAAAAAAAAAAAACTTCTCCAGTGCATTTTGTAAATACTATTCCAAGTATAAATTATGCTGTATAGCTTGTTTGCTGCTCTCAGCAGTCATTTCTCTTCCCATTCAGAGGAAGATCTTAACAGGTCTTGCATGGGTAGTTTGGAAAGTTGGTTGAGCAGTAACAAGAGCTGCTCTAAATTTTTTAATTCTTTATCACAACTTCAACATGAAGAAACTCTAGGCTGGCACCAATTTTGCTGAGAGTATCTTTTCCATACAGATTTCCTCAGTGGAGAAGGGCAAGACCAAACACTGGTACTCCAAAAAACTGTAAAAAGCAGGAGCCAGCTCTCCTCTAGCTGCCCCCTTTGCGCTAGACAGAGTGAAGGTGCTTCTTTTTAAGGTGTGCCTTACCACATCTCTCCATTGTAACTGTAACTAGGCCTGTTTCACTGCCTTTCTCAGTCCACAGGGAATATATAATACAATAAATAGCAAAAACTTTGTAGTCCTGTTCAGCGACACTGGCAACACAGCGAAGCAGGTACATCACCTATGCCAGATTCACCCGGAACAGGGTAAGATCTGAACCAGAAAACAGTAAGTGTCCCTGCCATACTGACTACACATTAGATGTATAAAGCAGTAAGCAACAAGGTGCTAAGGAGTTTCTTATTTTGGGATGCTCCATATCAGAAAGCCACTTCAAGATCTCACTGCTTTGCTAAATTATATAATATGTACTTGTTTCCAGCCCAGTTCCATTCAGTTTATACCCATTTCTTGGTTCGCATTGTCCTTTAGTCTAGCTTGTTTTCTGGCTAGTTCTTTACCAGTACAATATATTTATAAAAAGCCACTGTACTGCATTCAAGCCATCGTTTTGCTAAACTAAGCAAAACGTATTCTTCCAAATGCTGTAGGTATAGACTCTGCCATCTGTCTGGTCATTTAATAGCACTCTTCAGTGCCAGATCAGCTTACATTCACCTTTCTTGAGCAGGGGTGGTGTAAATGATATACAACATCATGCCTAGAACTTCACTGAATGTGTGATAAGATTTTGGCTTTTTCACTGCACAAATCTTTCCCATTAGATTTCAGTTAGTGAGCTCTGCATTTCTGACAGATACACGTTATTAGTCCATATATAAAATATTTTGGACGTTGCATTTAAGTTTGGGTTGTTTGGTTTTTTTTAAACTCCACTCATCAATTTCATTCTTTCTTTAAAGTATTTTGGTCCTGTGGCCATCCAGCTCTGTATCATCTACAGGCTTTAGTAGCACACACCTACTTTCTTGTGCCAACTTAATTAATAAAAATTCTGCTTGAGTTCCACATCCCAGTTATATCCTTCCCATTAGTTTTCTTCAATAACTGCCTGTCTCCTCAGTAGCCACTTCCTTACCCACAATGTAATTCCTGTAGTGTTAGTGCTTAACGTTCTCCAGTGTAACTGGTACGTTTCCAATTGTTAGAGATATCTGGTATGGAATTCTGTGTGTCACGAGTCAGCTGGTTTTGATTTCCAAGATGAAGAATATCTAGTCTAACCAATATGAGCCCAGGAAGATCTTTGATTTTGACCTCCATCTCATTTTTAGCTTTTATCCCACCTGCTGTCTTGCCGTTGCTCCTGTATTTGCCATAATCCATGAGACTTCAAACATTCATTTACTATTGACACCCTACTTAAATTACCCAAATTACCTCTCTCCTTAGCAATCACATTTTTTCTTAGTTCTCCTGTTACTTAATTGTTTTACTATTTATTCTTGTTCCTTTATGAGATCTAACTCAGCTTGCATTTTGGCAATTCTCAGTTGATCCCTCTACTTCTTGACCTGAAAAACATGGCTTTCCCTTCAAATATTGAAATACCTATGAAAAGCTTCTATCATTGCATTACAAAGAAAACCAAATGAAACCCAAAAACAACTGTACGTCCTCCAACTATAGTTTACAAAATCTTCAAACTCAGCCAAATCAAAATCAATTTTTGCTGGGACTCAGTTTAGCATCTCTTTTGCCCAAGGGCTATTTCCCTGCCAAGTTGCTGCTTTTGCTCCCACCCATTTCAACATTCTTCAGACTATTCAAAATTCAAGTATATATGAATCTAGTCTGCATTTATATAAATATACAAGGTAGAAAAAGGAGTAATACCACTGATCAAATTCTGATACAACATGCTTTGAAGAACAAACAGTCCTTTCCTCCTGTTCTACCCATAAAGTTCTAAGGAGACACTTTCAGGTAAGTGTGGAAAGGAAGGAAGTGCTACAGAGACATCTAGAGACATCTATCTTCTAGACAAGTAGTGGGTTTTCTGCTCTGGCTATAATTAACTTAGCCAATATTCAATATAATTAACTTAGCCAATAAAGGGCATTATGCAACCAAAGCATCAATTGTTATGCCCAGAGTTGAGAAATCACTATAGTATAGTATACTTGCAGCATTCATGTGGCTTAGAGGTTTCCACAAGTAAAGTTGTATTTTTTTAGAATAGTTATATAAACAGCAAATCCTTTTTGAACAGGAGAGATTCTATAAGCAGTTCTACAAAATGTTACTATCAACATCAGCAATCCCTTCTTTTTGGGGAATTTGGATGTGATGTGAAAGTTGTGTTCCATAAAATGAAACCCGAAAGGGCTCCTTACGACAGCAGTTACCACACCTCACTTAGGTAATCCTAAACCGTACTAAACACTGTAGTTTCTAGCTTCTGTCCTACTAATTTTGCTCTTTAGCCGTGAGCATCCAAATAAGGATCTGTTCAGGGTCATTTTCCATGACATATGCTGCATTCTATTCCTTGATTCCTGCAGTGTTTGAACTAAGCAATAGGCAAGTTCGTAGATCAGAACTGCAGTACAGGAAAACATGTTTGTACGAAAAGAAAGTGGTAGGAGGGTGAGCGTCTAGGCTGGGCAACAAAGGAAAAAAGAAAAAAAAAAACCAAGAGGGGTGAATACATCTGCAGGACAGGTCTAGTCCGGCATCTCTGTTCAGAGAGATTGTGTTGCCTATAAGGAGTTAGCAGCTCTTACAATTACATTGGCACACCACCTTGGAGAGGTGAGAAGTAACAGTCTGCAGTTAATTTGCCAACAACTGGTGTTTTAGAAGAAGCCTGGATTTTATTAAAGGCCTTGGCTCAGGACAGCAAACAAGACTGGTTCAAAGCCTGTCTTTAATATCAAGTACCAAGGTTTCTGACTGTCTGAAAGCAAGGCTCTTGAAAAGGACTGGATTACTACAGACCATTGAAAAACCATGAGTAAGATTTCTCAATTAGGAATGTAATGCTAATTAGGCTTTTTGGGTCAGCCTGGGTGGGTTGTCTAATTAGCAAAAGTAATATACCCATGTGATTGGCCTGGAGTGTGGGTGAGGTTCCTGGAAACACCAGGTGATATCTGGTGAAAAAAAGGATGTGTGGGTGGTAAAATCAGGACAGCTGCAGTCAGTGACTAGAGAGGGGGAAATACATCTTCAACAGAAAATGCACAAAGGCTCTGAACTTTCAGAACAGTTGAGGTAAGGATTACCAAGATTCTATAAGGTTTATTGAAAGCTTAATTTAGGTTAAAATCATTTCTTTGTAAAATGGAGAGATATGCAGATTGCATAAGCACTGGTGGTGTCGTGTCAAGCCAGTTAGGTGGTGTGTGTGATAAAACCCAAGATTGTTTCAGTGCAAGAACTAATGGCAGATTTGGTTCAGCCTCAAGGCATGGAGGAGACAGAGGCCCTGCAGCTGTTGTGTAAATGTGAATTTAAACTGTCAGCCTGTGTTTTCAGTTTCTAAATAAAAGATGAGTTTTACCTACGTAATATTTTACTTTCATTTTAGTAGAGAAATAGCAACACTCATATCCTCCCTAGTCATCCTCTGCCACGGCAGAGAGCAGTACAGATTGGTTTATGGCCCTTTATAAGGCTAGGAAGTCTATCACATGGTAACTGCAGTCCTGTTCCTTGCAAAATATTATGCATGCTTTCTTACAAAAGTCACGTGGTCTGTTTGGTCCTCCAGAAAGAAACTCTTGGATGTCCTTAAGGCCGAGTACTTACAGGTTCCCTTTAAGGGCACGCTCGTTGTGTCACAGGCACCACCGAAGGAGACCAGGCCCTCTCTCTCCCATACAGAGCACCCAAATGGCCTGAAGGCGCACAGGGGACGAGGGTGCCAGGTGCATCAGAACAATGGTACTAGAATACGAAAGGAGTTAGCTCCTCCAGGGCAGCTTTTCAAGGTTTCCACTCTGGGCTAATTTCCCCGGTATCCAAGGAGTTACTGATGTAAATTCATATTGTTTCACTGAGCTCCAACACATCATACGGAGTGGATACCACAAATACTTAACGTTACTGAAACATGCATGGGATAGAATGTCAACTTTTACATGTGGTTCTGAAAATTAGAGGAAGGAGAGAAACAACACAGAGAAGACTTTAACCCACACTAAAGCACTTTAAAATTTTCTGGTGGCTGTATCTTTCCTTATGAAATTCTCTTCTTTTCTACATATCCCCATCCTTACAACGATGCCTGCCGAGAACTGTGTAACTGGGTCGGTTAATATAAGGATCAGATTTTGCCTCATTCATTTTGTGCGTATCATTTTTACTCCTCATTTGGTCTTCTGAAGGTTGGTAACTGAATAATTAGAGTTTTGGACCTGTCCTGTGTCCTTTTATTTGTGTAGCTAAAGCAGACGAAGCAATTTGCAACAGCTGCATATGACAGAGTGTTGTTGTCTTATAACATTTTAAAAGTGTAACCTCTAGATTGCTATGCAGGAATTCACATCCCTATGAGTAAGATTTATTTCTATAGTTCTAAGATCAAATACAAATCTATCGGAGAAAAAATAGTAAGCTTTGCAAGAAACATGTTTAATTAATTTTACATTTACTATTTAATACATTCTCGGATTTTTCCCTCTTGACAGATGGCTATTTATTTTCTGGATCCTCAAAAAAAACCCCAAGCTATTATGTCCAATGATTTAACATATTTCACTTTTCAAAATATTAGAGATGGGCCTAAGACAAAGTTTGGATTCAAATACTAATGTTCCCAGAGAGTGTTCTGCTCCAAGGTTTTGGTTCAGGCCCATCTTTTCCTCTCGACAAGTATATGTTTGAAAAGGACACTGCCAAATAAATCTCCTGTTTTGAAAAGTTAAGGATTACATGTGTTTCTAATAACATGTCAGATGGAGTAGCATGAAGTAATTTCAATTATTTTTATTATTTGTCTGTGGGTTTTGCTTCCTTCTTTCATTTTGCTTAGCAAAACAGCTAACCTAGGGTAGTCCATCTCCCTTCCCATTTACAGTCAGCGAATCAAAATGAAACTATCACTAGCAAAAAATCCTGCTGTGCTAGCGCTTCCAGATACGAGTCACTGTAATTAAAAATAAATGATTTCTTAAATTATACAAAGGTATCTGTTGAAGTCCATTTTCTATTCAGTCTACCCTAAAAAAGAGAGCAGAAGCAATGAGATACAGAAAAGTTGTTCAAGGTGCTAGGAACGGAAGGAGAAGGGCCATACACAAACGGAGGTGAGATTTGAGAAGGCACTCCTTATATCACGATCACATGCTGCAAAGGGAAAACCGTTTGGGTTTTTTTCAGAACTCAGCTTTGAATTAGTCCAGGACCAGGATTCATATATCATGTCAGACAGCAACTAAATTAGAAAATGTTATCTGGAATAAATTAAAAGTATATGTTCAGCCCCAACCAATAAAGAGATTTCTAATGAAAATAAAGACAGATTAGTGGAAAATTGGAACTAAGCTACTCTAATTTTTTTTCTCTTCTGTTTTCAAATGTATTTTCCAGAGCGGATCACTAAAGGAGCCAGAGCCAAACAAAATCCCACCTCAGCGACCACCACCTCAAGGTTGTTTACAGTACATTCTCGACTGTAATGGCGTTGCAGTAGGACCAAAACAAGTCCAGGCTACTTAGATAATTGAGACTAAAAGCAAGGGTTAAAGCAAAAATGAAAAAAAAGAAAAGAAACAAACACACAATCTTAAAAGCAAACATACCAATTTTGTTCAGTTTTTGCATTGTTTCAGTGCTGACCTGGACTGTGTTTTTTCTATGCAGTGTCAACTATACCGTCTGGTTGTTTACTTGTTCATGTCTGTGCGTGTAATGCTTACCTACCTTTCTCTGTAAAATCTGTGATTTCAGGGCTGTTGTCAACAGTGTACAAAGAATGTGCCTCTTTAGAGCCCAGTGCAACTGTACATTATGGATGGTTAGACAGTATTTTTTGAGTATTATATATCGTTAAGTAAAATACCACCAAGGGTCAAATCGAAATACTTTTGCTTACTCAGTGAGTGTGTGCACACTGTGCTCATAGCCTTTATTTTTTTTGTGTGTGTGCATGACTAATAGGTAGGTGATCCAGATATATTTTTAAAAGTCTAGATTAGAATTTGCAAGTGAGGCTTTTTATTCATGATTTTATAAAATTTATTAACATTTGAGTTTTACTTATACGCAAGTGGAAGTCTAATATTTCAGTGACTCCATAAGATGCAGTTCTTCCCAAGGAATATTTAAAATATCTTCTATTTTACATACTGGTATTCATATTTTTAGTAATTCTGCATTAAATTACTAGCTACAAAGCTATGTAAATGGGCCACCTATGTGCAATATCTCAGTGAAAGTGTGAGTATTTAATGTATCCTATTTCAATTAAGTAGTATCTTTTGTTGTCATTCTGAACTAGTAATCTATGGAGATTTTTAGTGAAAACTAATGCAAATACTTTCAAAAGTCTTACACTTACCGAAGAGTTAAATCCCAGGTTATTTGGTGAGAAGTACCTCAAGGACTATTAAACTTCCTGTAAGAGCTCATTTTTATCAAATCCTGAGATGTTAGGAGATTGTAGACCAAGGTACCTTTAACCAGCTAGGGATCTTGCCCTTTGATTAGAATGCAAGACAAAAATGTCAGCGGTTTTCTTTACCAACTCAGGTCTACTATTTTAAACCGAGAAATATGCAGATAGCTATAAAGAAAATTCAGTCCCAGCGTTATCCACATAAATAGGGTTTATAATAACTGCTTGAAATCAAACGTGCAAAAAGACTTGAGATGCCTGACAACTGCTAGATTTTCTGCAGGTAAATTATTTGTGATTTTTGCATAACCGATTTATAATGTAATATTACGAGAAATACACAGGCAGGCAGTTAATCTGTTGTGAGAAATCTAGCCTAGAATCACAAGCTACACACTGCTAGCATACCATAGAGCTTAGTTGCAAGTGAGCCACAAAACTATAATTTTAATCTTGAATATGTACAAAGATGAGTAGTGGCCATTAGTTTAGTGCAAACAATTTTGTTTAAAGGGAAAACAGTCTTATGTTCTACTTCTGTTTTCCCTACAAACACTGGAAAAAATTATCAGTGAGAATCATCATTCTTAGTGTTTCTTTTATTTGTACAAGCTGGCTGGTAAGATGAGAATTAAGGTATGCATTATTAGCTATTTAAATGTTTGTGGTAAGTGCTACTGTTTACTACCTATCGGTAAATTACATGAATATTTTGCTTTAGTGATCAGCATTTGTCTGGGTCAGTGATCATTCCAATGATGGCATTGGCTATTTTGTTCTACACTAAGAAAATTCCACTTAGAATCAGGTTCACAAATCCTTACCTCCAGACACCATAAAAGTGAATATACCATACTGCCCTGGGGTGAAGAAATGAATCTGATGATTGATTTTATTTAAAGCAGTTGGTATTTTTTGCATGTAGTAGTACAAGTATTCACAAGTGCTTTTCACACGACATTTGTGAGTTGTGTGTGCAAAGAAGAGATGGGTGTTTCAGATAGGATTTCAGCTTGTTGACTGTAAAGGATTTACAAGGGCACACACTATTGCTACATACCGCAGACAAGAAGCAAGCCAAAATGTCTCTCTGCATGTAAGCATGCTTAGGTGCAATATTGTGGGTAACAGGGAACAGATGTTTTACAGTGTAGGCTTAATGTTCAGTTTTGTTGAGTTATTTTTGGTAAAAGTTTCTTTCATGATTGTTGCCTTTTGTACAACCCAGCTGCAAGAAAGTGAGCAAATGCTGGAAGTGTGACAGCAGTATATCTTTTATGTGAAATATCTTGTACAGCTTAATGTGCAATAAAGGAAAGTTATATCTGTCTTCAGTGTAAAGTTTCTGGCATTCAAGCCTGTATGTACAAGTGGGGGAAGGAAAACTATCTGTTTTTCAATATTGAGTGAAAGGAGACTAATAAGAAAACGATCCTTATTAAGATGTTGCAAGATGATGTTATCACCTTCAAATATTTCCTACAAAAGTGGTTCAAATTAATAAACAATGAAGGCACATTCCTTAACATACAGTACGTGCTATTTATCTTTCTACACCACAACACACTGCTACAACTGTATTAAAACTTATTGAAGCATTAGTACATGCTGTTCTCAGACACTTACTCTGGAATTCCTATAGTAAGTGGAAAGCTAACTATAATAGTAATTTAAAAAAGAAAAAAAATCCTGTATTTCAGCAGTACTCCCAGACATGAAGGTTTTCTTTTAGAGGCCTGAATAGATTGTCTTTTACTTGCACTGAATATCTATGTAAGACTAAAAATTCCCAGATGTTCAGAACATCTAGATCAGTTGTCTTCTATAATATTTACTGTTAAGCAAAGGTCTTCCCTGACTGAAGCGTACAAACAAATCGCTCAGAATTTCATCCTGTCCTTTCTTCCCCTTAACTCAGATATCCTGTGTGCCTTGTCACGTGCAAGAATAAAGGTTCAGTTATAACAGCTATCAGCCCAGAAAACCACATTCAGACGTCTCATGTGAGATAAAAGCAGCATGCCCGCTGATACCTGACACAGCACTATTTCAGCCAGAAAGCAGAAAAAAAACCCCGTCTGTGATGATATAGCATCTTTCAGCCATGGATTTCACAACCCGAGTCTCTACTACACATTGTAGTTTCACACTTGATGCAGTATTTTGCCAGTGTACTTCCTTCTCAGTGGAAGGATCTCCTTGGTAAAGAATTAGTAATGACTTTATGTGTTTCTTGTAATGTTCTTGATATATTTCACTAAGAGGATAAATAAGTTATCAAAAGACTTTAAATTAGCTGGAAAATTTCAGTATAAATTTGTTTTACTGGTGTAAGAGTGAATCTAAGAGGAATATTACAGAAATAATTTTTAAAATTTGGAGGAAGAAAACTGCAATGACTACACA
Organism: Sagittarius serpentarius; assembly: GCA_034782735.1. Classification (NCBI taxonomy): domain Eukaryota; kingdom Metazoa; phylum Chordata; class Aves; order Accipitriformes; family Sagittariidae; genus Sagittarius; species Sagittarius serpentarius. The sequence continues at coordinate 2,563,093 of JAVKLA010000036.1, read as the reverse complement.
GAAAATAGTAGCTGTATTGCTGAAACAGATATTACTGGTATGTTCAATTATCTCGCAGCCTCTCCTTCAGCTGGGCCAAAATTATACTGAGCGTAACTCCATTGCTTTGATTTGAAGTCAGTACTGCTACTGCTGGGATAGATTTGGTACTTAGCAATTTTAAAGATGAATCATAGGGGCTCCAAGCAAGTTATTAATGTACCAACTGTGATGAGTAGTATTGACTACATGAAACTGCAGTCCATATTAATAGAATTTTGCCTCGAAAGTAGAATTAATCACATTCAAGGATTATTTTAAAGTGTTGGATATGAAATCTAATAAGAATTCTTTGATACTATAACATTATGAAGTTTTTCTTGTACTGAACCTAGGGGGCCCAGTGCAACCCCAAGGAATGCAATCACAAAGCCAGGAGCCATTGCAGCCACAGCGCATGTACCCCGCTGGGCAGTCAGCAAAGCCCTCAACTTCCCAGCCACAGCGTCCACCTGGACCTACAACTCAGCAGCCACGTCCTCAGGCTCAAGGTCCTTCCAGCACCAGATTATCAAAGGAAGCAGAGCCACAGCCACAGCCACAGCCAGCTCCACAGCCTGCTCCACAACAGAAGCCTCAGTCTCATCCACAACTTAAGTAAGATTTGCTTTATCCATTTTCTTTCCTCCTCATAACACAGATTTTGTTGTCATAACTGTAATTTAGGAGTTGGTCTAATATGCAGAAAAAAATGTACATATGTTCCCTAGTCTAAAATGAGGTTAAAACATTTCAAGAAGCTGGTTCTCTGTTTCTGATTAGTAAGACAGTGTATTAGCTATATCCTAAGCACGACACAAAATTTCATTTATTAGTTGTGTAATTTCTGCCCCAGCTAGGTCTGAAAACTCATCATCTTTCTCTTATTTGTTTTCTCCTTTTTATGCCACTGACTCATGATCTGGGTGTGCTGTAAGCCTGCACAGAAAAAGAGGAAGTCTTATCTATTTAAACTTTTAACCTTGCAGTCGCTCAGACAGCAGATTGCAGTTTCAAAAGGCCTATCTCAGAAACGATCCCAATGAACGCGCTAGACAGTGACTGCCAAACTGTGTTTCTTTTACGTTGGTTATAAGTTGCTGCTGACTGTACAGCGCAAGCAATTCACACAGGCCCTTTCCAGAGAAGACGGCAGGACTCGCACAGAAAACTGTCTGTGGTTGTCTCACTACTGGAAGATTCCTTACTGCACAGCATGCTATGGTTGCTATACGTAGCCAGCTGCGTGCTGCAGTGAAGAGTATGGAAAGGATCTGTAGCTCTATCCCCCCTCACAGCTTAAACCCAGTGAACAGAAAGCATGGGGAAGGTATTAGCAATGATGTGCTGTTTTTTCAGCATAGTGATCCTGACACACACTATTGCCGGTAGAGTCACAGACACACTCTACTTGTTTTGGTAAGTACAAAGACTGGCGTGTAGTCTTTGTTGTATCCAGGTAACACAGATCCCCTTTTTTCACTCACTCACGTGCTAATACTAGTGTGAACCAATTCTGAGTCCTCACCCAAGCACAATTCAGTGGAAAAGATGTGTTAGGTGACAATACGCGAAGATGACAATATTTTCCTTGCCTTCCTAGAACAGTATATTTCTTTACTCTGTTTTATAATCATAAAACTCAAATTAATTCATCTATTATTTGAGTATATGTAGAGAACAGGGAGGTCAATTGTCTCAAGCAAGATAGAAACTAGTTTATCGTTTGAAACTTAACTTGTGACATTTAAGAAAACCAGTTAAGAACAGGTACAGAAGAAATGTACCACGTACTGTTTCCCAGCTTTCTCCCTTTCCTTTAGTTCCTTGTTCAAATCTAGATTCATTTTTCTCTCCTTCAAATGGAAGAGAATAGCCTCTATTTAAAATAAAATAGAAAAAGGAGAAATTACAGTTTTTAAGATGCAAGCCATAATAAGAGTAGTTTTTCTAACTTTCAAGAAGCAGTTTTAGGTCCACACAAGACTCAGATCTCCTGCCTGTAGGATTAACTCTATCTATTTGCATGTGTATGCTTTGTATTCACCCACATGCTGTTGCCTAACCTGTATGTACATGTTATTAATCTGTGAATAAATATTTAATTAGGCTACTTATTGTGTTACTAATCAAGTCAAGTGCTGCTTCCCACCCTCCCTCTTTCAGTGAGTACAAACAAACATTTATCAGTCTATTCTCATTAGCACAACTATAATTTATGAAAAACCTAAACCGCCCGTAGCACTGTTTGCTGTACATTATTAGTTTAGAGGCAGAGAAGCTGCAAACCATGAAGAGTATGAGACAATCTGAATAAGAAAAGTGTTTCAGTTTTACTATAGCCAAAACTGAAATCCTATTATTGTACTGAGATAAAAATGAAATCAGTTAACTAGTTTTACTGAGGCATAGATGTCTTTGTAGAAAGATTATAACTCATTAGTGTTTTCTATTTAAATTCAAGCCTACTTTTAAAATATTATTTCATCTGACAAGTCATGAGTTGAAGTTTTAAACCTCAGATATTTTCCTCCTTGTATGTTATTTTATTCATGCTTACAGAAAATTATGCTGCAGTTACATGATAGCACTAAAACCAGAATCGCATCGCTAGACTAACTGCTTATAGACAAGAAAAATTGCATCTGATTTGGGGAATTTTTTAAGATATAAAGTGTCATTAAGCCTCCATTAAGGATCAAATCTGAGAGAGAGAGAGAGCGCACATTACAACTTTAGGATTCATTCTTCAACTCTTGCCAATATACCTAGTTTTCCTTTGTGCATAACTGTTTGCAGCCTTAAAGAACACAATTATTAATCATCCTGTGTTGGGTGGTGATTTGGGCTTAGCAGGCAGGCCCACTTTTTCCTCAAGTTCTAATTTAGTCATCCAATTTACCGGAATACAGTGTTTCGGGTCTGTAAAAACAGCAGTGTGTTCCCTAAAGGAAAGATTATCCCACTTCTCAAATCAAAGTTCAGAAGGACTGTGCTGTGTTGCAGCAGCACTGTATGCTACATCTAACTATATTGCTTGTGTTGAATGTCCATTTTGTTCACACGTAAACCGCCTACATCTCATGGACATTTTTCCTTTTCTCATAATTTATACAAGCTATATGTGGATGGAAGCTGGTAGACAATATGACCATACAAAACATGTTGCATTTTTGTCTTGCAGCAAGTCGCAGTCTTTGACAAATGCCTTCAGTTTCACAGAGTCATCCTTCTTCCGATCATCTGTGAATGAAGATGAAGCAAAAGCTGAAACTATTCGAAACTTGAGGAAATCCTTTGCTAGTCTTTTTTCTGATTAGCCAGCTCCACCTAAATGCACCTAGCGTATAGTCTAAAAACTACGTGAATGTGACATAGGTTTTGTTTTCCCTGTGACAGTACCCTTCTCTACTGTGCTAACTGTTGTATTAAGCAATATGCTAAACATTAAAAAAAAAAAAAATTGAAGAAGGACTTTGATGAGATAACATTCAACAACATGTATAAAAATCTATAAAGAAGGAAGGGTTCTATTACTAACACAGAACGCCAAATTCCAAGGTCCTTATCCATTGTAATATTGTGGCCTTACTGTGACTGAACTATATAATCCTATTTGAGACTCCTTTGTAGAACTGTGTTTAAAAAGCATTGAGTAATGGGTTTCTCCTTGCTTTACCCATTTCCAATGCATTGCAATGCATGTGTATTTTGTGTGTAAATGTTTTGTACTGCAAAAGTATAGTCTTGACTTGTTCTTGCCTCCCAAATTTAGGAGGCAATTCACACCAACGTTCTTGTCAAGCCACATAAATAATGTGAGAAATTGGAGTAGTTTCTTCCTCCTTATACAATCTTTCCATCAGCTGGTTGTAGAGTTCTGGTGTATTGCTAAGTGTTATCAGTACACTAACTTAATGTCATAAATAGAGTGTATATGTACTACTGTATCTCCATATGTCTATTTAAATTTATTTCCAAATTGTAACCATAACTGGGTTTAGTTGCAAAGAATATGCATGATGTTACCCTTATTTTTGTGAACACCTTCTAATAAATGTAAAGTCCCATGCCTGGTTTAAAAAAAAGTCTTCTACAAAGCTTGTTTCAACATCGTTATATATTGTCTATTTTGACTGATATGAAAAGAGTAGCTTTATGATTATAAAACATTTGGACACAAACCACAACTGTAAGAAAATAAACTATCACAAATAACTCCCTTTTTGAATCAGCATCATAAAAAATTATGAATTCTAGGAATCACATTTACATTTTCTAAGAAGTTATGTATTTTAAAAATATTTCTCTAACTTGTGAAAATAGAATTGATCCCAGACTTCGAGGTAATAGCAGCATTTTTTTTTTAAATTCTCTAAATCAAACGGAAGTTCATTAGTAATCTCTAGACCATCCATTTCCAAATGATTATCATGTCACTCTGCCTATCATGAATTACGTGCAGCGGCATTCCTTGCCAGGAAACAGTGCTAACAGGGGAAACAAGAAAAAGTAATATTAGCATGGCTAAGGGAGAAAACAAGCAACACAACATTAACTTAAAAACCCTGTGGGATTTGTAATGGGTTTGTAGGGACACATCTATTTTACCTCTTGTAGACCTGGTAGTTTATGAAGTCTAGGTAAATCACAATCACCATTTGATGACGTAAGTCCTTTCAGCAGTTTTGGATTCCTTTGGGTGAAGAGCCTGGCTTGGGCCAGGAGGCTGGCAAAGAAGTATGGAAACTTTAACCTCCAGTGATGTCAGAATTTAGCTCATACATTAGCATCTGATCGCTCTCTGTTTGTCAACATAGTCTAAGCTGATGATCTTGGCGTATGTATTTCCTGAAAAGCAGGCATGTCCAAGTCACTCACAGGCAACACAACTGACACCCTTTTTGGACTGACAATGAGGACTGACTCAGTATCGCAGTTGAACAATCATGCCTAGAACAATGCTTTCCTCCAGGTTCAGGCTAAAATGAATTTATGGGTAAGTTTGCACTGCAACATTACAAACGTTACATACGTAGCACTGCCCTCTATAAGATGGAATCTCGGTCCCTCTGTTTGTGATGTAACCCTCATCTTTGTGGAACGGCCCTCGGAGAAGCCCTCTCACTGAACTAACGACAACTCCCTTTTCTTTCAGGAGGAATGTACTGTGTACAGAAGGCTGTAGTTTAGATGATGATTTCTGTAGCAAAACAGAATGCTTTAACTGTTAATTGTTTTTATTAGTTCATAAATATCAGATATACTTTGATTTTTTTAAGTTTTGTCCCCCTCCTGCCCCCCACTGGATTGAAACACCCTTCGCTGGGCTGCAATAACAACCCTGAGCACTTACAGAGTCTTTCATGTCTGAGAAGCACTTTACTTTTAGATTAGAAAGATTAATCAAAGTTGCTAACGCAAATTAATTACTGCTACAGAGAAAGCGCAGTAATTATGCATAGTTTGGCATGGTTCATGATTAGTACATGCCTAGTTTCAGCAATACTTAGTACAATATGAATTACAGGTAGTTCATTAGTCCAGGCACCAGATTTCGACTTGAGGCAAAGTTTCTCGCTCACATAAAATTCCCTCCCACCTCTTCCTGGGAGAAAACGGGTTTCACTGCAGTCTTTGTTTTACCATCTGGAACAAAAAAAAGAAAGAAAAGAAAAGAAAAGAAAAAAGAGAGCAAGATGATGCAATCAAATCTGCATGGTGTATCCTCCCACACAATGTACATAACACATTGCCTCTCCACAATGCCAAAACTTCTTTATACCTCCAAGCGTGCTAAAGCGTGTCACATGCAAGCTGATGCATGCTTATGTTCCTTATGCAGTGTTTCATGGTTAAGACATTTTTAAGCAATCTATAACACATCTCCAAAATACTAATCAGAAAAAATCAGTTTTTACAAAAAGTCTATTCAAACATTTATTGGCCATTTTGTCTAACTTCATTAAACAGATCGTGCTTTGAATGCATGTGCAAGCTCTAAATACCCAGTTATCCGACAGAATGCTATCTAGGGTTGCGTAAATGGTAACACAGAAATAATTGGCCTGTCTGTGATTGTTCAGCTTTATGAACGTTAGGCTAGGAACATAAGGTCTGTACTTCATTTGCACCTTTCCCATGCAGATGCAGCTTATGATGCCACAGGTTTCTATGCACAGCACTCCATCTTTTTTTTCACCTTTCACTTATAAATCAGGACAATATGAAATCGGCAAGAGCTGCTAATCAAGTTTAGTCTTAAAGACTGAGATGGAGCCATTTTCTGACCATTAGGCCTGAGGCCAGTTCAAAACGCTGAAGCAGATTTCAAGAGATTATAATTATGGACAAAGTGACTAATCTAGCTTTGAAACAACCACTAACTCTCCGGTGTAAAATTAGTCAAAATAGTACTAAGGTACTTTGTAAATATTGTGTGTACTTTGTATACTTCCTACTCCACAAGAACAAAGTCACTTCTCCGAGCCAATGTTGTCTCAGTGAACATATCGCATACAATAAAGCTCCTATTTACAAAATTGAAAAAGTCAGTGCATACTGTCTGTGCATTGACACGGTCGTTGTCAGTATTTGGTTGAATGCTACAAATGAATTTCCTAGCAAGCTGTCCATCAACAGCAGCTTCCAGTGAGGTTGGGTAGGAAGCAGGTGGCTGAGTAAGTCCAGCATCGCTATCTAGTGCCTTTTTAGATCTCGTATCACGATGCCTATCTTGGTAACCAGGATAGCCACACGGGGCTTGGCAGGTATGGTGCCAGATCTGTGGGAGACCTGGGCTATGCTAAAATGGCAGTTGGAGGCTAGGCAGGGTATAGAAAGGTGATGTAAAATGGCATGGAGTAAGAGGCAACTTAATTGAGCTCTGCCTTTCTTCTTCCCCTGGCAAAATAAAGCTGTTTAGCAAGACAGTGCTGCAAAAAAAGAAGCATTTGCAAATTTTCATCACTAGTAGAGTTTCTTTTTCCATACCAAAAATAACTAGACATGATTATTGCCTCAGAGTAATTTAAGAAAGATGATCTAAACTGTCACATATGGCAACAGAAATGAATTCAAGTTCTGAATGACAATACAGCTCTCCAACATGGAAATGCTTTTTATTAGACATACATTTCTAAATGAGAATTTTTTTCCTTTTTTTTTAAGATGTTTTTATAATCTCATATCAAAAGTTTCAAAATAGGTACCCAAAATTAGTAATTAGTTTTCCAAAAGCATATTCGGTCATGTAAATAAGCAGCCAAATTGGTAAAATCCTGTTTTCCTCATTTCCTCTAATTCCTCCTCATTTTCTAAGGAAGAATATTCCACCTCAAGACGACAGTTTACACTAAGTTTCATGAAACATTGATTTGCTCATCTGTAGTGAGATTTTTGCAGCTCAAAAATTAATTCAAGAAAATGCAAAAATTTAACTTTTTTTAAAAGAGAAAGAATTCAAATAACGTCTAAAGTATCAAGCGAGTTCTTTAAATTCAAAATAAGCCAAGAAAAACAACAGAATGACTATCCCCGTTTCATTTTAAGATAGCCCAAGAGTAAAAGAGGCATGGTTTTTTTTCTCACAAGTTATGTTACAAAGAATTAGAAAGAGGATCAATTAAAAAAAAAAAAAAAGAAAAAGGAAAAGCAGATTTTGTCTTTATACTGGGACTGGAGTTTTGACTTCTGTTAGCAGTGGCATCGCTCAGAACTTCTAAGGGTAGATGTGGTGTCTAAAAACTGATCCACTTCCCATTACTTGATATTTAAGTTTCCCAGTACAGGATACGTATTATGGAGGAGAAGGTACTTGGCTTTATGGCTAAAACTTTGCTCTATAAAAGTGATAGATGGTAACAGAAACTGGGGAAAACGCAAGCTAACCTGACCAGACCGAGAATGGATTAATTGGGACCTTGACTCTTTACACATGGTTTTCATTAGCATTTGTCTCTCCTCCTAACCATTTCTACTTTATTCACATGTGCCTGTTTTTCTGACCAATCTCAATCAGCCAAATTCTGCTTTAAGGATTTATAAACTCTGAGGAGTAGCTGAACTGCTGCTTAAAGGCAAGGTTTTGGATTGTTGTTATTGCCTTGTACTGATCTATGCTTCCTGACACGATGAAGACAGCTTGAGTAAGTAGTAAAAAATGAAAGCTGACTGATCATGTTTTTCTCTTGCTTTCTTAACTAAGAATAAGTTTTTGGTGAAAGATTATGTAGATTTTAAAGCAACTAGACAGGCAATACAGAAAAACTTTTGTCTATCCAGATGAGAAACAAAAATAAAAGAAAGAAGTAGTGTGTATGGGCTGGTACTTAACCATTTTTTTTAATTGGGGAGCTATTTCTCAAAAGTCTGTTACAAGTGTTTGAGTGACAAGCACTTTTAAGAGGTGATCTAGTACAGGGACTTAAAATTATACAGGTAGATCTGCTCCATCAGTTACAGAATTACTGCAGTACTGCAGAAACAGTAGACAGTACTTTAGATGCATGAAATGAAAATTTACAAGAGCTGTGCTTTGTTAGCATGCCATGTGCCCTTTTAAGGATGTAGCAAAACCTAAAGTGTGGTTTTGATTTTGCTGTAACTCAGAACAGTGAAGATGATCACTTAAAGAATTAACATGGTCCATGGCTGTTAGATTTTTAGTAGTTCTGCTGTTAAGGAAAACCAGGGTAAGCTGATGCCTCTTTTGCCCTACCCCTCAGGTATTTCACATAAAATTCTGCCATTTAAGTCTCCTGAAATTTTATTTGTGGGAACTGGAGCTATCAGGCAAAAATTTTTTGGATAATCAGAAAAAGATGTCAATGTGAGAGAAGAATATATTTATTTCATTCCCACCCACTGTAATAAAATGCAAGTATCTCACAGCTTTACTCATAATATGCCTCTTCCCCTGAAGTTAGGAGGAGTTTTAACATACAAAGAAAGAAGAGGAGGCAAAGCATCCTTTCACTAAGTGCAGAATGCCATAAGCTAATACCTCACTTGCCAAGTGTGCTCTAACTGGAGATCTACTGTACAGATCTCTCCAACTGATGATTATGTAAATCTTCCAGATGGGCCCTTTAAGCAGTAGATTACTATCCGGACTGTATCTATCATCACTGAATACTTCACTGTTTTCGCTGGTTCAAGCCAAACTCCTGTAGTCTCTGGTTTTTGCACAATTTTTCTTTCTTTGCAGCCTGCGTTAACAATAGTGTCATGAGCATGGATACATCTTTAGGCATGCTTTCGCCTCATATGCTTTTTTCTTCAGTCGTGCATAGCCTGAGACCACGTACTCCACTGGCCTCATGCAGTATGAAACACGGTGTGCTACTAAAGAGACTGCCACTAGAATTTAGTGCGCAAACAAATTCAGCTGCCAAGGTGCCATATCAGCTTGCAGTCGATGTACAACTTGTCTCGCATAATAGATCCACCAAACAGCTGTAAATGCTAGATATTCTAGTTTAAGAAAAAGGAAATACTCCTTTCCTCCCCTCTCCTCATGGGGAAATGGAAATTAGTCACTCCCTATCCACTAGCTGAACCAGGCCTGATTACTACACAGAAATGATAGTAGATCACAGCTGTGCTGAGCTGCATTAGTTAACTGTTTGTCTTGGTGGAGATTTAAGTACATTAGTCAGCAGTAAGTGCTGTATGCTTCATCTTAAGACTCCTAGGAAACTGGGTAGTGTTTCCATGTGGAACAGATTCTACCTCTGATATTGTTACTAGACAATCCCAACAAGACACTCATTTTTAACAGTCCTGAAAATGGGTGTTGCTAGCCGCATCCACTGCTATTTACTGTGAAAATGTCTTTTCCTCATCGCTTGATGGAATTGTAACAAATACGGGTCTATGGAGGAGACCTGTAATTTAAAGGCCTCTGCCCCACCTGTTATGGGAATGTCTCTGAACTAGGATCAAGGAAGCGTTCTTTTTCTCATTTAGATGTTTTTTGTCTGTTTGCAAGTCATGACTTAATGTATTAAAAAAGTGAAACAGTTGTTTTAAAAGTACAATGTCGCAGTCTCTTCTCCCCTTAAACTCAAGTTCACTCGCAGGTGAACACCACACTATAATACATATTCGTTTACTCAGCTTTGTTCTACAGTACATTTTAAAAGACATTAGCATTTTTCACACCTTTTTTTTACTAGAAAGGGAAAGCATGTGCGTTGACTCTGGGCCATAGAGAGCTGATGTAATTTCATGGCAAGAAGACTCCTGCTGCCCTTAAGAATGTTAGTACAAGTTCTGAACTGACTTACCCTCCTCTGGAATAATTATGCATTCCACTCTGGCACATTTTATCATGCAATTCTCCTGCTTTGTAGATTACATGTCTTGAGGAGGTACAAAAGGGAAGAGCAAAGACTGTTTTATTTCTATACATGCATCTAACAATTATATACACACACACCTCAAATAGTACTTTTAAATGTAAAATTATGTGAGAATTTACTTTACAGGCTTATTTAGTATGTACATTAAATACAGGTATCCTTTCATGCATCAAGGAGGTGCAAGCATCTCTTGGGAGGAACACAGCAAGTATGGGGAAAATATATTGTTAAATTATAATTGAACAAGCTGGAACTTGTTCAGGTTAAACAGCCCACCCTCAAACTGCAAAAAGCCAAATTATGCCCTCAGCAACTTCTGAAAGCAAACTGCCTTCAGTGGATTTCTGCAAATTTAACTGTCTAGAGACTACAGCCACATCAGAATAAGTCTCCCTGATCTCAGAGATTAAGCAGTCCCCAGCCTAGTAAGTATTTGGATAAGAGACCACTTGGCAATGCCACATGGCATTAGACATTAGCACAGGATGTATTCGTAGTTGAGAGCTTGGATGTGAGGGGTGTTCACAACATCAGACTTACAGATATAGTACAAGTACTTTCCAAAGAGGTATTGGTATGAGTTTATTAGCCTACCTCTCTCTGACTACAGCAAAAGCCTAAAATAGGTTTCGAAAAAACCCAAACCCAAATAAGCACTGCCCCCTCCTAACCCCCCACAAAAAAAAAACTCCAAAAAAACAAAAACAACCCCAAAACCCACCAAACTGGAGGCTTAAGTGGCCTGTGTTCTCTTTACAAATAGCAAATTAAAAAAACTGAATGAAAAGACTGAATTCAGTCATCTGTTCTGAAAAATGGGGAATAAAATATAATTATGTCCAAGAAAGGCTACAGACCAGGTCACTGTTTAGACTGAAAGCATAAAAATGTGTGTTACTAGAGTCAGCAGAAGCATACTGGGAAATGGAGCTGCCGGATAAAGTTACTTGGTTACTTCTTCAGGACAAAGCCAGGAAGAGGAATTTTACCCTTATATCCTTACTGTAACTCTTTCAGATGTGTTTTAGTGCACCTTCTTGAGGTGCAGGTATTTCAAATCAACATTTCTTTTTGACCTTCAGTAGCTCATGCATAGAACTTTAGAAGGAGGGGAGCAAGTACACTGACCAGCTATGAACTCTACGTAGCGACCTAGTGTTTCATTTTGAACACTCCTAAAACGTTAATTCAGCTATTAAAAATTTTTGCCCTGTTCTACAAAACATATAGCATTCCATACTAAATATTTCTTTAGACTGGTCAGTAATACTGAGTTGCAAAGTCTCTGTGTTTCTCTGGGATAGGGGAGGGTGGGGGATGGGTGGTGTGCAGGAAAGATCCGTAACTACGAAGGTTACAAAAAGACCCACCACTGGTTTTGATTCTCATCTAATTCTGAACTTCAGAAAAACTAACAAGCCAGAGTAGTAGCAGAGTGGATAACCAGGGTTCCTGTACCTATCTGTATATCTGAATTGCTGTGTTTAAAACTTACAATCCTTCCTACTCTCTACACCACAAGTCTTCAGTTTTAGTTGCCTGCTTCCTGTTCAAACCAGAAGTCAAGTTTTCTACAAGCGGGTCAGATTTATGAAGGGGGGGTGGGGTATATACAGGGAGGAATATATAGGGGCAGCATACAGACCATATACACAAAATGCAGATCTTCATTTTTATGCTTTTTCTCCCTACTAACACCTTGAAGCCCTCATTATGATAAACATTTTCTCACATTTTTAAAAGAAAACCCAAAATTTCCATTAAATTGAAAAATACTGTGTTAAGTTGCTAAATAGTACTGATGTTCTCTGTGCTCCCTCACACATATGGCTAGCTGAGAATGCATAGCAAGTTCAAGCTTGAAATGAATTTTTTTTTTTTAAGCAACCAGTATATAACACTAAACATGATTTAATAATGGAAAGACTGGCACAACCTTAAAGGAATATCATCAAGTAGGCAAGGTATGTTTGTGACTTATTATAAAACAGTTAAATCAAGTCGGAAGCATAATCCAGATTCTTTACATAATTATGGCAGAAGGGTGTGGAAGAAGGAATATCAATTATTTTTTTAACTGGAGAGCTTCTAACAGTAAAACAAGCAATACATTGATCTTTCATTTCTCTCAGCTCTCTTGAAAATGCATGTAATTTTTCATTTATACTAATGTTCTAGCCAGCTTAAACACCAGTTTAACATTTTGCTAACTTTAGGCTTACTCCTTTGATGCAGAAGTTAGTAAAACTTTTATTACAATTCTTACCAGGTCAAGCTTAACATTCTTAGGAGAGTATCATCTCTTCTTAATCAAGCTGATTACAGAAAGTAAATGAAGTGGCATTGCTGATCCTCATTCCATTGGTAAGAAAACATTATTTACTTAGTCACATACAGAAGCTGCTTGGTTGCAATGATAGAATCTGATATTATGTATGACATTAGAGAAGTGACTGAAAATGGAGAATTTGTTGTTTTATAGTGCTTGTATTTACACTCAGTTAAAGCTCAGATAATTTCTGCTACAATTAAAACCAGATTATTGTGGCAAACAGCATAAAATGAAGACTTTTAACTAGTGCTGAGAACTAAATACACATCAAAACATCAGAATTATGTTCCATGTTTTAGAAGTACTTCTGCTCTGGATTTCTGTGCGTAAGCCACCTTGCAATTCCATGGCAAAAGACTGAAATTTCCTTAGATATCTGCCCCTTGCAGCCTCTTAAGTTTTAAACCTTTATTCTTAGAGATCTGGACTAGAAAACAAACATGTGATTTGTACACACTGGGTTAGGTCTGAGGAATCAACAGTCCTTCACTGAAGCTATTGAAATAAGAGGTGTGTCTGTGATTACCAAAGAGATCTTCCGGTGATAAAAGAAGAATTGCATCAGCTTTTGGCTCTGAGTGTCAGAGTGACTCAGCAATTCAGAAGAATGTGTTTCCATTTTCTTTCCGGTTGGAAGATGGTGAACCTTCACTAATACTTTCTCTTAAAATGCGACGAAACAGGCGAAATGGAGATGTTAGATTTCTCAGAAACAGCTTGACAGTCTTTATTCAGAGTAGTAGAAGAGCCATACAAAGTTCACTGATACTATCGTAGCACATGATTTCTTTGCAGTAGTAGCAGGAAATTTGTTTAAACAGCTCAGCAGCTGTTCCCTAGTGAATTGCCACCTCATTTCTGCAAGTTAGTACAACACATAGCACAGGAAATTCTAATTTGGAATTAAAATTTAATTGTGAGAGCAAACGTTCCTGGTAATTCTGGTGATTAATTAGTCCTTTTTTTCTATGATTTTGGCCCTCTCAAACCAGAATTTTGTCCATTCTGTAGAAGTTCAAAGAGGAAAAATAGAACATCTTGGGAAATTCTCATTAATCAGTAGTTTATATTTCGGGTACTACACCAAAGTACCATGATTATAAAAACTAACTATGTAAAATATCTTTTCCTTATTATCCTCTCATATTGCCATTAGTGAGAGATGGAATACTGAATTATATTGACCATTGGTTTGACCCAGCAGGACAGTTCTTGTGGCCTTTCTCTTCCCTCTAAGTAATGAGTTTGCACATGTTACATTAAGCCAGCCCAAGTTAAAGTTAATTTGGCAAGATTGCCCAAGTTTCTTCTGAAACAGGATTGTAACTGTGCAAATTACTTGTGAAAGAGGCATGCTTACGTTCCTTTCCTCACAAGAAAGACTTGCAAAAACTGAGTAAAACTACCTGGATATTTTATTTTAGTCTGCACGGAATCAGTCAGTTTGGGTTAAAAGCAGTAGAATCGGGAAAATTTACACCTGTTCCTGGAGACTTCTGCTGATTTTTTGGCCTGTCATTGAGTAGCAGAGTTAACACCCAATTGCAGGCAGTTTATACTTGTATCTAGCCTTTTATCCACACTTCTGCCTCACTACTCAGCATCAGCTGAGGTTGACATCTCTGCTCTCAAAACTGCAGCACCCTCTGACTAAAACTCAGATGGTCACACCTTACTTTCCATTCTGTCCCTGCTTTCTAATATTTAAATCACTTCCTTGACGACTGACAGGAAGCAACTGCAATCTGTGCATACTTTAACATGATATCACAAGACCTTAACTGACTAAATTTCATCATCAGACAATGACAGAGACCAAACATTTCCTTTGGGCTATGCTATGTTTAAAAAGTGGTCTTCAAGAGCTGGAAAAATCTAAAAGCTACATTTCCAGTTAGCCTTGTTCTTAGAACAGGACTCTGAAAAGACCCCTAACAATTACAAACATATGGGGATAAAGTTGACACAGACCAGAAAAACACAGTCATTTAAATCAATCAATCATAGTCAAATATTATACCGTGTTCCAGAAAGTCTGTTCATTCTCCTGAGGTAAGAACTTGCACAGTCTAGGTTATATTCATGAAGTTTGAAAAGTTGAAACTTTAAAACCAGTTTTTGAAGTCTGCCATTTCCTTTGCATCAAGTTCAGTAAGCCTGAAATAGGTGATGAAATAATGATGAAGTCAAGACTAACTTTTGTGCCCAATTTGCACAATACAGTTCTAAAATACAATCCATCATCTAATCTAGAAAAGTATCTTAATGCCAGCTGTGGTTTTCAGCAACATGCCCTTTTGAATCAGCACCGAAAGTGATTTAACAGCACAACTGATCAAAACTCCCAGTTACTTAGCTTCTGACACACAAAAAAGGCTAAGTGATTTTCTGCTTATTTAGCTGACCTGGCTGCAACAGCATTGAAAGTTGCTTTACAATAATGAATATATGTCATTTTTGTAGGAGTTGGCCACTTTCTTGGAACAGACTGGGCTTTGAGGAGACTGGTGTCCTATGTGAAATATTGGCACGCAATCTGCCGCTACAGTAAGCATACTCTGTTCATCAAACCCACACTGAAAGGAGTCTAATGAATTTACAAGCCAATTACACTTACTTTAATATCAATGAAGGCTAAAAATCAGGCACGTACTATAAGGAGGTTTCAAGCCAGAAAAGGCTATAACATTGCAAAATTGATTGCTACCCAGCACAAGGTTCATTTACATTTTAAACAATTGGAAGTGTGAGTTATCTTGTGAGATACTAATACACACGCTTTATTCTTAACGGAGGAAATACTTGTTTCCCAAATGTAAATACTGTGTTCCTTAATTTTCAAGATACCAATACAAATTTCGGGGCTAAAGAGGAGTAGAAACATGCTGCTTAAAAAATAAGAAGCCTCCATTCTGTCTAAAGAATCAGCTATCTTCTCAAAGAGTTATTTTACCAAAAAATCCTGAAAAGCAGGTAACTGCCAGCTATGACCAATTATGCTGCCTTACAGGAAAAGTGGCAATGAAATGAACAGCATACCAGAATACTAATATACTTGTTCCATTGTGAAAGATAAACCACAACGACCAAACGTTGGTCAGCAGAAATCAAGAGGCTATAGGACCCTTCCAAGAAAAACACTGAAGAGCAATAGGCGAGCTGTTCCATGACAGAGCCCGTCTGCAGTGACAGAAACCCGGATGGGTATGCGAGTGCACTTGCACTGGATCCCTCTGTACCATCTTCCATCCAAGAGAACAGCACGGGCCCCCGAGTCTTAGCAAGGCTTTCATGCTTCTGGGGGAGGAAGAGGATTTTCCCGAAAGCAGAGTAAATTAAAAAAAAAAAACAAAACATCAGTATGAGGTGCTCTCTGCACAATGAAATATTTTTCAACCTTATGTATATTTATGTTTACTAGTTCTGTGCATCTTACTCCAAAGACTGGCTTTTTAATTATCAAGAGAAAAGACAGTTCACATCAGCCTCTTGCTTCACAATGCACGATACACGTAATTCATATGTGATTACACTCAGTGACCTGTATTATTTCTTACTCCAAGGACATAAGTTTTTGTAACAGTGGACAGAAAATGTATGCCAAAAACCTCACTTAAACATAAAAAGCCTATCCTCTCTCCTCTCTTCGGTAGACTTGGTTAGAATGGGTTTTCCAAGCCTATTGCCCTCTCCTCACTAGAGATACTCTGTTCTTTGGCTGTTGGCTTCCTGATATTATTACCCCATATTTTGGAAGAAAAAAACCTCACAGTGAAAATTTCTGTAAAGATACTGAATCACTTAAAATATTATCAAAAACAAAAGCAAAAAGAGGGAAAATTAGTAGGATACATTAAGTTGTCTCCTATCTTATCCCTTCTGCAGTGCACAGAGATCCTGAAAGTAGTACTGCTTATGTATTGAATTAATGACTTGTCATTCAGTGACTGTTTCAGTCATTACACTGTTGGCTGAGCTGCTGTTAATACAATGTTTGCTTGTTATAAGTTCCTTGCTTTTACATTAATCACTAAAAGCTAAGGCATTGCACCAGTTCAGCAACTCCTACCACACCCAGTTCCACCACGTCAGACAAACATCTGATACAATTTCCCTCTGAGGCAAACGCTTAGGAGATCAATTTTATTGATTTTGTGAGATGGCTACTAACTAACCTCATTTGTAACTATTCATAGGAGTTTCACACCTTAACACCTATGTTTTGAATTTGAACATATATTGTCTGATAGAGTGACTGCTTATTATCATGCCAAAATATAAAGTATTAAAGACAAGACCAAATAAATGCTCTTTAGAAGATCGACATGGTGGAGACGTGAAACAAATCTCGATAAGGCAATTTTCAGCTCTCTTACAGTTTTAAAATAAAGCTTCCTCTGTCTTAAGACCACAACACGTTTTGAAATACTGCTATTAAATTTATTTACTAATTTCCATTTCAATTTTGAAAACTGAAGCCATTCATCAATTTGGAAGGAAGAACATGTCTACCGTGACAGTAATTCCTGAATGACTAAGAAAAAAATATTGTCCCTAAGTGTGTTTTACCTGGAAATATGTATTTCATATGCTTTCCAGCAGGGGGCAATGGCATATATAATTGCTTAATCACATGCCATGAACCTTACACTTTGCAGCAAATAGGGGAGTCACTCCTGATCGAGTAGTGGAAGTGTACACTTTTTCATCGGACAAATTCCACTGCCCATAGCCACAAGGAAATTTGAGGTTATTACTAAAAGTAGTACAGCAGCAAATTTGTATTAATTTTTGTTCCTAACTACTTATGGCAGTTAAGAGCCCCAGTGCTATTAAAACTGAAAGCGTGATAAAATTCGAATACATTTAATCATTTCCTCATTTTTACTCTTTTGTTAAACTCAGCTTGGGCAGCATTAGCTTGGAAACTTCCGCCTCCAGACAATAAGAAATCATATGAAAAGGATTGCAAAAAGAGGAAATAATATGAGTAACAGAGAGACAGTGGGCTACAAATAACTGAATGACCTATAAAAACATAGCCAAATCATGTCCTATATTTTACCTATGATAGCAAAATCCTTTTGAAAATTAATGCATGATTTTAAAAGCCTGCTGTAAAGGAAAAACATTAGATAGTGCTCTAAATCCCCCCCCAAAAAAGAAAAAAATACCCCTACAATTAAAATTTTCATGTCAAGTTCTTTGGCTGAGTATATGCACACACTACATTTCACTTTCTTGTTTATTGCAGCTGCAGGAGGGAGGCTTTTGGGGTTGTTCCTCTGGCCCCAGCCCAACTGCACGCACACACAACCTCATTGCCAATTTCCCCCAGTTGACAATAGGGAGATGGGAGGGAAATGAGGGAGCAGAAAAAGAAGAGAAACAGGGCTTGGGTTTTTTCCACCCGTGGGCTCTGAAACAGATCTTGGCTACACTACCTATAGGAAAGATACAATTGCAGTTAAATTCATAATATTATAGCATCCCAGTTAAAAAAGCCAAAACACATTTTCATAATTTTTTACCCTGTAGTTTTATATATAGATTCTGTAATCCCTACTTTAAAAGGGTAAACACCTTCAATGTTGAGCCTTGTGTTAGAAGAATAACTCACCCTTGGGATGCAAGACAATTCAGACAGCATATGCCAGATCAGTCCTGGGATTATCTTATACATACAAAAAAATATTCCTGCCAACACTGTCACATTGTGTTGATTTATTTTCTGTGTGTTTTCAAATGCCACTGCAGCATTGTTCGTTAGGGAATGGGCTTATAAAGAGACTACCTCAGTATGCACATTTCTTATTTTAACTGAAGGTCCAGATTTGGGTTCTTTGGGGCACATAGAGCTTAAATGTCATTATATGCTTTCCTTTCCCTTTCAAAACTGAAACATAGCTGCGTACCTATAGCAACAAAATACTTTCATCTCCGATGTGTCTTAAAAAGAACAGTATAATCCAGCAAATCCCACCACTAATGTAGAAAGTGTTAAGAAAAAACTGGTTTGCTCTGTCCTGAAGAACCAAAATGCTTTTCTTCTGTACTTCAGTACACACTGGGTCATCAGAAAACTCATGTTGAATTTAAAGCACAAAACAGCAACTGTTTTTAATGCCACCAATGCTTACTGCCACCCGTGAATAAAAAATAGAGTATCAGGATCTATTTCTTATATGTTTCCCCAAAAGTTCATATAAAGAAATTAAGATATAAATATTTGATTTCAAACTCTGGTATTCCTTCCCCTCCTCCTTCAAACAGGAGTAAAAGTGATCATCAGAAGCTGAAAAGCAGTTTGATCTTTGTTACATTGGGACTATGGAATCTAAGCAACTATTTTACAAGGCATTGTAATTGTTTGTACTTGCAAAACTGGATTAAGAAATCACTGCTATTCTTAAAACACATTTATCACATACATACAAAAGTCAGCATATTTCTACTTAGAGCAGAGCCTTCAGCCAACCAGAGTGAATTCCCGTGTACCGCCCACGCTCATTCTCTCATCCTCCCCTTCCCCAGAGCAATCACTGCATCTGGCCAGTATAACGTGAAAAAGTTTCCAACATGCCTTCCTTACCAGGGCACACCTGCCCTATGGATGACCCGTGTATATCTCACCTATACTCTGTTGATGTTGTCGCAATTTCCAGCACCATCAGTGTAATTACTGAAACACAGACATTAGAAATTCTGAATAATGAAGGTGAGATTATGGAAAGATTTAGATGTGTTTAAGGCAAAAGCCCTGTTTTATTTCAAAGGTATTGGGAATTAAAGCAGTGGCACTGAAGCCATTCACAGGGTAGCTGAGATGAGGAAAAAAGGAGGCTATAGTATGGGGGGGTTCATCAGACCTCTAGAATTTATAAGTTTGGGACTTTACTGAACTTTTCAAAGTTTTATGAAACATTTTTTCCTGTTGTTTAAATCCATTTGTTATTTGGTTGAAGCTTAATTTAAAAAACATGTCTTTTGAGTTAAGTGGAAGTCTGACTAATTCCGTTGTAAATGCTGCTGAAGATGAACAAAACTAACACTATAATTGAAAAAAAAAAAAAGCCTCATGCATACACAACAGCCACAAATGAAGCTGAGTTATGAGACTACAGCTCTCATTTTTGTTAGCCGACTCAAAATCAGCACCCATACTGCTAAAATCTGTAACAGTCTATAAGGAAATCTTAATGACTGGCAATCCAGAAGCTGACATTTCTCTGCTCATCTATTTTCTCTTCCTAGTTCTTCCTTTATTATATGTCCATCTCTTCTGTTTCTCTTTCCAAATAAAGTATCCTTATTCAGATTTTATCCTTCCAGCCCTTTACTGATACACTCTCCCTTACAGGATAAACCAAAGAGCATTCACAGTCCTTTAGCACCGCTATCTCTGCTGTGTTGCTTCTACAAGGAATTATGGTTGGTCTCCAGGCCCAGCCTGAGTGGCAAGTACACCATTCTTTCTCCACTCTCCATGGAAGATAAGAAAAAAGTAGCATGGATATCCTCCTTCCTTCTTTACCTCAACCCCTCTGTCCTCCCATACAAGAAAAAAGTTCTTGGGAACTACATCAAGCAGTAGCCCACCTGATGAGGAGCAGTAGTCCTGTACATTCTGGTTCATTCTCTGACAGTTCCTATGCTTCCAGAAACACCTCATGGGTACTTGTTACATCACAGTCTATTTTTCGTATTAGAATTTCTCTTAATGATATGAAATGAGCAGTTGTGATACACCACCTACAAACAAGATGTCCTAATATTTTTCATAGGGACTCACGGCATCCTCTATTTTAAAGTGCATTTCTTGCTACCCGTGGTCCATAGCAGGTTGAGAATTATGAGATGTCCCTTCTCCTTAAATATTTGAATTCCATACTCCTTTCCTCTATCCTCTATATGCAATCTGCTTTAACAAGAAAAGTCATTCTAGACTCCCCTTTGTCTAAGAAAAATGCATTTTCTCAAAGGAAACTTCATTTGAGCTATTAGTGTCAAAATATATTGTTATGCCCTTCTTGCTGCCTAAGAATGCTGCTTAGCCTTACCTATATTCTACCACTGCCAAAGAAGGAAGTCTATTTTTTTTTTCCTCTTGGCAACTCTTTTGGAGGTACACTATTGTGTTCTCAGAGTACTCGTTCTCAAAGGCTATTGTGAAAACTGTAGTAAACAGAACTCTCAGCATCAGGATACAAGAAACAGGATCCAAGGCTGAAACTATTTGCCAAGAGTGGATGTGACCGCTGCCCCATTCAATCCTGGATGGTACAACAGTTCATCTTAGCCGCTAGATATAGCACATTCTGTAATGAGGAGGACAAAGGTGGCAATTACTGAGAAACCATGTTGCTGGAGAAAACATCATGAGGATTTAAAAAAAATTTCCTTTCCATCAGGCAACTAAACAACGGATCTCAGTTACAGATAGTAGGCTATAGCCTCAGTTTGTATCGGCATATTTCCACGTACTGTTGTGGAGCTTCGTGATTATGACAACTGAGTTGATGACAACTGAGAATTTGGCCCACAGACTGAAATTGAAACACTCAGAGTATTTCAATTAGCTTCTGCTGTTTGGCAGAATATGTGATGTCAGACATGCCAAATCGTTCACTTTTATATAAAACTAGAGAAGAACCAGAAAGTGGTAAATCTAAACATTTAGGAAGCTAAGATTAAATACAGAATTTCACAGAATTAAACTATAAAGCAGAAGTAGTATTGCATAGGGAATAAAATACTGTGGACAGCTATGGAGGCATTGAGGTTCTTTTATTTAGATTATGGAAGGAACGTAGGCAATGTACAGGGCAAAAAAAAACCCCCACAAGATGATAAATGTGATGTTAAGAGAAAGATTACGTGGATTTCACTATTCATTAAATTATTTACCATAGTGAAAAGAATACATCAAAGAAACTCCAAACAAAGGTAAATAATTGCTTGGTACTACCAATCTTCAAAATTCAGGCACTTAAAGAAAGTTATTGTGGATGTTAAGGACAGAAACAGTTATTATCTGATTGATCTCCCACATAATACAAAGACATAGAAACCTCCCCAGAAATTGCTCTAGCAAGCTTTTAACTAATTCTTGATAATCAACCATATCTTCTACAGACATATTAAATCTTGGTTTGTAGGCTCTGAGTAGCAATACATCACTTTCTAGATGACTTGTTTCAGTTATATTCTTGATCTGAATCGGTGTAGTTGAAATCCTAAGTGTTACATCTTTTACCTCTTTCTCCACTTTCCACTGCTATAAGAACCCTCACTGCATAGGCAGTTACTGAGCCAATTGACCTTTACCTTCTATAGGTTGGTCCAAGTCCCTGATGTCTACAAGTGGTCACAATGCTGTAAAGTGTAGTGTGGCTCTCTCACTTTCTTCTACTACAGCTTCCCCCACACTATTACACTGAAGTTGTATCAATAGTCCTCCAATGGTCTTTGCAATGTAGAAGCCCATTTAAATTGTTAAGTAATTCAGAAAACATAACCTATTTTTACTAATATTCCATCACTTCTTATCTCATTGGTAAACGGATTCTTTGGTGTTGAAATCAAACATAAAGATGCTCCTTCCCATGTCTGTAAATCCACTCTGGCACATACAGCCAAAACAGAATCCTGCATCAATCAAAAACTTTCTGATAATGCAAAGTTTCTGTGCAGAAAGATGTTAGGACCTTTTCTCAGTCTTAACACTTTATCATGAGCCACCAACAAAGAAGCCAGGCAGAAATACCTGGCACACAGTTATCCAGGGAGAAAAGATAAAAGAGCACCTCAGCATCCACAGAAAAGTAGATTCAGGGGAAAGTTGTCCATAAGGAGAACAAGTGGAGGGTCATTTTCAGGCAAAAATTAACACTTGAGCAAAGCAAGTGTGTATAGAACATCTTTCTTTATAGAAGCTACTTCTCTCACCTCATGAGTTTGCCACTTTCCAGCATCTTCCTCTCCCTCGCAGTTAGGAAGCATGTGCTTAGAAGTCCAAGCAAAAGCTGTCACTCACACTTTCTGTTTGTGAATGTGTTTTTTTCTGTACAAGAGGTATGTTTTGGTTTTTAGTAGGAATGGATATTTCTGTCTGCTTACTAGCTTTCATCCATGCAATTATAGTTGCATAGGAGTCTGAAACAGCTTTTCAGAGTTGGGAAACAAAGTTGCAGAGAATAACTGTTTTTTTTCTTCAGTTCACAAATGTCTGTTTTCCCTAACGCACCGCAGACCACTAACCAAAACAAAGAGTTGGGGCAATGCACCCCCTCAGAGACTACCCATAGGTGTGAGAAAAGGAGCAAGAGATTATATTCTGCTCATCTTCCTGCCAGACATAAATTGAAGTCTGGATTCCTGCAGTCATTGACACACACGTACAAATAACTACATTAATGTAAGTTGTTCCATGGTAGTGACAGTAGATGTGTAAACACGTGTGGGATTGTGGTCTAAGTGCTAGTGCTACAATGCTACTTTCAAAATTGACAGAGAATACACAAGATCTTTGGTGACACAGAAAACTTCCTCAACTTTTGTATAATTCGGAAGACAGCTCTACCCTTCAGTTCTGTCTTATAAGGAAGTCCATAAACAGGTCAAATCACCTCACTGGTTTAAGCAGCTACAATAACATTAAAAAGTAACGATTTATACAAACATTTTTATTCACTTATATTCCAGGAATAACTAAAGCCACTTTGTAAAAGGAATTTCCCAAATTATACTTTGAGCAAAGAACATTCTGGAAACTCTCACTATGGCAATGCTTTAAAAATTACTCACAGCCTAATTAACATCTGCTTTAAGAGTTTAAGTCATTACAGGGTCATTTATTTACTCAAAGAATCTTGTACACAATTGGGAAGATTTTTAATGTTTAACGTTTCTGCTCATATAAACTACCAGTGAAAGACATTCACCTCAGGGAACATGATAGGTAACTCAGGTCTATGTTTCTCTTCAACAAGTCTCACTAATGCCAGTTTTTCTAATCACAGGATAGGTAACATCACATATGAAAGAAACGCAGTCCTTTTTAGAAAGCTCAAAGCAGACTTAAAAATTTTAGCACCAAAAGAGAAAACACCACCAAAAAAAATTGCAAAACTGGAGATTCTATAGCTGGAAAAACTGTTCTCCAAAAGGTCTGATGTGAATGGTCTTAGACGCACATTATTAGGAAATGAACCTAGAAACATACTTGTCTTGGAAAGGTCCTCTCTAAAACACAGTTTTCCCCTGCTTTTCTGAAACATCGTTGGCTAGAAGGTGATTAATCAAACTGTAGCTATCCTTCTCCCACCAACTGCTGTCCTAATTTTTTAGGGGAATTATTCCTCTGAATTTCATTTCCCACTGTAAGACTGGCCAGTTTCTTATTAGGACAAATGGGATGTTGGGGAACACGTGTCACAGGATGCACCATTCAGGCAGGGAAGGAAGTTCCAGGACTGAAGAAGATTCATTTCCCTCAGCTCAAGCAAACTGAAGCATGTACATAGGTGTCTTTCTATTGTGTCTCTCGGACTCAGAAAGTATAGGCTTTTATAAGGGATGATTTGAAACTTAAGATGAATCTGTGCTTAAGTACAAGTAGAATGCAGACCTAGGAAGTCAACACTTCTTAAATTTAATTTTGGTTTTGCTTAATGTTTTTTATTATGTGAATCAACCTAAAGACTCTGGAAGTCTTTTAAATCATAATTCTGACAGTTATTTTACTTTTGGTTTGATGTTTGGGATTTTTGTTGTTGTTGTCGTGCCCTACATAATAAGCATAAATTTCTAGATTAAGAAAGTATTTCTTTTAACTAGTTTGTGTTAGTCTGTAATCCCTTTTCGGGGCATTTAGCAATGGTTGAGAACAGAAAAGGTGTCTAATTGAAACAACAGAGAGCATCAGCCAGGGAACGAGACAACTGGTTCTTGTTAATGCCCTTTTTTCTAAAAGATGTGTTTTGAAGCATACACCTGGAATCATTGCTGCAAAGTACCTGGGAGAGATCAAAAAGCCCTCCTAGTTCCTTGCTTCCCCAAGCACAAAAAGAAAATCAAGACAGTGATTCAGTTAATGTAATAATGAAGTCAGAAGAACACAGAAAATCTGCTCCTTGTTATAAGAAACCTCAGAAAGCCCCCTTTTCCTTTTGTCTGTGACCCCACCCCTACCATACACACAATTTATCAACTCCATTAGAAAGTTTCCCTCCTTTCCCTTTTCTCACTCTCCCATCAGGAAGCCAACTCGCCGAGGGCTCCAGCCAGAGCCCCTGGGACCCCAGCTGCGCACTTGCAGATCACGATGCGCTCTTTCCTTTTTTGGACATTGGGTGAAGTTCTTTGCTACCGCGCAGCAAAAAGGCATGCTAATTCAGGCAGAGCATGCATTGGACCAAATTCTGATCTCAGACACCCACACAATTCCTGTTGTAAGTCACATGTGTGCACTTTTCTGACAGCAGGATATGCCTACTTGTGCTCTGTCTTAATGCATCAGCAAGAGTGGTGTGGCTGCCTTTTTAATAGAAACAAAAGTGTAAAGAAATGATTTTTAAAAGCTTGGGGGCATAGGCAGACTGATAATGTCTCTTCAGCTCAAACCCAGTGGTTAAAAGAAGACAGTTAAGCAAATCAAAGATACTAAAATAATTTTAGTCCTTTCTCACTTCAAAGGGATTTTAGAAGACGGGCTTACGTCCAGGGCAACTCTCTACTTTTAATATGGGTTGAGGGACATATTTCAATTTGAAATTAGTTATAGGGAAGTTTTGTAATTTATTTACATGGTCATACAGAAGAGCTTCAGCACCAGCTCCATTGCTGCTATTTAAGCTTAAGGGTAATAGATCACTGGCATGCGGAAAAGCAGTACAGTGTAAAAGTGTAAAGTAAAAGTGTAGCTGGAAGTCAACACTACTCTAAACATTGAGAAGAAATATCTATAAAATTGTTTTTAGACATGTGAAGGAACACCCAAATTTGGTTTTATAAATAACTTTACCAGATCTTCTAGAAACATGAATATATAATACTTCGATAATCATTCTTAAAAGACAGAAAGATAATACAATCAGAAACAGATGAATTTAACATTTGGCTTTGCTGTCATACCCTCAGATCTCATAGCAGGTTGGCTTATTTTCTTTTCCACATTCCTAGTGGATAGCCACATTCCTGGCTACTAGAAATCATTATTCATTTTCCCAATTTAAGTGGATTCAGAGGGTTAGAGAAGCAAATTAACATAACTGGGAAATAAGATATACTGCTGCCTGTTTCAGTGTAATAGAAATATATGTATTTTTACAAGGACTGTTTCTCAAATATATAAACGTTAATTTAAGGAAAGGTTTGAGTGCATTTAAAAACCTCAGCTGGTAAATGGGCCAGGCCATAAGAGATCACATCATACAATTTAAAAAAATGGGAACATTGTATAACAAAAAAAAAGCTGCCCAATGGAGCTGAGGTTTCCAACCAAAAAAATCAAATCAAATAAAAATGGTACACTCATGAATAAAGAAGTCCAGACAAAAAGAGACTGGATCTGCATGATGAGTAAACAGGAAACTGGAGATAGAAAAGACAGAATGGAAGGAGTTTGCTGCCATATGTGAGAGCAGTTACCCTAAATCACTTCTTTGTTCTCAGCTAAGATTAGCAGTTTTAATAACTTACTTAATTCCAAGGAATAGGCTACATTCTTAAAACCAGTAATGCTTTTTCTCATTTTTAGTAATCTTCTGGACATGTATCTAGAGACAAAAGTCATTTTGTTATCTTTTTTTCTCCCAATAATTGCAATGAAAGTTAAAATCTTACAATACTCCTCTTCTGCATCTAGCATTACCATACGGAATATTAAATTTGAAATTTTGCTTTTCACATCTTGGGCATTTGTTGTTATGCTTTCACTCCGTTATGTACTACTGTAATTTAGATAAGAAGTTGTTCTGTCCTGCCTGCAAACATGTCCTTGAAGAACAAAGCTGTCCAAGTCACAGTCTACAAACAAGCCGTTTTTTCCCAAAAAGTTTTTTTGTTGCAACTTCCATATTATCTCAGTAGTAATCCATCTATTTCTAGGAGTGAAATTATCAGAGCTGAAACATTTGTGGTCTATCTGGAAGAAGTAGCTGTAAAATTTTTTCAATCACATTTAAAATGATGTTTTGCTCACTCTGTGTTCATCTGAAGCAGGTAAGTGATTATTGAAAAAAACAAATTATGGAAAACCAGCTTTTACTGAAAATGAAACTTCAATTGTGACCCAGTTTGTACTGTTGTACTCTAAGAAGAGGGGCTATGATAAGAAAATCCTGCTTTCTGATACACTTTATTATCTGTATGTTATTATATGTTATCCTTAAAAAATAGTTTTTCAGTGATGTATGATATAAGTTGAATTACCTATAATGCCTATTTAGAGCAAAAAATTCAGCCAAGGGTCTAACTCCACACAACACAAATCACTTTTTATCTGTGGAGACTTTGTAACTAAGCAAATTTGGGCTGGAATAAATGAAATAAAAAATAAATTTCAATTATTGTTTCCCAATTCAATCAGATTTTCTGTCCTACTACTCTACCCCTATTTTTTATACTTTGGTAACCTATTACTACTTCAGGTTCAACTGCTGGACCAAAGAACTGTACACAGTACAATGAAAGGTCCACAGAGACAAATAAACACATAAAGGGGTGATCCGGTCCAAGTGTCAGAAATTTTCAAATGAAAGTAGGAGAGTTCAGATTAAATTTACTTTAGTTCACTGAAACAACCGTCGGTTGCCAGGTTCTAGTCCACAGTGTACTAAACTGCTACATTTTATTATTTACTGGTATATATAAAACTCAAATAGCAGAAATCAACACAACGTCCTCTATATATTCCCAAGATTGCATTCTTTTGCTAACACAGCAATACATAAGGCACAAAAATACTAATAATTAAGTTCACAGAGTAAAATCTTATGTAGAAAAATGAGTTTGATGGTATCTGATACATGTCACATTGAAGGGACGCTTCTATATTAACTTATACTGATGCAAATACAAGTAAGCATAATATAGTATGCAAATGTTCTATTCATAAAACGTTACCATATGTTACATACGTATGATAGACTCATTGAAGAATGTACTCTTTCAGTTCTGCTCTGCTAATACTGAAGACTCAAAGCCATAAACAGGAATCACAAGTGCTATTACAATACAAATAATAAAGATTTCATTCTGAAAAACAATTCACAAAAAATGTTAGTCGCGTATCATCTAGTTACAATTGGAGTGAATAAAAAGTCTCAGCACTGTGGAAATATTTTTAATTAGTATTTGAAGCATATTAAAGCCATCAACCAACAATACCCCCTAAAACTGCCTTTTTTTAATCAATTACATTTTGTAACAAAGAATTTTTTAGCAGTGAGTATTTATATCCTAAATTAGAAATACAAGGTTTCTGGCCGCTTTGTGTTTTGTTCCTGACCCAATGTTATTTTTCCTTCATTTCTGATCCAACCAGCTATTTAAATTCACCAGGATGTTTGCACGTTTCCTAATTCACTTTATATGTTAGGTAGTACATTCTTTTTTATTAAGGGTTTTTTTTTTTTTGGCATTCAGCACTTCGTATTAAAAAGCAAATTCTGTACTGTAAATGTTGAGTCATCAGTGCTCAGTAGAAGTTCTGTAGCCATTCTATAGAATGGCTAAGAATCTTCACAGCATATATCACGTCCTGCCACGAGAGACTACAATACGACAAAAACGAGAGAGCGCTTCTGTATTGATAATGAAGGGTTTCAAGCACACAGTGGGCAGAAGTCCTAACATACTTGAAAAATATTTAACTGAACAATAATGGAGCAATGCCAAATACTAAAAGTTACCAAAGATAATTTTAATTGTTGTAGATATAATAGTGTTCAATGACAGCTGTTTTGGAACAAAAAGGTTATTTCCTGCAAATTATTGTAATATTTTTCTCCCAAAATAGCCCCTGATTCACTGCTAAAGTTACCTGGCATCCTCTAATGCTTAGCACAGACTAAAAACCAGTTATTAACTTTATTTTTTACGAGTCTGAAGATCTTAAATGAAAATAATGATTTATTTAAAAGACTAACAAGAGTCAGTTCAGAAGCACAGCTGACAAACCAATGGAACTATTTGCATGAATGAAACGTGATGACTTTAATATAATAGCTATTTCAAGCTGTATTGTCTGCCCATATTTTATTTGCTTGTGCTTCTGCAAAACAAAATTCAACGATCAGTGAGGATTAGTTACTGCTTCTCTGCCCAGCAAAATTCCATGCATGTTGGCAGCACATTTTTATGATGAAGATTTAATCACAGAGTAAGCAGATACTGTTTACGCAGTAGAAACTGTCATCTGAGGCCTTTGAGTTTAGCGTCTGTGTACATTTACACAAAACAACATTTGAAAAATATTATGCCTTAATACTACAAATATTTATGTAATTTTTCACCATGCTGCTGTCAGCAGTCTCACACTACTGCCTGTGAATCCACGTGTAAAAGTTAGAAGTCAGAGTTTTGTGTGTATTTTGTTGGAGTGTACCTCGGTTGTCACAACTTCCGTGGAAAAAGAAGCCTCTGCAATACAGTCTGTGAGATGTAAGAAAAGGATGCTTCCATTTTATTGTTATGCCACTCCTCCTGGTGATTCTTTCAGAAATAACATTACTAAAATGATGTAATTTTAGGATGTTTAGCATTATAATAATATATATTAATTACGCAGACAAACAAGAAACTGCTTTATTCAGTCTTCGGTCTTGTTATTGAAAGCCGTGCAACCCATTTGCTCTAAAGTCTAATGAAGGTAAGTATCTAAATGTACAAACCTAATTCAGCAGACATTTGAAAGACACAGCAATCTCCTTGGTTTAAAACCCTCCAGAGTTTCCCTCTGCAATAGAAATAAAAGTTATATTAACACGAACGTGAGATCCATGCCACTGTGACCGAAATGCTGAGAAACTAATCCGTAAGGCTAGGCAGTATACCAGGAGATGCTCTTGATTCCATGACTTTCGTGGGGATTTAGTGGCTGCAGTGTATACCGTTTTTTCTACAGAATCACCATTTAGTTGACCGACAGTATTTCCTATATCTATCTGGAGCACCCTGGAGATTAGGGTAAAATATGTAAAAAGCAGGGATTTTAAAAATAGTATTTTGAGTTAATTCCATCACAACGATGTATAAAAACTATAAAACAGGACAAAGGTTATAGGAAATGGAAGTACCAAGAGATCTTCACACAATCCTCCAAAAGAAACAATGGGGGGGGGGGGATTAATTCTTTTTTAACAATACCACAAAACTACCTTTCTCACATTCTTACAAAGAAAACTCAGTTCTCTTTATGAACAAATGTTTAATTGGAACCTGGAAGCAAAGGTCTCTAGGTGCTTTAAGTCAAACTTTGCACTTTTGAGTTTTTAGTCTGCTTTACTGGAATCGGTGAATTGCTACGTGAGAAAGGCATAGCAAATGACATGAAAGGAATTACATTAGGAATATAGGTTTTGACCTGCTGGTACAGTTATACACGAAGTCCTTTTATGAGCATAAAATAACAGTATAAACACTAACGACTTGAGTCTGACAGGGCTTTAGCAGTCTAAGTATTATTTCCATTTTATATATGAGTAAAACGAGGTGCAGCTAAGTGACTTAGTGACCCACAGGAAGTCAGTGACACAACCAGGAATAGAACCTCAACCTCTCAGCAGCTAGTCCCATGCTTTAACCACAAGACCAGCCACCTCCTTCCCATCTTATATCAGCACAACTCTAAGTCTTGGTTGCAACAGCTACTAATTTTAAGATGTCTAAGCATGTAAAATTGTAGAAATGTAAATTTCTGAAGTTGAGTAAGTTACATTCATAAATCTGTCTTAACTTAACACCCAAGAAATTAGGATAAACTGTTTTTAAATGAGACTCAACATGACCATAGACTTTTGGTTGCTTTAAAATGATTCCTTCAGAAATAAATTTCTGATGGATTAACAAATCTGATGGATAGCAGCATATGCTTGAGCTCTTTATTCCTATACATTCTTTTGCCTGCTATCTGTGTGTGATATGCATTTTGGACCCGTTTGATCAGAATGGGACTAGAACATGAAGACAATATCCAATTACAGAAGAACCAGACAGTCCTAGAGAGAAAGCTATTCTCTTCAAGAGAGAATGAAATCAGAGAAGCCAAGAGTTGGGGAGAGACCAAAGATCATGAAAAAAACATTATAATTAGAGGTAGGCAGCCTGGTGTGATCTTGGCTTTACTGAATTTAAAGCAGGCGTGATTTGGGTTTTGTTCTCTTTTTATCTAAGCCTCAAAGCTTAGGAAAAGGAGGATCATTTTTAGTTTAAAGGGTTCTTGTTTTGACCCGCTCTACAGTTATCTATGAAAAATCTGCTTTATGCCTAGTCCTATCACTTTTGCTGGATCCAAGGCACAGCATACTAAACGCCGTGTAACAATACAGGAGCGCGATCTCCAAAGAGTTTGGAATCCTACCAAGGGATAGTCTTCTACCATCACTTAAAGCAATGCAGTTTATACTATAGGTTTTGCCATGTATCCATATAAAGCGCCACTGATAGCAGCTGAAAATTCTGGTTTCTTTCAAGTAAAACTGTGTATACAGAGAATATTAAAATCGAAGATAGGAGAGTGGTGGAATATTAAGAAATACTTTTTACAAACATATCTTCCCAGACCAAAAACTGCCAATAAAGACAGAATAAGATACGCTAAGACAAAGTTCTTGTTATCAGTAAAAGAACATCAGATATATAAATTTTAAAAAATCACATAACTGAAGAGAGAGTACACAGGATAACTTTAAAAAAGGCAGCAATACAATAGTTTTTTAGCTTATTCAAACTCCATTACTTTAAACCAATGCAATTTCCACAATCAGATCTTGTTCTTCTGACTGCTAGATTTATAGTCACGCTGCTAGTGTATGAGATTGCCCTCTAGATGTTAAAAGTTTGGCTAGATAATTTTTCATTCTATCCAGAATACTGAGATGGGACACACTGTGTGATTTGTGATTTTAAACTTCTGTAATGCACCTAGAGACTTAAAGCATAGACACAATGGAAACATCAAAATAATTAAGTAAAAGTTGGAACTAGTATATTTGCAGAGAGAGGAAGAGGTATAAATCTTTCACCTCTATATCCTTACAAGATTTCTACCCTTTTCAAGCCAATAGTAAAAAAACCACAGTATCTTAGACTGTGTCGCTTTAATATACTCATTGTTCTAGCTTCAGATCAAACCATAAAACCCTGCCTGGCATACCTCAGAACCTGTAGCACAAGAATTTGTTCATTAAGATAGAAAAGAGAAACAAAAATGTCCAAGGGAGGTTATTTGGTCCATAGTAATACCCTTATCCATCTTGAAATTCCACAAAGTACTCTTTCTCATTTCCATGGGACTATTTTTGCCATATGATTCAATTTAATCTGCTTCAAATTTTCTTAACAATTAAAATTAATAATATACATTCAGTAATAAGCGTACACAGAAAGAAGACTTTTTTTCAGATGCTTAAAACTCTTCAAAAAGACTTACCATGGAAAACTGAATGATTAAAAGTAATATAAAATGCAATTCTTTTACATGAAAAGAACTAACTAACGTTTTTATATCCAATAAGAAAAACACAGTATAATTGATCTTTTGTGAAGACAAGTTATCACCTAATTTTAGAAGTAGAACTGATGTTGGGAGGCTCTTTTCTGCTTCTCTTTGAACTTAGGGAAGAATTGCCCAGGATTCAGGAAGGCCTGAGCCTGGCATTTCATTCTTATTTCATAATGTTTAAAGGCCCCAGCCAAACTTAGGAATTCTCTCAGATAAGCAGGGGAGAAAGTCCGCATAATCAAAAACTATGAAGCCAAATAATGCAAACAAAAGCTGTATGAGAAATTGATAATTTATTTATTATGACCATTTCATTACTGTATAAAGAAACTCTAGAATTAATTGTAGAATAGATAATATATTTGTAGCCTATTTTATTTCTTTACCAATATGAAAATGATTGGCTATGTTCCATGTGTGAAAAAAGAAACCCCAGTCTTTGTTGATAAAGAAAAAGAGATTAGTTCAAATTACAAATAAGGCATATTTTTAACTGCCAGAGAAAATGTATGGGTTCTTCATCTCTTGATTCTTCAAATTAAGATTAGCTGTCTTTCTAAAAGAAACAGTTAATGAGATACGAAATACTACCAAAAAATTTATGTTAAGTAGGAAATCGGACTAAGCATTTTTTTCCTTTCTTGACTCAATCTGTTAAAATGTGTATTCACAAAACTTAAGTAATTTCTACAGAAGTCAATATTACTGTTTTTGCTTTATATTTTATGAGTTCTGTTCAAAGGATGAACTTACTTGCTAAAAGAATACAATGCTTTTAACAGAAATAAAATTATATGGTATTTGTAATACTTCTCTGAAAGCTCTGTTTGGCTGATTTCTCTGGACTGAGTTAGATATGCCTATTTCATCCATGCAATTTAATTAAAATCTAAACTATGCTTTGTATTTCTGCTTTACTTATGGACTTATTAAAAGTCTAGGCTCAAAGTATGAGTTTATAAGTCACAATCAGATGTTCATTAATACCTGCCAATTTTTGGAATGCTCCCAGTTTCATGGAGTTTTAAAAAATTTGCATGTTAAAGCCTAGATTTTTGGGAGGGCTCCTCTATTATTCAGAAACTTAAACTAAACAGCTGTATTCTCCAGCAGTTTGCACAGAGAGCAGTGTTGTTTCTGTTCTCAGCAGAGCTAAATCTGGACTCTGTGGAGGTGTCCAGCTAAGATCCTTCTTCTTTTAACTTTCTATTGAAACTTTCCCTGAGATATTGCTCTAAAATGGTTAGAAATATTAATAATTCAGGTATTTAAGCCTCCGTTAGATCATTTTACCCATATTCACCTGTTTATTCATCTATGGCATCTTGAGCTAATTCTGAGGTTTTGTTTCACTTGTTTTTAGTACCTGGCTCCTAACTCTGAGTCAGGGTATCACTGAGTAGATATTACTGCAGTATGTTAAAAAAAGAAAAGCCAGAAGAAGAAGAAAACAATGACCAAAAAAACCCTTACAAACAAAAGATTTCCATGTTTCTAGGGCTAAAAAAATTCAGATGGAGGGAAAAGCATGAATTGAAAAAAATTCTTTGGTATGTCAAGGCAGAAGTAACACTTACTTCAAGCCTATACAAAGAGACAGATAATTCTCATAAAAATTAACACAAGGCTTCAAGCCTCTGCAGACAGAAAGATTGTCCTCATAAACAAAAAGCTGTAGGCGATGTTAGTATCTATAAGTAGACCAGGTATTTTGACATATTCAACTCTGATCTATAAATTGCCTTCAGTATACAAATAATAAAGCAAATGTAGGCTCTCTTTCAAAATGCTTGATGACTAAGAACCATAATGAGGCAAATTTAGGATCCTCTGCATCTTCTAATGATGTCCAAGAGACCCGGAGTTTTTAAAGATAAGCTGTTGTATCCTGGGGCATCTTGACTTACAAGATGACTCTCTAAAGCCTGTTGGTCTTACGACTTTTTTTTCACGTCTCACTTCTTTTTAAAAGAATCAGAGGGTGAAATAGAAGGAGGTGACATGCTTGTTTGAACTTGCTCTCCCTTGAGACTTACCGAACACAGCCTATACCATTTCTCTCTGCATTCCTGGGGCGGGGGGTGGGGGTGGGGGGGTGGTGTGTGTGGGCATGGGGTGGGGGGGTATAGGGGGAGAGATAATCTGTAGCTAAAAAAGCGAGGGAAAAAAGAATTTCATTTACCTCCGTTACTGCTAAGAATCTTTTCAGAAAAGCCTTTACTCCTGTCACAGTAGGATACAAACTGACGTGAGCTGACCAAGCCAACTACAGGCAGCGCAGAGAGGAGTTAGCTGGAGAACGGGAATGGAAAAGAGAAAGCAGTTAGCAGCCGGAAAAGCTGAATTTTCAGTGACGGGAGATTACAGAGAGCAGAGATCAAATTCCAGACCCACTCCAGGGCCCGCCGTCTGCCCTCAGGTACACGCTTGCGATGTCCCTCGGCGGGCACGGACCCGGAGGGAACTGGCTCGGGTGAACCGCCGGGGTCTAAAGGGGAAAGGAAGGCGAAGCAGCGCCTCCTCCTCACTGACCCGCTCCCTCTCCGCGTCCAACTCTTTCCCCGTCCCTCTCGGCCGCCGCCGAGCCCCGTACCTCAGCCGCGGGTCCCGCCGCTGCGCCCCCGCCCCGCCCCGCCCCCACAGCCCGCCAGAGGTGGCGGCGGCGGCGTCGCGAGCCCCGAACCGCCCGGCGCCCCGAG
>JAVKLA010000036.1:2481700-2527854 GCA_034782735.1 Sagittarius serpentarius | reverse complement strand
CGCCCGGCGCCCCGAGCCCCCGCTCCCCGCCGGCGGCTCGCCCCTCAGCGCCGGCCGTGTGGGCCGGCGGGGAGGCGGTGCCCGGCCGGGGGAGGCGGTGCCTGGTCGGTAGGACGGGCCGAGCGGGGGAGTTTATCCCACTAGAAGGGAACAGTTTCTCCCGCTGAGACTTGACAGCGCCAGGTCAGTGCGGGCTACGGGGGACCTTCCCCCGAGGTGAGGGGCCGGCGGAGGCGTGAGGAGAGCTCCGGTCTGAGGGAGAGGTGGGCGGCGGGCTTGTGAGGGGCGCCTCTGTCGGAAGAGGGGCCAGCGAGGGCACGGGAGCGAGGAGGGGCTCTTGGGGGGCGAGGGGCAAGCGGGCGCCGTCGGGGGCTGCGCCGCGGGAGGGGGAGCGGGCTGCGCCCCGGGCGGGGGACGGCGGCCGTGTTTGCGGGGGATGCTTGGGGGGGCGGGCAAGGACGGGGGCTCCGCGGGAGCGGGAGGGCGGGGTTAGAGGGCTTTTCCTGGAGCGGAGGGGAGAAGCGGAGCGTTTAGGGAGTACGAGGCATGGCCCTGAGGGGAGAAGGTCTGCCAGGACAGGCTGCCGGCGCCCGCGGGGGCTGTGTGGGCGGGGAGAGGGGGGTGAGGCTGCTCCGCGGCGGGCGGGGAGGAGAGGCGGGCGGGCGGGCGGGCGAGAGGGAGGTGACGGGGAGGACACCCCCCCCCCACCCCCGGCCCCGGGAGGGCTCCAGGTGCGCTGCGCGCCCCGCGGCACTGCCGGGCAAGGCGGGCAGGCTGCGCCCGGCAGCCTCCGGCCGGGCGGAGAGCGTGGGCGCTGTGTCCATGGTGCTGTACGCGGGGCAGGGGCCGGGGCACGGTGACTCATGCGGGTTAGCTGCAGTCCTTCCGAGAGGAGGATGCTGGGGGGAGTGTAACGTGCGTAAAGGGGTGATCTCCTCCCCTGCAGAGGTGGCGGGGACGGGGAGAGATGTGTACCCAGCGGTGGCAAGGGGCAGACGGCAGGGTGCCCGTTCGCACTGCGTTAGGGGAAAGGAGCGGACAGGGAAGCGTTGGTGCTCACCTGGCTACTTCGCCTGATGAATGAACGAACAGGCTTCTTTTTTTTTTTTCTTTTTCTTTTAAATTTCTCAACCGCAGAAAGTCGGGGAGCCTTTCTCAGCCTGCAACAACTGAGATGCTGTGTTGAAATATACTATGTCTTGATGGCATGCCTCAGGTTTGCAGGAGCATTTTGTAATCTTCCTGGTGTCATTTCTCTCTAGGGTATTCTACAACTGGAGAGTGCAAGTTCCTGTGGTGTTGTAACTTTGTGGCACTGTGTACACACGACAGTACAATGCTGACTTAACAGTGATGTATTTATTAGTATCAGTGATGTAAGACTGCTATTTATTCTGACGAAGAGCTCAGGGAATTATCAGTTTCTTCAAGTACTGTGGAGTCTAGGTTCCTTTGAATCCGAAGGGTCAGTTCTAGTCACCCTTGAAATAACTAGGGTTGTGGGCTAGCCTTGTATTTGTTACTTGCTGCCTCGTATCTGAACAAGATTTTGCTGTGCAACGTGATTGTAATGTTCCCTTTAAAAATGAGTATTTAAAAAAAATTCTGGTACAAATTAGTCCATAATTTAATCAGTAATTTACCTTTTAAAAGGTTACCATGATTTGTTACTAGTTAACTAAAAATTCCCAGTGTACACCAAGTAACTATGACATATGATACTCAGTGCTCTCCTTTGAAAAGAAGGTTCACATGTTGTGCTCCCAATAATATCAGAATTTGTTGCATGAAGACGTGTGTTTGACATCATTATTCTCTTTGGCTGTCACAAAAAAAAAATCGCTGCAAAAATTGCTTAGAGATTTAATTATGAGATTATAAGAAATCACTCTTAGCAGTGTGTTAAGGCATGTGGTACAATATAAGCATGGACTTGTCAAGGGGAGAGGGAGCTGAAAAAAATAGTTGGCATGGACTTTGAACGATAACCAATCAGAAATATAAATTAAAGGTATTTTTACACAGGCAGCTTTTGAATTTGAATGTTCTTAGGCAACAGTTCTGTAAAATATCTCATTAACTGTCAGTGGTTCAGAGATTATATATCTGTAAACAGCCTTAAGATAGTATGTATTTCTTAGAAATGCCTCAATGCCAAATTCCTGGATAATGTAATTCATTAAACATTGTCATTCAATGAAACTTCCATTACAATATAGAATATACAAATAATTCTTTTTCTCCTGATAAAAATTTGTATTTCATATAATAAATTATCACAAAATATTGAGGTGGCAAAATATTAGAATTTAATTGAAGAATATTAAAGATATGCCTTTTAACCTTCCTTATGATACTGATAAGAACACCCACTATCAGCACTGCTTCAAAATCTGTCTCTTCTGTGAATTTTTTTAAATAACCATAAGTCCATTTCTAAGACAAGAAAATAAATTTAGGCCCAGCTTCAATTAGTGTCAGTATAATTTTCTACTTATAGCAACGTCTAATAAAATGAATTTTGCAGAAATTTATATTGTAAAAACAAGGAAAAGTTTAAAAGTAGAACAAAATCTCTGTCTTGTACAAAGCTGGACTAAATAATGAAAAGGAGACTTAATTATTTTTTTCACGTTGATTGCTAAGGCCCTCTTTTTTTTTTTTAACATATAATCTGCTCAAAATGGTATTGAATATACTTACTAGCCATTTTTTGTAGCCTAAATATGAATCACTAGTTGCACATACCTGATATTCAGAATTTGATTTTCTTCTACTAGCTTTTGTCGCAAGAATTATTCCTGTATTCTCCTCTGGCATGCAGTAAGACAGTTTCCAGTGCAGTTACTCAAGAGAAATTAAAATACACTTACAAATTGTCCATGCTAGGTTCTTTTGAAGTCACGGATACAAGACTTTCCATTAGTTATTGCTACTAGTTTCATTTTTTAATCGCTTATATACTTACTGAATTTAGCATGGTATTAGATGATGAGTGTTAATTATTCCATGCTGTAATTCTATAATTATGTTTATTTTTTTAACAGCAAGGATCTGCTTTTCAGGTACTTCATACCAAATGTTCTTTGTGTGTCAGTTAACTTTTTGTGAACTAACAAAAGAAAAAGTTAGAAATAATCCAAAGCAGGAGAACATTGTTATACTCAAGTCCTACATACCCATGCCACAAACAGGAGTTGGGGTTTCCCATTAACAGGTCAGTTCTTAAGTTTTTCATTTAACTGTTACAGAGTACTTAGAAAAAATCTCCCCCTCACCTTCTTTTTTTTTCCCTTGTTGGAGGCCTTTCCAAGGCAGAATGAAAAATGAAAGAGCCATAAGATTTGTCTTCAGATATTTAGATTCCCAGGAATACGAAATGTAAATTGATTCCTACATTAAATGATAAACATCTTTTGTCTGTTCCCCCCATACCCCTGCTTTTTTTATGAAAGATAGTCAGTCTTTTTTCAGTTGTGCTTTCTTTCAGGTTCCAGTGACAAAGTATGTAGACAATGCAGGTGCTAAGCAAATTGTCACCCTAGTTGTACTAGCACCTGTGGTGAGTGGGGCTTGGGATACTTTCAGATCTTGCAGGTATAAGGAGGTGCGAAGGAGAAAATACATGTGGCAACTATAGGAAACACTAAGTTTCTACTTCAGCATCAGGTCTTCTGCTGCAACATGGACTTCTCTTTTGCCTCTTTCTGTAAAGATGTCAGCTCTTCTCATGGCACAAGGAAATATACAACTAAATCTTCTGTAGGCTTTTATTTTTTTAATTGAGGGGAATAAAAAAGCAAGGCCTAGTCTGAAGTCTTCATATCTGAAAACTTTTACAGAACTTAAGTCAATTTGACGAGGTTCACATTTTTCTCCCACTACACCCACACCTTCCATTATATTATTTTGCCTGTTTGTCCTCTCCTAAACCACTTTATAGAATTGAACTAAACCAATTACATCATTCTCCAGTTAAAATTCGTGATACGTGAACTGTATAGATATTTTTAATTACTTGTGTTGCAGTAGTACCTAGCACCCTAGTCAAGATTGGGGCCATCTTGTTACTCAAATGAAAAGGTTGTCCCTATCCTTATACTATATGATCTATGACATGAGGATGCAAATAGTTACAAATTTACAATGGAGGCACAATATAGCAGTGAGATAGACTGATGCAAAAGTTTTAATTTAAAATTTCAGTGTGTTGATTTATGCTTACAACACTAATAGATTCTAATCTGCATGATGACAAATACAAAAACATTAGGTACCTGTGTGACAACAAATCCCCAAATTTACAGCAAAAAAAATACCCCAACTTCTAAGCAGTACCCTATTCTCTAAATACAGCTGTTTTTACTTTGCAGTTTCACTAGATTGCACTGCAAATAGGAAAAATATCCTGCTGAGAAAAGGGAAGATAAGTAACTACCTCAAAAGCTGGGCTGTGAATTTCTGGAATCAACTAGCAGGGGATGCTTTGTGGACTTGCATAAGCCACCCCCTTCCCTCATGACTAAGCACATCATCTCCTTGCCATGCAGTCTGCACATTCAGGACAAAGTCTATGAATTCAAGTCTATGAATCCCAAAGTCTACTCTGCTGGTTGATAATTAGCAATTTAAAAATCACAAAGCTTACGTAGCTTTGTGTATTTCTGTTCAGGCACAAGTATGCTTGATGACTGCTAAGATGAGCATGTATGTATGGTTATGTACATACTTGTAGGGGATATGTGTGTGTAGGTAATGTATTAAGTCTGTGTTACAGAATGACTTCCTACTTACCTCAGTAATGTTGAAAGGCTATATATAACACCTGATAACACAGTATAATAAATATTGGATAATATCCCAACAGACAAATATACAGAACATTCCACCATATCAAAAAAAGATGATGTTGGTTTATTGGAAGAGGCATAGAGTCTAGAAAAAAAATCCCAGCTTCAATCAGGTCAGTGGCGGTTCTTCTGTTTCGGTAGGGTCAGGTTTGCAATCTGTGCAGTGTTAGAAATTTTGTCCTGTGTATGGCTTGCTTCCATGCAATCACTATTGAAGTCAGTCTGTGGTTTTAGTATACTGAAAATATAGGGTCCAACTCTAAACGAATTGCTGTTTGCTCAGTGAGACTAAATGCCTGAAATTAAATAACCATGAATATTATAGCAAAAGTCCTACATATTTTTCTTTAAATTATTTAAGAAATGCCAGTGTAACAGGAGCAGTATATTTATCTGCCTTTTGTTCTGAAATTTGTGTGATCAATTTCTTAACATATTCTAACTCTAAATGAAATACTAACATTTTGATACAGACATTGCCGTTGGTATTTATTCTAGACCTTCAAATTAGACATGAGTTCTAGTTTTGGTCTTATAACAGCTGTTATGGGAGGAAAATATACTTCGTGCTGTTTTACGGGTTATTGGAATTTCATGAGCTCCATGGGGACTCATGTCTTGCCTCTTTATCACAAATCTGACTGTGACATATTTTAGATTCCCTTTTGCCAGAATCCTATACTTTTTTATAGACCTCCAGCTACGATTCCTCTAACTTACCTGTATGTATATATGTATAAAATTCTAAATATGTTATTTTCATGGAACACTTTTAGCTGTCATGGAATAGGCATACAGAGTAAGTGAAGGAAATTTTCTTATTGCGTCTTGTGTTTTTCCACTGGGTTTAAGCAAATTACTTTTCTGAGAATTTCATATTTGCACAAAGTAGCCCTGCCCAGAATTATGATCTTGTCTTAAACTTTTTACACAATATGTGATTATGCTGCATTGCATAAAATAGGATTTTATGTTATAATATTACATTATAAGTCCATAGTACTTGTGTGTTTGTTTAGATTTATTGAACAGAGATGTTGTGTAACTGCTGTAACTATTCATGGTAGCAGCAGTTTTGAAGTCTGAGAGGCTTTGAACTTAGGTTGCTATCTATATACAAATAGAATGATGTACATTTTCAGTATTTATGCTAGGGGAATATTTTAATATTGCTGTGAAATAAGTTCTGAGCCATGGTGGTTTGAAACATATGTCAGACTACCAAAAGAGTTACACCAAAAAAAGGAACTATGAAAAGAAAAATGTTAATTACAGGCTTTAACACTCACACCAAGATCTTCTCGTAGGGGTGGTCAGAAAAACAGGTTTTACTACCTAGACCTGGTGCTTTGTGGTGCTATCTAATATGGGGTCTTGTGGAAAAATGCGGCCACTTCTATTTACTGCCTTTCATAATGTACATACTTCCTCATGATAGGTTTAGGTACTGACTTTTTATG
Organism: Sagittarius serpentarius; assembly: GCA_034782735.1. Classification (NCBI taxonomy): domain Eukaryota; kingdom Metazoa; phylum Chordata; class Aves; order Accipitriformes; family Sagittariidae; genus Sagittarius; species Sagittarius serpentarius. Next base: position 2,521,544 of record JAVKLA010000036.1, on the reverse strand, counting down.
TCTACAGTAAATAAAACTGAAGAGTTTATCCTTTAATCTTGAATATGTTTTACTTGGAGTTACTGTTCACTGTTCCCTACAGTGGTATTTCAGCTACAAAATTTTATGCTGAATCTCAGTTTTTAAGCTTAATAGAAGCATGTTATTATGTGGTATATTGCTAAATTGATTTTTGATCCTACCTAAGAATGTAAAAGAAAAATGATAAAGCCAAATTTTTTTTTTTAATTACACCCAGAAAAGTCTATAGATAAGCAAGTACAGAAGTACATGAGGGCAAAAGGTTGCTTTATTTACACAGAATTTTATCTGTATTCTCTAACCTTATTCAGGAACATATTTAATGGAATCATGAGAAATTTTGAGGAGGCCACAGGCTGAGGTTCTCATTCCCTCCAGGCCGAGGAAAAAATATTTTATCTATTTGCTTTCTAGCTTGTAGTATGGCTGAAACAAAGTTCTTGCACTGACCTGATAATGTAGCTATTCCTCTGATTCTGCTAAAGTTAACCACTGATAGTGGATGGATTTACTTTGTTGAGTCACTAAAGTTCTGTGAGGATTTTACTGTATTTCTTCTCTATCATTACTCCTGGATGCCATCATTTGCACTTCAACTGCGTATCTGAGATGCCTTATTTGTACATCAAGGCATGTTAGCGTAGCTGGTTTTAAAAATGATTAGAAATATTAAAAAAGCATGCTACTGTTTTATTTATTTTAAATAACTGTCATCATAAAAAAAGTTTGACTAATGACTGCGTATTGCAAGACACTCATATAAAGGTGTAGATTTTTTAAGTTTTGCCTAGAACATAATTAAAGAATGAAACAAAAGTTCAGCAAATATGCTTTCACTTTCAGAATTTCCAGCTCTTGCTGAAGATGGTTTGAGATGATAAACAAGATGAAACTTTAAGCTTTATTTAAAGCAAAGGGATTTCACATTAAATTAGTTCTCTGAATGAAATAAGCACCATTAAAAAGGTTTATTTTCCTGGATTTTATTTTTTTTTTTACATTTACACTAGAGCTATTGCCAGAATTGCTGAATTGGCCTGGAGTAGGTTATTTAGTAAAGATCTCAGCTACGTATGAGTTGTTACAATTAACTACAGAATAAGTTTCAAAATTAGTATTACTGAAGTTTATTATGACATGTCCTGAATCTGAATTTAAAATAGGAAATAAGCAAACATTGAAGAACTACTTTGAAAAGTTCAGGTTTTTAACAATGGTTTCAAAGTATTTTTCATTATCAAGGCAATGCAAAATAATTTCCAAAAATCCTGTGGAAGATTAATCAGTAGTTTCTAGGTTGCTCTTTTTTTTTTTTTTTTTTTTTTTATTATTTGGATGTTCACACGTAAGAAATGCTATTGCAAGCAAATTCCACACTTGCTTTCCATGATTAGCTTGCCAGTTGATCTTGGTTCTGTTTTGCAAGCTTCTTGTAGTATTAGCTATGATGTGAGCTTGCCAATTGTCTTGAACTGGTTAATTGTTTTTGTGATGCAGAGAACATTATGGCACGATGAGTAAGAGACCCAAGAGGGTTCCTTACACAGTTTCCTTTGGGCACTGCCCAAAGTCTTGTTCTTTGGGTCTGCTTCATGTGATCAGGCTGGCTAACTTTACCCAGTTAAATTGGGTGCGGCGGATATTTATTATGTTCACAATATCTTGTTTAGTTTGGTTTTTTTTTCAGTAATCCAATACCCCAATACCTTGTATTAAACATACACTTGGAATCATCACACCGGTTTAGGTTTTACTCGGCTAGATAGGATAAAACATCAGGTTATGCAAGTTACTTTTTGACATAGGTAAAGACATTTTCTGAGACCAAGATTATTAATTTATTAAGAAATAGTTATTATAGCACAGTTGGCATAGGTAGGAATTCTTGACAATACTTGAAGAAGTACTGGAAAACCCTTCAGTATCAAGAAGCCGTTTTTCCTCCAACAAAGATGTTTTCTTGTAGATATGTCTTCTTGAAAATTTTTGGCAATTAAAATCTTAATCCAAAAATAGAATATTAAAAGTATATTTTCCCTGCAAACATACTTTCATGTTTCAATTTATCACTTAGCATGCTGATGTCATAGTTCACAGTAACTAATCCCATTACGAAATGAGCCTGTGTTAATGGTCTATCATTGTTTTCTTTGTTCTGTGCATTGGAATATGGTATCTGTCAAATTTTTAATGAGTCACAGTTTTGTTAAGAAAGGCATTTTTTTATGCAAGAAAAGAGTTACGTACACTACAGCGGCCCTCTGAGTTGTACATAATATGCTGTTTCATCCTTCATGATGTAATACTGAGGATGTGGAAGTCACGTGCATTTCTTTCCATTCTTTTGGGTCACCAGGGTGCCAGTTTGGAGTAGGTGAGAGATCAAAAGAAAACTGCTTTCTGTATATTTTATCAATTCTGTTTTTAAAAGATAAAAATATTATCAACAGTGTTCTGCTTCTTTACAAATGAAAATATCCATAAAACAAAATTTGAGCAGAATAGGTGGAGTAACGTGCAACATTAAGATAGGCTCTGAAATAGCCAGAATATCTTTAATCTTAATAGAGGCTACTGGTGTTCAGTATGATTACATTAATTGCCGTGGTGGATTAAGCCAGGGATCTAAGGCCAATGTGGGACTTTGGAGACCCAACAGAGAAGAGAGTTAGGAAAAAGTGAAAAAGCTGTCCATAATGAGTATCAGGAAAGGAAATTAATTAATTAATTAAAGGAAATTTCTAAGGAAGGCAATGGGAAGATTGGCTAAGATTCTGTTGTTTTTCTTTATTTATTTAGTCCTTTTTATGTTTCCCAAAGAATATCTTAAAAAGCAGGGAAATTCTTTAAAAATACAGATGTTTGAATTTTTTTCTCAAAGTTTAAAGTTTATTGTTGGAGCCTTCTTGATTTTGAATTCTCCTCTCTGGTCTCTTATGAGATTTTCAGCTTTTCTTGGTTTAAGATATGCTGACAATGCCATAAGTGGTCTTACACTGTATTTTGGCATTCCTACTCATTGTTCTTTTTCTGCCCAAGTTTGCTCTGTTTTTTAAATCTAGCCTTATTTATTACTCCTTTGAGAACAGGAACTGTCTGATATGCTAACAACAAGTGACAGCTTTCCTGTCACTAAGGACAGGAGAACAGGCAGTGAATATTGCTGAAGTCTGAGGTAAGTTTAGAATAACAATAACTTGTACGTACACTAAATTTGATATACTGTAGTGTGACTACATTCTCTGACGCAGGCTGTGCAACAGATTCCTGTCTCCTCCCCCCATCCACTAACAGGAAGGCACAGCACAATGTTATACAGCATGTGGCAATTTTAAATTTCTGCTGAGGCTTGACCCTTAGACAGGAGGGTAACTCTTTTGTTGTCACTGGTGAAATAACTGTACTATGAATCTCCTTATATTGTCAGAATGAATGGATTTGAATTAAACCAAAACAAACCCACAACAAATTTGTAGACATGAAAACAATGAGAGACAGTAGGACCTTCTCTCTCTTTCCTCCCCAAATCTGCATTTTGAAGGGAAGAATAAAGGGAGAAAAAGGTTTGAGGTGAATAAGGTGAGAGACTCAGTGTAAGGGGGGGGAGATGAAGTCGAGAGAAACCCTAGTTGTCCTTGAAGGAAAAGAGGAAAAAAAAGCAAGGAGGAAGAAGAAATTGATGCAGGTATGGTTGCCACTTTCCTGATAATTACTCTAGGAAGGGCTGATGAATGTAGTAATTATATCTGGCAGTTACTCTGTGGGAGTTACTCTTTGGAGTTCAAAACAGTAAGAGTGATAGAGTGCTCATTTAGCTATGAATATGGAAATCAAATAAAGACAATGTAGGCTCAATAGTAAATAGCACTGTTTTCTGATTCCAGTATGTGACATAAACTGTTGTATAGCTCCTCAAAGAAAGCTTCTTCTGAATAAGAATTTCTGAAATTAAATTGGAGAAAAAAAATTGGAAACCCTACTGCAGAGATGAGTGTTGCACTGGGAAGAGATACTGACAGAGCCCATAGGATTTTCCTCCCTTCATCTTCAATGAGCCATTATTTATAACAGGTTCCCTTATGCCCTTTGATGCTGTACAGTCCATCTGAAGAATAGTTAGTTTTCTTCTACAGCCCAAAGGGCATGTGGATTATTTTAGCTCATAGAAACTAGGGGTGATTTTGAGGTGCCTATTATATCTAGCACGTTGTTAGCTATTCTCAGAGCAGGAGATGAAATAAATAGTAAGCAGTTTCCAGTTTGCCATAGTATTGCCATTTTTACATTGTGGACTTCTGAAGCAGCAAATATTTCTTCTGTTTTCATGTGACACAAAGATAGATAGATAAATGCCTCTGTTAGATGTCAGTTACAGGAATTGGTCGATTTTACTTGCTTTGCTTTTCTGAGTACTAAGAATGTAACTTGTATCTTAGAGTTTTCTATCTCTGCAGTTTCTTTTTGCACAGATATAATATTTCACTGAAAGAAGTGCGAGTTTGGGAAAAATAGTTCAGTACATTTTATGTTAGTGCTCAATAACATGGTGTACCAATGAAATGCATGTTCGGTGAGATTTATGAGAGTTCTAGAGTCTTATTCACATTCACACTGATGCTGAATGTCTTCAGAGTTGCTTCCCCTTCCTGAAAGTTGAGTACCTACTACATATAGTGCCATCCTGCAGGTGGAAAGTGGGACCACCTTTAGGAAAAAAAGCTGATACAAAGTTAAATAACTCAGTGAATTTGAGGAAAAACAAAACCAAACCCCAAAGCAATTGTATTCCCTAGTCTCAGAGAAGTCTAATTGAACTCAAAGGCTAGGTCCATACTAGTAAATTAAAAAGTGCTGTAACTTGGGCACAGGCTCAGAAACTGGATTGTTAAATTGTTAAATTCTTAGAGTTGTCCCTGGTCCAGTTTTAGTTCAGCCAACCAAGATCCATTCAAACACTTCCCAGAAATACTTTGGGAGTTAGCGTGGGCCAGGGACCATTTGCAACAGGCTGTTTAGGTATTGCCACCAAGTTTTGATGATTAAGAGAGTTTGATAATGTGAGTGGAGCGAATATGGCCAGAGAGCCCTGGTACTCTTCAGTTTATTAGTATAGCTGAAACTGAATTAGTTTAAATGCCTCTCAGGTTTGTTATAATGTCCTTTTAAATTTGTTCCTGCCTACGGACCAAGATGAGCTGAGCTTAATGTTCCATTCATAGGTTTTTAGTTCTAAAAAAATTAATAATTTATAACTTGGAGATCTTTGTAATTTTGAAAGCTTATGGCACACAAGAAAGAAATGGAAGTTGTATGTCTGGCAAAGTAGAGGCTGTAGATTGTTGGCATTTTATGAAAAGAAATATCTATATAAGTCATTTTAGTCTATGTTGTCTGTCCATTTGGCTGTCATTTAAATAAATTAAAGGACATATAATGTAAAGCCCAAAATCTTTAAAAATACTCCTAAGATTTTTTTCTAACCCCTGAAGAAGGATCAGGTTGTTATCGGAGCTTGTGTTGCATGATGGCAAAATTCTCTCTATTTATACATCTATCCTGAGCAGATGTTAGTAAAGTACTTGTATATGACATAGTCATTACTCTGAAGAGTATGAAAAATATTTTGAAATTTTTACTGTCCTACTGTCTGTTCCAAGAACTATGGATAACTAACATTGTAACTACCTTTAAACAATACACTACAACTTGTTTGCTCTGAAAATTCCTTTTGGTTCAAGTGAAAGTACACAGTGCAAACAAAGTTATGAAATGTGTACACAAGGTGTGAGAGTAGGTGGTTATACATAGGTATAACTTTATGGTTCTGATCCTTCAGGGTTGTCAATGCAATCTGACCTTTATGCTAACCTCATTGATTTCAATGGGATTACAGATGAATATTAGGGCCAAATCAAAGTGACTGATTTTCCCCAACTAGTGTCAACAAATAAGTAATGGATTTTTTTATTTTTTAATGAAATAGAAAGCACAGAATTGTAAAATCTGAACAGATGAACAGGTATTTTAAGACGTGAAAATTTGAGAGCTAAAATATTTGACAATGTGGCCACTACTTTAAGCCTTATTTCTGTTGTAAACGTTGATAAATATTTTGACCGTTAAAATCCTTTCAGCTGTGTCCCTGTTGATTTAATTAAAGGAGCAGAAAATAACATGTTTTGTTAAGATTTAACAAAGATATGGCAAGAACCTACTATAGGTAATTAAACAGATGAAGCATTCAAGAAGAAATATAAAGTAAGTTTTCATTTTTCAAGAGGATGAGGCACTAACGAATAAAAATAGGACAAACCAGGGACACAAAGAACAATATAAGATGAAAATTTTAATATTTTAACTTCAAATAACTGACTGGCAATCTCAGAAACAACATGCAGAGAAGGAAGTTCTGTTTACCTTTGCAAGAAGAACATTGTCTTGAAGATGGGAAACTAGAGATGGGGGAAAGCACTGCATGAAAATTATTTATATGGGAAAAATACCCCAGGGCTCCTCAGTCCTTTGTGTTATTCTTCATTAAAGAGTAATTTTAAAAGTAGTTTTTTAAAAACAAACCAGTGTCATTTTTAACCCACCCTGCACTGGATTAAGTCAGCACCAGCCGCACGACCACAGCCAATCTAAACTGGATGAGGAAGAGTAATCCAGAAATGCAAAGTTCTGTAAGATCACTTCCTGTTTTCTGAATCTTGAAGGCATACTTTTTCAAATTGCTCCACCTTGGAAAATCTTAGCTAAAACAGGAATTAAACCATAAAAAAGGGTATCTATCTGGTGTGTTTATGTCAAATCAAATCAAATTTTTCAAACTTAAATGATTCATAATGGAGGTAAGAGTAGCACAGAAGGACAAATAAAGGAAATAGTGTGTGTATTATCCTGGCTGTTAAAATGTATTATTCTGTCCTTATACAAATTGTTCTTTGAGCAGTAGAACCAAATAAGTTAGCTTCCTGTGGATATGTTTTTTAGGAATTTTTCATTTGGATTTTCTGATATTTATTACAGGGTGAGCTCAAACTGTTGCTCTTTCAGTGGTGACACTAACAACAATTCAGGTGTATTTTGTTAAAAGTCCTCTACATTGTCATCAGTTCTGGCTGAAACAAGCCAATGTTTTCCAAAGCTTTGAAGAGAAAGAAACCAACAAAGACACACAATTTGAAACAGTGAATGTTATAAGCCTTGTTACTTTAGGATTACATTTATCAAATGAAAATTTAGTCTTTTAATGGTTAAACTGTTAAACAAATATTAATGTTTTTATAATACGGTTCAAATTGCACTTGGGTCTAAATTTTAAAGTATTCTACATACCTTTGGGATACACTGGCCGTTTTCATGAGCCACTGAAATATGGAATTTCTTTGAAAGACCTTTCAAAATGAGGCTGTATCTCAGTTAATATTACTACAAGGAACTGGAAGCACCAGAAATCCCACAGGCAAATATGTTCCCTTTTGGTAAATTAATCATGGCTTCCAGTGCAGAAGGCACAGAAAAGCATCTAAACATTTTCAGTTTATTCTTAATTACTTTGTCAATCTTTTGAAATTTCCCTTTCTCTGTATTTGAATAACCAACTGTTATTCAAAATTGTTCCAAATCATAAATTCATATAGCCTGAAACTTTTTCAGGAGAATAAAAAAGCAGTTTGTGGTCTCTGGGAGAGTAAATTCCAGGGTTAATTTATAACTAAAGCAAATGTATCTATAAAAAGAAGAAAAGCTCCATAAGAAATATGTTAACAAATGACAAGAAAAAAGAGGCTTGATAAAAGATATCAGAACTTGTTTGGCACCAGTGATTTTATGACTGAGGAATTCAATTAAAGGTGTGTTGGGAGTACCAAATCATGATTCTTTAAATTGCTAATGGGAGACAAAGCTCTTTATCATAGTCTGAATGTGTTCACATGCAATGTTCAGTCCTGCCTTCTGCAAATAAACTTTTAGTGCTTACACTATGCATCTGCATTGAGAGTCTATGTCACCAGAGTAGAAAAAGATACACGATTTCTGTTGAATCACTTTTCAAATATGCCTGCTGATACACTTTTCTATTAGGAATGACGTTAGCCAACAGATTTCTTCCTGTGAGTTTATAGTATTCAGCTTGTAATTTTTTCCTTCTATATAGGCATTTTTCCAGAATCTTGGTAGATTTCTTTGCAGAAAAGTTAAGTATATATGACATCAGGGTACTCTACAGCGATATTCAGTAAATCATATCAGTTCGGATTTATTTACTCTTTTGTTAGAGACATAAGTTTCATAGAGGTCTTTAACCACTGATGTAGATAATGACTTTGTACTTACCCAAGAGAGACAGATTAGCCTCGGATCCATTGCAAATTAACTCCTCAGTCTGCCTATAATCTAAATTAGTTTTAAGGCTGGCTGCTACTTGCTTGTTAGAGGTGTAAACCCGTATCTCTTGTCAGTCATTGAAAGAGGAAGGGCTGCTTCTGGAAATGCAAATTTAACTACTGGGGACATCCCCATGTTAACAGCTGTTGCAGGAAAATCTGAAGGACTACATTTTGTTTGCAGGGCCGAATTACAGCAGATAATGTTCATCACTACTATGAGAACAACTGCAGATGAATGAAAATCATAAAGTTGGCTGAAGTTGGTTTAGGAATCATTTGAATCTTTGGTTTTGTTGGGTATGTCATTGCTATGACATTCAAATATGATCGTGATGAATTTATAGTGCATTACTTTATATTATAATGTGGCATCGTTATAAGAACATTATATGCACAATGCCTACCCAAAGTACTAAGTCAGCAGACTACTTACATGAAAAGTTTAAAAAAAAGTAATTTATTTTATTTCATCACCAGTTCCTTTTCTTCTTTAGGTATCTGTAGTTGAGCAAAAATGGTGTTTGCATAGCAAAGGCTTAATGTATAAAACTTTTACCCTGAATATCCAAAGAGCAAAATATTTAATTCTTTTTAGCAGTCTCCTTATTGACCCACTGATTTTACTTTCAGTGAGAAAATTATTCTTTACTGAATAAAAACTTATTAAAAGTTGTTAGGTTTTGCGATCTTGACCATTTGAAAATTTTCAAATATAAGCAACATTATTCAGCTTCTAATGATTTAACTAACTATCTCTGCGGCATTCATTGACATAGAGGGATGAGGGCTGAGAAACGTTGCATATACCTGTCATATATAGTAAACATTTTTTAATAGATTAAGTATTTAAACACTGTTATTGGTAGTTGGTAATCAGCCCATATCACAAAGAGAGAGATCTCTCCTCTACAGAGTAATTTAGAGCAAGAGACTACTTTAGCTATTCTGAATCGGCCTCTAGAGGAACCTCTCTCACTGAGCACCGAGGAACTTGAGATACTATTTGTGTTAGCCATTTTGAATACCTGCCACACAGGATAATTTTGAGAACTGATTTTTCAGCCTCCTGCTTTTAGATCAGCTTTGTGAGACCCCCGGAAAAATTATGCTAATGTAATAAGCATGGAAATGCTGAAGCATGTGAATCTGTGAGACAAGACCTGTACCGTGAAGAAAAAAGAGTGCTGTAGAGGTAGTAATTGCTCAAGCACAGGAATATGAATGTGTTCCAGAAACCAGCCATTATCTCACAGCCAGTGCTACCCTGATCCTCTGAATACAAGGAGTCCATAGGCCTTAAAATTCCTCAGAGCTTAATCTCAAAGGACATTGGGGGGAAAAAAAAAAAAGGTGAAAGATTCAGGGAAATACCTTTGTTATGTTCTTGGGTTTTTTTTAGTTAACGTACCGCATGATTTTCCTCTCAACCTCTAGGAATGCACTGGATGTCTGTCAAGACCACAAACTTGTCCTTACTGTAGAAATGTATGAAAGTTGCCTCTATACGGAGTTGCCATTGCTCTTTTCCTTATCTGTGAAGGAAACACAGCAACTCCCACTGGGGAAATTTCATGTTAACTTGATCTTAAAATAAAAAATCAAGGGAAAGGTCATATCCTAATAAGCTGTGCAAATCTAAATTCCCAGGGAGCTTCAAAATGACATTGTATGACTAGGGCATTAACAATTTTCCAACAATGTATTTTTGAACTGCTTCCAATAGTGTTTTTAACATCCGAGAACAAATAGTAAAATAAAGATACAACTGGCAAGATACAAGACCCAGTTGAGCTCTGCAATTCACAGTACGTAGCCCATTGATAATCTGGGGGCTTTGTATCTAACAAACATAATGGAATCGGCAATGTTTTCTGCTTTCATTGAGATGTAAATCTTATGAGGAAGCTATTTATTGATCAATTTATGTATTATTGTGATCTCAGTATCAGTAGTTTCTACTCTTTTCCCTAACCTAGGATTATAGACCAATGATTTCCTCAGAACGTCTGAGGAAGGAGGAGGTTCAGTGTGAGAGCCTGCTAAGTATGGTATGTGTGTTTGTGTTTGCAGAGATTTGGAGTATGTTGTGTTCAAATATTAACCAAGAGGTGAAGATTTCCTGTTCAAAACCACATGCCATTGTTGTCATCCCACAGAATGTAAATTAAGTAAACTGAAAGAAATTTTACAGCCAGTTTTAAAGGAGCTAGTGTTTGACCCCAAATTATCTTGTCAGATTCAGTGATCATATTATGTAGAGTTGTACAATTCCATAGCTCCAAACAATAAACCAAGTCTGATACCAGTTTACATCTGAAACAGTATAGGAATTCTTGAAATACAGAGGAGACCATTCTCTACTTGTATTAGTTTTATATAGTATGCCACATGCATTTTACAAGGCCATCCTTTACATTGAAAAGGTGTGCCTGTATAAAGCTATGAGGTGAATCCTGTCTTCTTGTAACCCAATGAAAGCCACTTTCTGCTTTGCAAATAGTTTGGTGTTTAACCTATTTTGTGATGATATATTGGTAGTAGAAAGTGAACGTTAGAGATCAAAACCAGTTTCTAAATTCCCAAGCTCTCCCAGTTTAGATGGGTGTAATGGAATTAAATTGTAGTTGTCCTTATTTTCATCCTTGTCATATGCCTCTAAACCAAGTATATCACTGTTGATGAAGCGTCAGCTAAGCTGCTGCAAAATGATTTCTTATTTTGTACAGAGTATAGTAATAAGGTTTAAAACAGATGTTCACACCTTGTTACACAAAGGACGGGAAGTACAGGGTGTGGGAAGCAGTCTGCTGTTGAAGACCCCTTCTGATCTTTTGGATTAGAGGTGGTTCAAAAAGTTTCAGTGGGAGTTCTGCACGCACCGTGAATGCAAGAAGTGTCTTATCTTTATTCAGCTCTATATTCCAGTACATTGCACTGGATGTAATCCAGATGTCCCTTAAGAATTTATTTTTTTCTGATAATCTCAATAGCATTTTAATATGATTCCTTTTAAATACAACTGAATCTTTGAAGGGATCGAACATCTGTCTTGTGGTCATGCTTCAAGTTCAGCATGTAGAAATTTGCAAACTCTTGATTTTTGTTTAGCAATTAAAAAAAACAATTAGAACAGTAAAAAGCCACAGTAACTTATCCTTAGTACATATCAGAGCCACATGATATTTAGTTGTTCACAAGCCTGCTTGAGGGGTTACAAAAAGTCACAGCAATAACTTCTAGTTCCTCACACTAAACTTGCTTGCCTAGAAAATGAACCTTCTTAAAAGAATAATGGGGTTTGACAATATAATTTATTCCAAGGTTAACTATTGGTGTTCTGTCCAAATTGAAGATGAATAGCTGATTTAAAAATAAAACAATCAAGTTATCAAGTATCCCAGCGTATATGGGCAAAATTCCAGTGTATAATTTGTGGTTTGTATGTGAAAATGACATGCATATTTAGATTAACGAAATATAGTTGCATGTAATTATTCAAAATAACACTTTCCAGAAAGTTAATTAATATGATTTTTTTCAGTATTCTTACTCCATAAGTGTTCCAGAAAAATATGCGAGAAGTTAGCTATAAATATAAGTATTTTAATATACATTTTTGTCTTGAATTGTGGCATATACATCTATTTATCATGACATGAAACTGAAGGATTTGCTGTTAGCTGTCCTCCTAGATTACTTGTAGAAGAAATTCTTAAAGTATTTTAAATATAGAAAAAAGAAGATGATGACAAGAACACATGACAGAGAAGGGAACTGAAATTTTCTCAATATTTTTCTTCCCCTCTTTTTAATGCTGTTAAAATTTAACATAGCTGCTTTGCTTGTACCACTATTGTTAATGTTGCATAACCCTATAATTATTAATCTTACTGAAACAGCAGTAGAACTTGATTATACACTTTTCTCCTTGTTTGAAATGAGCAAATGCTGTCAAAGATAGAAATGGAATGGCAGTTCATATTTTTAAAGAAAGCAGGCACTTTTACATGAACTAGGATCTCTGTAGGCAATTGTCAGTCTCATATACAAAGCTTCATAGAATCTGCAATCCATATGAACATAGGTGACTGGGGCACACAGAGATTTTTCTAGCTTAGAGCTAATAGACGCGTCATGCTCTCCATAATATTTATGTGCAAAATACAAAGTGCAATCAGAGTCTTTACTGATTTAGTCAAGCATTGGTAGATTCTTTACAGCTGGAAGGAAAGAAATTTACAAAAATCACTGTTTAGCACTAGCTGTTAAAGCATTTGTTTAGCATTAGCTGTTAAAAATGACAGAATTCTGAAAGTATACATTAATAACTTTTCCCTAACAGTAAATTTTTCTTACGTGTGGATACTCTGCTTTCTGTTTGGTGTCCTAAAGTGATGTTATTTTAACTCCTGAAAATTTATTGTAAAAATAGCAACACCAGTTTCCATCTTCCTTTAATAGAATGATTTGTACAGTTACACTGTCACTATGCAGATCAAAACTCTGCTGACTTTGAGTGTCAAAGTGTGTGACAAGAGTGAGACTTGCTATGCATGGACACTCTGGGTTAAAGATCACCAATATCAATAACTGAAGAATAACATCAGACACAACTTTTAAAATGTAGTTTATTGCAGAAGCAAAGAACAGTAGCAAAAGCCATGGAACTACTAAAGGAATGCTGTTTATTGCCAGACACATATGTTTGCTTAAACATTAATATAAACACACCCTGCTTTCTGGATGAATGATGCTTACAGGAAATGCAGGAGTGACATACAGTTCATATGAAGGAACAAGTGAGTTGTGTGAAATAATTTTCCATACCTTGGCAGGTAAAAATGTTTATTCCTTCATGGGGAAAGCAAGGCAATTTCAATGGGCAAATTGGAAAAACTTTTACTTCAAAATAGAAAGGTTGACAAAAGTAGGGCCTAGTCATAGCAGACATATTCTTAGGATATTAATAACATAGATGAAGAATAACCCAATAGAAAAAAAGATCAGATAAATTCCTTCCTTTTGGTTTTCATGCACACTGTAAGTTCTGAACCTTGCCAGATCTCGTATTAGAAAACACAGTAAGTTTATACATCAGTAACAAAGTCAGGACTTTGTAGAATTTTGCATTAATGTATCATTATCCAGGTTATGTTTAAGTTTTTTCAAAGTGCATTAAAGATTTTGAAATGAAATAGAAGATGAAATCATGTTCTTTCCCCACAAATATTTTGTGTACTTTTTCTTATCAAAGGGCCACAGGGAGAATATTCATCTTTTCATTCAGGTTCAAACAGCACTTACCCATTGTGTTTTTATTAAGTTACTTCCATATCCTTAAGAGAAAGGTATCACATTTTTTTTCCCTTGAGAAGTACATTTGGAGAAGAGTTCAATATCTCCATCAAATTCTGGGCCACTCCTGAAGACTCATGTCAGATTCTCAGAAAAATTTGTGACTAGGGGCCTTTACGCAGAAAACTATTGAGGGATGGATGACAGAAGGCTTAAATAACCTTGTGTAACAACTGAGCGTGTACTCTTTTTGAATTATCATATGATTTGCCCTGATAATCCATTATCTGAATGCATGTATTGTGATATTTTCTTTTTGAGTGGTAAAGGAAGTTTTGTTTATTAGTATTAAATGGTAGGAACGGAAATTACATAATTGAAAAACGTTTGATTTGTCCAATATATAGACCGACATCCAGGACTACTTGGAGTTTACTAGGGAAATTGTTAGCCCATAAACTTATAATTTTACCTCATTTTATTTAGTTGAGAACTGAAGATAATACAGTTCTGTTCTAGGGCTTCTTGGTGTCATCTGTCTCACAGTAACTCTGATCCTGGGCTCTGTTTGGGTTGGGCTTTTTTTTTTTCTCCGTTCAGTAGTTCCTATAGTTTTAAGTTCCAGTCTGCAAGAGGTTTTTCTGAAGTATATCAAACAGAAAATTCCTAATGAAATTCCTATAATTTCTGTTGAAAGTAAGAAATACAATAACATGAAAGGATATAAGCCGGTGCTAACTTAATGCTGAGTTTTTACAGCTGTTTTAGTATTCTTTTTCTCAGATTGCTATTATTTAGTCATGCACAGGCTTTAAAACTAATATTTTATGTCTAAATTATGATAGTCAGTTTTCAGTGCTAAATTTCCTTCAGCAAGTTTCCACCTATTTTTCTTTGGGAATAAAATACAGAGTACAATGTTATATCATGTTGTATTTTATACTGACCCCAAAAAACAAGGATGGGGAAGATTTTCTTGATGCTCTTGTCCTGCAGTCCAGTAGAAGATTCACAAGGGGAACTGTTCAAAGTAACTTAAATTTAGAGCGCAATTCATAATTAATTTACTGGTGTTCATTAAGTACTTCTCACAATGTTGCGTAATGTTGCAATTTCAGTTACAAAAGCAAGCTTACCCTACTCATGACCTGATTCTACACTCCTTGTGTAGGCAGCCTGAAGTCATCTTGATGGGATAGTTTTAAAGTTATCTGGAAAAATTAATACTTAGAAAGATGGAATACATGAGATGCAAAGAACATTAATCTAAATATGTGATACATATCCTACGCTATTGAGAACAATAATTGTTGAATCACATGTAAAAACATGTCAATGTATTTTAATTGGGAATATTTTGGAGGGTCAAAAGTACAGTAGTCAGATGACGAGGTTGCTCTATTGCTGAAAAGTGGCTGAGCAGGTTACATGCTTCTCAGTTCGTACAGTTGAGAAGGTTAATTTTTTTTGCTAATGTAAAAGATGAGATACATTTGTACAACAGATTATAGGTGTACAGAAGTTCGTGTGTCTTTATTATTAAATTATTTTAGTTAAGTACTTTTACTGTAGGTGGATACAAAGCCTGCTGTTATATATAAAAAAGTGGGGTACCCTTTTTTCTTTTGCCTGGTGTTTCTCTTGTCAGAGTAACGGCAACAATTACGATGGAGTAAAGAGCAGGGTCCTTCAGCTCTGTGCTGCGCAACATCGCACTCTGAAGTGGTATGCGTGTCACTGGTAGCACCCTTCCAAGTTTAGAAATGTCTGATAGAAGACTTTCAGCAGCTAACGAAATACACTTCAATAACAGTGTGTAAATAACTGTATTCCACACAAAATCCAAATGTATTTTTGTGCTAGATTAATTTGTGTGGCATCTAGAAGAGGAAAATGCTAAATGTTGAGCCCTCCTTGGTACTATTTATCTACTTTCTCAAGCTGTGATCTGTTTGAACTAGCTTGACATCACAGAGTTTAGTGGCTGTACACAGAGAGTTACACTGAGATATTTTCTGTATTTAATGCACAAATAGCCCTAAACTTGTTTACATTAATGAATGAGTTTTGCAACATGGTGCTTTTTAACTTTCAGGATTTAGTGATTGTCCCACAGGTTAAAACATTTTAAGTGATACTAAATAAAAAATAGTGCTCAATCAAATTATATGGTCCCTGCATATAGTCTTAATGTATTAAAATACATTTTGCATTTTTAGTATTTTAGAAGATGACAGCTTTATGATGAAAACAGCTCATCCTGCTATGAGAGAAGCATTTTTATGGATAATTTGCAATGTATTTGACTGCCAGGAAAAACTTTAAAAGTGGGACTTAATTCAAGGAATGAGTTTAAACTCATGTTGCATTTGTTCCTCCTCCTCCTCCTCTTCCTGTGGGAGTATTCAGTATTCTGCCATGGCAGGGAACTGCATTTAGGATATTAATGAGTATATTTTACCCTGTTACAGTTGTATGCCTTATTAGCTCATCTCTTGGAAACAATACTGAAGTTTACTGTCTTGCGAACATTACAAAGCACTGACATGACAGAGTCTGAGGAAAGAAAAAAATCCCAGGCTTCTTACGAACAGTATTATGCATCTGTAAAAAGATCTCAATAAATTCTCTACTACTACTAAGTGGATTGAGAAAGCTGTATGTGGTTATTTAAGTATCAATACTACAAAAATTCTTCAGTGTTAGTATAGAATTCATTGCACCTGAGATGTCTTAGAAGAAAAACAGTAACTGGATATCGTGCACATAATATACAACGTTTACTATTAAAGTTATTAACATTTCAAAAAGAAACACAAACATTGTATTCAGATTTGTATCATAATTAAGTACATCAGTTCTAAAATTTCATGCTAAATTGGTACCTTAGTTGATAATTATTGACTAAGCACCATTTTTAAAGAATAGAGTCCATGATTAGTATATTAAAAGACATTAGAAGACAGAGAGATAATCACCTAATGGAACCAAATAAACAATGGAGCATAAGATAGTCCTGTAAATAGTTGCAGTGCCTACACCTCTCTTCTTGTATCTTTTGCCATACTATGATAATCTCACAAAGGCTTATGAAGCTACAGAGGAATTTGCAGATTTTCATATAATGAATCATGTGTGAGCACAGTATAAATTTACTAGACAGCATTTCTATGACACTTCAATACTTTGAGACAGTGCTGTTTCCTATTTAAACATACAGTAGGCGTCTGGCTAAACATTGCAACTAGAGTTTTGTGGTAGCTGTGAGTTTATTTTATTAACTCTGGGCACAGTGTTGTCACTGTGGTTAGTGAGAAACAGTAACTTTACATAGAAAATATGGCATTTTATGAGAAACTAATTTCTTATGGTTCTGTATTACAACATACATTGATGTATTTGTGTGTATACGTGTATAGGAAATGTGACTTAATAATATATCCTAGCTAAAGAAGTCCTTCCTTAGCCAGGAACAGAGTTTTTCAAAGTGCTTAAGTTTAAGCAGGTATTTAAATACCATTACCAATAATACTATATTCAAATAAAGAATATAAATGAGTGTTTATCTTAACTGTGTCCTAAACACTGAATTTCTTTTGAAGATATAACACTTTCTATTGACTTCAACACAAATTGAACATCTGAAAGCACAGTCACAGGTTATGCATAAGTCTGCATATAACACTTCTGAATATGGAATTTTCTCTTAAAATACTTTTAAAGACATGCACTGAAATTATAAATCTGACTGAAAACTTACAGAATGAAAAGGTTTCTTAACTGCTTGGTAACTTCTATTTTTGTTGGTGTTAATAAGAAAAGCTTATATTCATTATATGATATGGCATTTTATTTTTAAATTAATTAAAAATTGTATTATCTTATTCTACATCTTTGCGATATACAGAAAAGTTTCTGGAACACTGTCTTAGTCACCTTATTTAGCACAGAAAGAATCCAGTTTCAAAGAATCTAGCAGCAGACTGTTCTCTCATATTGAGTCAGTGGCAAAAAAAAAAAAAATTTAAAAACAAAATAGTGTAGGTTAAGCTGCACAAATATGAAGTTTTTGTATTATATTCATTTTCTGTAGTTAGTAAAACTTTCACTAGACCTGAGTAATATGAAGTCTGCCCAGTATAAATGAATGCCCGCTGTAAAAGGTACCTGGAGTCTTGGAGCCAAGCAGAGTTCTGAGAATGTTAACACTCTTGTCAGTTAATTGTGTTGTGACTTTATAGATGATAAATCTTTGCTATCTTGTATACAACAGACATTTTTTTGTATATTTAAAAATCAATTACTTCCTTCAGTCTTATGAGGCCACTTATATGACAAGAGAAGGCGTACTCCTTAGTAGCTTGGCACATTTAGTTATTGTTCTTTGCCAAAGGGGGCAAAGGTCTCTCTTAAGAAGCCAGCTTTTTCTGATTACAAAATTGAATGTGATTCATTGCCTATCTATCAGTATGCTTTTTTAAATCACAATGATTCATAGAGAGTAACGCCTACATTTTATATCATGAGACAGTTTTACAGTATTGCCAGTGCAAATTAGAGACATGTTCTTTGTTTCTGGTTTCCTCAAATCACTCAAACCCAAAATGATCCAGATTTGAGCTCTATTAAGGCATATTGTAAATAACGCTATATGATCTTTGCCCATTAGAATTCTGTAGACATTTATTCTGATTTTTATATTAGCAATCAGATGATATGTTATTTTTCAGATTTTTATGCTTCTGGGGGTGTGTTTTTGTTCAACAGAATGAAATAACAATAATTTCTATTTTGAAGAGCGGGAGGTATTTTTAAGACATTTTTGAACACAAAGCATTGGAAGATGTGTCTTTCATCAGGATTAATTTTAGTTTCAGTACATGGCACCTCACAAAGCATGGATTGCAGCTGCCTGTAACTAGAAAACTGTGCAGTTTTTCTGCTCAAGTATTTCGAAGAACAACTTGAGGGTCCTTTCCCACAAACTCTGAATCCAAATTAACAGAGCAGAAATTATCTCTACAGCTCAGTGTTCTGTCAGTCTTCTGACAGGAGTAGAACACTTTGATTTCTATTGTAGTCAGTCTTTTACCACCGGGAGCCCAACACCATGTCACTTCCAGAATGTTGTAGTTATGTTCTCCATGATTTTGACATGCTGTTCATCTTAAAACTGAGCTCTCTGTCTACAAAGTTTTTCAGATATATGAATCAGTATTTGTTACACAGCTATCTTCCATTGTCCACTATTCTCAATTTCTATTTAAGCTGTTATTAAAGCACAGCCTTGCAATCAGTTTCTTTTATATCCTGAAATAACTTAAAGTTTCATCGATACCTATCCAGTATCAGAATGCAACAAACCCCACATTAAATAATTAAAATAGGACGGTAGAATTTGTAGCATATCTGAGTAGCCCGTGGCATTTTTTAGCTTGTTTCTCATTTGCATTTACAACGGTTTATGTGGCTGCAAGGGTATAAAATGCTGCTATTTCAAATAAGAACCCAGGCCATTTACCATTTTGTGTGAATTCCATAGGCACAGAATAGAAAATATATTTTAAATTAAACAGCTCTGTTATTCTCTGAATGAGCTTTTTTGTTTTCTGTTTCTATTAGCAGCTACCTCCTAAACGTTGTAGTAAATTTTATGGACTGTGCTTTTAGTGATCACAGCTTGTAGTTATAATTCAGTTCTAGGAATAAAATACATTTCCTACTGATTTATGAGTTCCTTGCCTTTGGCCTTTTCAAGTGTGTGCATTTACACCGTTTCTCAAGTTTCTTCTGATGTTTTCCTGTGCAGCCTTGCTGAGAGGATGAATGGGTTGCCTGCCCCCTTACTTTTTATTTGGCTTTTTGAAGGATCTCGGTGTCACTGTTCTCTGCAGCCCTTGCACAGTGCACCACTTGGATTTCTCAGCCTGGTTCTTTAGCCATCCAGTCTTCAACACTCCTCCATGGCTTGCACTGTGGAGATGTGACAGAAACTAGCATCTGGTGGCAGTGTTTCAAGATGTTCCTGGGAGTATCTGGTTTGTTGTCACACCCTTAACATTCCACTCAGCCCCAGCTTATTGCTTTTCTTTTTGCTATCAGAATTTTGGTCCTGTGCTGGTTCTGCAGGTTAGTACAGTAGACTGTAAAGGGAGACTTTCATAAGCTCATACCCCTCCCACTCAATGATTAACCCTTGAGCTGTGCTTGTTGGCTGCACTCTGCCACAGCAGTGATGCATCCCTCCTCCTCTGCTCAAAGATGTAACAAAACCATTTTGTCTGCTACCACTAGGCTTGTTTTTATATGGAATGTTTATTCCCATTCTTTCAAGAGTATATTGTCTATGTTGCATCTTTTTGGTATTGTCAGGTATCTTTCCTAATGGACGTGTTTATTTTTGGGCCAGGTTTAGATGGCTTGAGGGTTGGATCTGAGGAACAGAGAAGAAAATGGCATCCATTGTCTTGATCTTGTGCTTGGAGTCAGGCCTGATGTTAAAAGCAGTGCACCAAATCATCTATGAACTTACTTCTTCACTAACTCACTTCTTATCATGGAGCTGATTTTGACACTCAACATTTGCTAGAGGACACTAGGTATTTTCTTTGCAGGTAAATTAAGGTGGGCAGGGAGCTTTAGTTTAGAGTTCTCTAACTGAAACAAATCTGTAAAAGTTTTGTTCTTTTGTTCTGCAGTGAGCTCAATTTTCATTCCTGTAAATATTTTTGATAAATCCATATTTGAAAAGAAAAATAACAGGTCTACTGAGACAGTGGTACAAGCAGGAGTGTGCTTGACTCCAAGGTGCATGCAGAAGTGCTTTTGTTCCTGCTACAATACACAGTTCTAGGGTAGGAATGGTGAAAGGCAACTCTGAGTTTTCAAAAACCATTTGAATTTACAATACAAAAGTTTGACAATACTGATTCTATCAGTTGCGTAAGTAAGCTTGGGTCCTTTTCCCACAATCACAGTGGTTTCTAATGTGGAACTGCTTGGAAAAAGACTGTTTTGGATAACTGTTTTAAGTCCTACCTATATATTGCTGTTCAGTGCACACATCATCACATAAATGAAAAAAATTCTGCCCTGAATTATACCAATATTTTTGAATGTGAGCACGGATAAAATGAAAAAAATCCTTTTTATCGCTGTTTCTTGGTAATGCAAATGTAACAATACAAAATTCGGTAGTGGAATTTTTAAAGCAAGACTTCATAGCTATTTGCTGTAACATTTTTTCTTGCCGCAGTTTGAAGCTTACTGATTTTGTCAAACACTGAATTGGGGGTATCAGCCAACAAAGCTCTTTTTATGTATTTGTTTGTTTGTTTGTTTAAGAGCATCACTGATTGTGTCAGCAGAGTTCTTGGAAAGAGTGGTTTTTTTAGTTATGTTGTGCTCCCTCTGCTGACTCTGCAGCAACAGAACACAAAGTAGTACAGGTCCTATGTTATGGAGTGGTTGTTAGATTTAAGAACCTGCGGACCATACAGCAGTTGTTTTAATGTGTTAAATGGACTGTGTCCAAGAGCTTTGAGTCATTGTTTGAAATATAGAAAAAATTCACATACTTTGGTTTATCTAAAACCAAATTACCTTTATTTTATGCAAATGTTGTTTATTAAAGTCCATTATGACAGATATTGTGAATGGAAAAATATATCATTTTCATGATTGTAAAAGGTATCTCCTAAAGGCTTAAACTAAGCTTAAAGCTTCATTCTACTCAGACATAATCAGGCACATTAAAAATTTGTAGAGTAATACCATCCCTGCTGAAGAAGATTGCCATTTTAATGATAACACAGAGAATTGCGGGGGGAAGATAAAACTCTTTCACTGGACAAGTGGAGAACTGAGACAAAAGTCTAAATAGCAGCATCTTTTTGTTTTCTCCAGGAAAAAGTAAATGCTACAAGATGATTTGATTTTCTCTAAATAACCAGCAGAACAATGAATGGGACAAATACCATTTTTCCAAGTCTTACTAGAACTGATGACCAGCTCCACCTTCCAGAGACATCAGTTAATCACTTGCTGAACACAGTGTATCACCAGACCCTATGCCTCACATTTAGGACCTGAAAACAGCACTGATGATGAAAATGTTGGCTTGAACTAGTTGTCCATTGCCCCATAGAATTTCTGTGTCAGAGGCAATGAAAGAACCGAGTTATTGAAAGGGGAATGCAATTGTTTTTTCACAATACTGTCCTTTCTCTTCTTATAGTCCTTTTGCAGCATTCTCTTCTAAAAGATCAGTGAAGGTCTTTAGTTCAGTGGATGTGGTGCTGTCATTTAGGGTAGATGTATTTTTGCAAGGCACACATAAAACATTTCAGTGTTCCTCTTGATTAGATAAATACATTAAATATATGGGGATATCAAGCTGACCCTTCACCATCTCTATATTTTTCTTAAAGGGAAAGGCTGTGTGATCTTCACCAACTTATATATGACATTATTTCAGAGGTGGTCTGAGCCTGCTTTAATTAAATCAACTGGCAAAAGTCCCATTAAGTTCTGCAGCACTTGCATGTGAGTTTACTTGACAAACTGACACATTTGTACACAAGATGAAATTCAAACTATTCCATGAAATATGTTTTAATGGGAAAAAAATCAAAAAATCAATATTTACATAATGTACATTTTTGTCCGTATTTATACCTGTCCATGTAGTATAATTATACCATTGCCTTGATTTTAGTAATGTTTCAAAGCTGAGAGGCTTTAACTGTTTTGGTTTTTTTTTCTTCTGATTTTTTGTAACTCATATGAGGTTAGGATGTTCTGGTTGCTTCATTAAATACCTTTAGGGTCATATTTTGGTAGTTTTGTCTGGAAAGAGGGTGTCTAGAATGTAGTGCAACAGGCCTTTCAGGTTAACTGAGCACAGGTAGTGTTTATGGTAAAGAGTAGCTTGTGATCCAAGATGTTTTTCATACCATGGTAATCTCTTATGTTCTGTTTTATGTTTTCCAAATATAAAAAATGCACTGAATAACTTTCCTAGGAATTGGATATCAATTCAATTTGCAATTGCTACTGAATGGTGTAACTTACTGATTATGATAGTTCTCACAATCAGCACCAGATTAGCTAACTGTAAGCTGTCACTATGGCTGACAGTTAATACAGACATGTATCAGATGAGTTCATGTGCCTTCTTTTACTTTCTTGTAGATAATAGTTAGCAGTTGGCTACATGAGATTAAATGCAAGTAAAAGGAGTTACAACAACTAGTTTCATATCTCAGTGTTTAATGTTATCTCAACAGCATTCTCTCTTTCACTTCTGGTCTTCTTGATGATTAAATGTTAAAGCATATTCTTCTGACTTTATGTGAATAACATCTCTGCTACTATTCTGTGTACTCTTCTGCTGGCTGAGAATGATTTTTGCATATGAAAATTTTAGGTTTTATTACCTGGATCTCATATGAGCATGTGTGAGTTTTATGAAAGAATCCTGGAGTAGTCTGTTGATTGGACTTGTGTTTTGGATGTCTGGATGTTTGGATGTTTTGGGTTTTTTTAAAAGCCGTCAGAAGATTGCAATTAAATATTTTTTTGCAGAGGGAAATGTTGGCATTCGTCTTTTATGGGGAGGAAAAAAGACAAAATACACACAGCAGAAATCAAGTAAAGTTATATGCAAAATAGAAATATTTGTAAACTATTAAACATAGGAACAGTTTTCACATTTTAGTTTTCAATAATGCAATGAAGTTAGCATATAAAAGGTTTTCTTCATTCTAGTATTTATAATGTAAATTAAAACTGAACAGTAAAATTCATTTTGTTTCCAGTGTAATAGCAAATGTTATTAAATTGAACAGGATATCCATAATTTGACTCAGACTTAGCAGTCATATGTGAAGACTCAGACTTTAAAACTGTAATGAAATGTTTTGATTTTTATATCCAAAACCTGAGCAAACCTGAAAATTCTCATAATTCAGACATGTTTATGAATAATATCAGTGTGGGATCATTGATGCCTAGCTGTTTTGTTGTATAAAGAAATGCTGTAATGCCAGAACCTTTTATTTTAACGGAAGACTTCAGGTATACACACTTAGCTGTATGTGTGTATGTATAGTATCATTGCTAGGTACCTTTATGGACATCTTAGATGAAATTATAATATAGACAACATAATGATTTTTCAGAACTAAAAGGAGACATTTCTTGTAGTGGAACGATTGAGCAAAGCCTTTTTACTTGCCTGAAGATCAGAAGAACTGATATGACTAGTCATGGGATGTTAACCTCTGGAAGGGGTGGAGTTTATAGGCTTTTGCTCAAAGAATTGTAAATGGCTGCTGATTCCAGATTTTATTACCTTAGAGCAGAAATATGAGTAGCATAAAATGGAATTACTTTGTGACCCATAGTAGCTGATAGGTGCACGCACAATTCCGTTTTTCTCTTCAGTGTAATCTTGACATTATTTCCTCTATTCCCAGCATACAGAATGTGTATGACGTGAACAGATGCATAGAAAAAAAACGCAAAAAAAATTAGTAAGGAAAAAACATAATGCATGAAACACAGTTCCTCATGTTAAGTGACTGTTAAAACAACAGATCACTTCTATTTATTTATGTTTATTTTGCTTCTTCTAAAACTTAATAAAAATCTAAAATGTCATCATTCTAGGCTAGAAATTATTTTACAGTGATACTGCTCTGGCATTATTAGCAAACTGCTGAAACAAGTTAGCCATGCTGACTGTGAAAACAGAAAATTCCTGCTAAGGAATACTATACCCTCTTAGCTTTTGGAGTTTGTGCCCGGCAAGCCAGACCTCTGGACTTAACATGCTTATCTGAGCCTTGCTAAGCTGTAGCATATCTGTACATAGCGAATTCATGCAAACACTGTGTTATAATGACTCAGGAGTTTCAAAGGATTAATCACATAATACGTAATCAAATTCTCCAAAACATCACGGTCATTCACTGTGTTATAAAGTGAAATATAGACTAGCTTTAACTTGCTGTTTAGCTCACAGAGGTTCACAAACTGAAGTCTTAAATTGAAAATACAAAAGTGATAATGCCTCAAGATTGTGAGAGTATTTTTATAGAGTCCTTATGGATGATGCTGGAAAACTATTTAATTTTAACATCTGCTTTGTGTGTAATACAAAAATTGAGATCAGTGGCACATGATTAAGTGTATCTGTGTTCAGTGAGTGACTTAAGCTTGCACTTCCCTTTAACCACATACTCAATCCTCTTCAGCTGCTTCTCTAGTGCAGGGGAGGTGTCTGTGCAATGGCAGCTGTCAATATGAGTCCTCCTGCCTTCTGATGACGTGGTTGCCTGCAGTTGTTTTTTGACCACACCGTAACCTCATGGGTGCACCTGCACATATCGAGTCCTATGGACTCCACAGGATGAACTTAGACTGTAACTGGGACCATGCCTGTAGGTATCCTTCTTCTTCACCCTTGAGGCAGCCCTCCGGATACAAAGTGGACGCAACTCTCAGTGTCACTTGCTTAAAGGAATATAAGCCGATGTTTAAATTTTAGATGTCTGTTGATTTTATTTTTTTAAAGATGTGTCTGGTTAATTGCAAAAATGGACTCCTAAGAAGGAGTCTATTCTCTTTTATTGCTTTATTTGGGAATCTATTTAAGGAAGACAGTTCCCAGCGTTGGTGGTAAGGGGTTTGCACTTCAAGCTTACAGAAAAATTGACTGTTTGGAAGATGCTATGTAACACCAAGGTACTCTGACAACCTATAATGTACTTTCAGCAAATAATTTTCACTTGTGGCAGTTAGAAATTCTGTCGTTTACTTGTAGGCAGAACATGCGACTGTATATCCCATCCAGTGGCTGAAGCCTTTGGGAAGATAGACGGCTGGCTGACCATTAGGCTAACCTTGCCAACGGTTGACCCTTAAACACTGCGTGCTTTACAGGGTTCTACTTTATCAGTCATGTAGTAATAGGAGTGGCAGCATGAAGAAGCTATAGGTTCCCCTTTTGTCTACTAGGGGCAACATGTATGTTGTGCAGCATGGGATACAGTAGCATCTCTTTTGTTCCCACTGCAGTGAGAATTTCTTATATCTCACAACCTTTGTTGTCAGTGTTCAAGGCAGAAGAACTAAAAGATTGTGCTGCGAGTCCTAAAAGGTGGAAGAATGATAGTGACATTCCTGAGGAAAGATTGAGAGAACTGTAACTATTTCTAGCCTTAGCACTTCAGCATAGTTGATGGGGAGGACAGTCACTGTTTTACTTACCTGTAGGCCTGTCAAAACAAAGGATGATCTCAAAATTATAGAGCAGGTCTGTTCCATTATACTCATTTTGCAAAAACAGTTTTGGCAGCATGGCAGAGTAATTTTGATTCAAAGTAGATCAAATCAAAGTTCCTCTTATCTAGAGGTTAAAGGCTACTTACTTGATTGTGTCTAAAGTCCAAATTAAACAGCCAAAGTGACCAAGTTATTTTAGTTCCATAACATCTATACTACTTTTTGATTAGAGTGTTCTTTTTATAAGTCATGGAAAAATAAAGACAGACCCTAGTTATAAAACAGTAAGTGCTTTACACTTGCTGTTACTTACAAACTTTTTCATAGTTGAAATATGTCTAAATCAAGGATTTTTGTTCAGCTAACTGTCAGAAGAAGACTCAGAAAAACATTTTATATCTCAATCTAAATTCACTCAATTTGCTGAAGACTTTTGCGGATTGAAGCTTATTTGTTTTCTGCTTTCAAGATCTGCATAAATACATATGGAATTTGGAAAGCCATAAATTAAATTTCCTTGAGCCTTGGGTTTAAGACTCTGGGATAAAACTTTTGACATACTTG
Source organism: Sagittarius serpentarius (assembly GCA_034782735.1). Taxonomy (NCBI): domain Eukaryota; kingdom Metazoa; phylum Chordata; class Aves; order Accipitriformes; family Sagittariidae; genus Sagittarius; species Sagittarius serpentarius. Next base: position 2,494,983 of record JAVKLA010000036.1, on the reverse strand, counting down.
AATGACTAAAGATTTCAGATATTTCTGGTTGGTTGGAGGAAAAACACCGCTATTCAATACCAAGTACTTTTTTTTGTTTTCTTAATATAAAAAACCCTTAAGCTTTTCAGGCACATAGGAAGAATGATAATTAAAATTTGCAAAACTGAAAAATTAATTGTGGAAGACTTCTAATTCTATTCATATGCATGCTTTTGAGAGATGCAATTAAAGTCAGTGTTATCTGTCTGTTAAAAAGTGAAAATTTTTTTCGAGTTATGCTGCTTTAATTTTGCATCATTGGGTTTTGAGGTATTTTTTAAATGATTTGCATGCTTGCTAAAGCACATAAATGTTCTATAAAATATAGTATTAAAATGCAATTTTATTTCATCTGGCCATTCTTAATTATTTAGATGGTTATTTTTCCCATCTATATGTTTGTCAGTTATTCATCTAACCATTGTTCTGTGAGCCCACTAGTTGTCTCTGCTGCCTTTTGAAGTACAGATCAGATCAGTTTATTCTAGTAGCATACCTATGGCAGCCATTCTGTTCTAAGGTTAGCCTGAGCCCTGGATGCCAGCAATGACATGAGACATCAGAGCCTTCCTAAGAAGAACCTCAAAGCTGGGTTAACTGCCAAGTGTTAGCCATGCAATGTTACTATACAGCCTAATGCATTATATGGTGACAAACTCAAGCCAAATGATAGATGGGGCCTAAACATTCCCCTAAAACCTACACCTGATTGTGAGTTTGCATCTCAGCCCTTTGGACATGAGACAACTGGACCTCAGCTTGGTTCTGAACTTGTTACAGATATAACTAGCTTCTTTTCAAATGTCTGTTTCTTTTTTTGTTTTCAGAGATTACAATGGTTGACACAGAAATGCCGTTTTGGCCCATTAATTTTGGAATTAGTCCAGTGGATCTGTCTGCGATGGATGATCATACACATTCCTTTGACATAAAGCCATTTACCACCGTTGATTTTTCAAGCATTTCTTCCCCACACTATGAAGATATTCCTCTTGCAAGAACTGATCAGACAAGCATTGATTATAAATATGATATCAAGCTCCAGGATTGCCAAAGTATGCTTTTAATTTTTTTTTAATACTTCCTTCATGTTCATATTTGCTTCATTCTCTGGAAAATGTACTATCAGCAAAAAGATTTAGAAGTATTCCGATGCCTGAATGCTGGTATCCTGTGTCATCAGAGATGTCCACAAGATATTCTCGCAGGGCAGATAGATAGAAAAGATAGAATACATATAGCAGACCCTTACCCTTCCAGAGCAGCAGTTGGAAATTAGGCAAGGTGTCATAAAGTATCTAAAATGACATTAAACACTTTCTGTTAGACACATGAACCCCACCATTTGTTTCTGAAACCGCCAGTCCCCTATTCATGTATCTTGTGTGTAAATTGACCTTTGAAGCTCTATGCACACAATGCAGAATAAATATCCTAGATGTTAAAAAATGCCCCAGCATATATAGCATATTAATTATTGATAAGTGTAGCTTTTAAATTCCAAACAGCCTAAGAAACTGTTGGAGTAGAAATATTGGCTACATCTGAGTCACAATGTTAGTATAATTTATCTGTGTTCCTAACACAGGGATAACCTTGGAGCTTCATGGACTAGTATTATTTATATACTATGAAAAATGCTGCTTTTTTGCCAGTTACAGTAAAAAAAAATCACACGGAACTCTCCTTTTAAGAAAGGAAGTGACCTGTTCTTAAATAAGTTGTTACTGCATTCCTGCTCAAAGTAGGAATGTGAGGTTGCTGTGCCTGGAAATTTTTTAAAGATCTGCTTGGTCTACTTAGCTCTGACATCACTCTTGTTTGTAGTAATCTGTACAGGAATTCTTTCAGGGAATTCTTGCTAGGAAAATTGTGGTATTTAATTTTGGTTGTGCAGCAAAGCAGGTGCTGTGTACCTCTGGATTACTTATGTAATAAATTAAAAGACATCTTGCCAGCTAATAATTTGTTTTTCATTTGTTTAATTAGAAATGTCCATAACACTTTAAAAATAAGCTAGAGAGTGCAGTAGAGTTTAGGCAGGATAAATCCTCTTTGTCTTTACTTAGACAGTTTCCCACTTTTCTTTTTTCTTCCTAGTTTATATAGGAAAGAAAACTTTCTAGTTTGTATAGTGTAGCCAGTCTGGAAAAGAAAAACATTCACCTTATTGTAATACTATGTCTGTAACATCACTTTTGAGACGTGATCTGATGCCAAATGTCCCAGCTTTCTTCTATGACCAGTAATGATTGTTTTAAAGATATCATATTTGGTTGTTCAAGCTTGTTCAATATTACAAATTACTCTCCTAATTAGAAACTTTCAGAAGAGAAAATGTATCTCTAAACTGCATCCAGTGTTGAACAGTGTTCCCCAGGAGAGAGCTAAATTCCTTTAAATATCCAATATTATATTATCCAAGAATATTTTATTCAATGTATAGGTCTATTAGATACTTAAGTATTTTTTTTAGACTAGATTAGAAACTCCAGTCCATCTCCATGCACTAATTCTGAACACCTGGAAGTAATACAACCAGATTAGATACTGAGAAAAGTAAGGCCTTTCAAGTATGAGGTCTCCACATGTAAATTTTTAATATCCCTATCTTCAAATCATTCCACACTACAGAGCTGGAAACTGAATATGTAATACACTTTCTACATCAGAATATGCCTCTTCGAGGTTTTTCAGCCTATATACTGCCAGTGAAATAGCAGCTTACAGCTTACATCCCTTTGCATCTTTTGTTTACTGCTCATTTTGTATTATGAAGCAGACCTGTGAATCCGGCTATGTTTACTGTGATCGCTTGTGATTATTCCTTGCTTCATCTTCTATATATTTAATCTTACTTTGAGTTTATCATTTAAATCTTCTCTGTACACAGGTGCAATCAAAATGGAGCCTCCTTCCCCACCCTATTTTTCAGAGAAAGTTCAGTTGTACAATAAACCTCATGAGGAGTCTTCCAACTCTCTTATGGCTATTGAATGCCGTGTGTGTGGGGACAAGGCCTCTGGATTTCATTACGGTGTGCATGCATGCGAGGGTTGTAAGGTAAGTTGTCACAAATGTATTTTTTCTGAAGTAAGATTTGATACTATTTTCATCTGAATAATCACTTGGTAAAATCAGAGATCTGTGCTTTTTAAAAAACGTTTTAGGTCTTTAAGTAAATTGTTCCACATATGCTGCATATACTTTATGACTTTATAAGTGGGAGTTTTTTTAAATATAATTTGCTTTATTTATTATTTATGTTACTGATCTATTGGAATTTTTTGTGCATTTCTTCTATTTTTGTCAATTTTGCAATTATATTTCATTCCTGCTGTCCTGGCAGTCACTTGCAGAATCTGAATTCATAGAACGCAGCAAAAGCAAGCTCTTGCCCAACCCCAATACTCTCAGCAATTTAAAATTCGGATTCCGTTATTCTGATTTATTAGAATTTCTTTACCCAATTTACACATTTCTAGGTGACTACGGAAAAGTCTAACAGTATTAAAGAATGTGGCTTTCTGCTTTAAAACTCCACCAGCTTTTTTTTATATCAATGATATTTAGTATTTATAACACATAATGGGCAAATGAATGGTGTAAAAATTGACCATCCTCAAGAATGAAAACAGAAATGCCAGAGAAAGAAAGTAATAATAATTCATTGAGTTCAAAGAAAAACATTACAGAGTTTATGTGAAATTCCCGTCTTCTCTAATTTCAATATCTTGAGGAAAATAACTAATTGGAAAGACCCAATGCACAGCTTAAATGAAGTTTGTAGCACTGAATTAGGAACACACATAAAGCAATAAGTATGCTGTTGATTACTTAAATTACAATGAATTATATAAGTAAGAGTTGGCATTATGCTTTTATTGTTATTATTCTCTGTGAGGAAAAAGTAATTGTTACAAGGAACAGGTGATTATAGATTTGGATAAATTCTATTAATAGATTATGAGTGACCTGATAAAGCATCTTTAAACTGTAAAAAGACAGAATTGTGAATTTCCATAATGATTTCTCTCTTTATAAGACTTCATATGACTCTTTTGCAATAATTTCTGTGAGTTCAGCAACAAGTTTTTGAATTTTTCATGTGCCAATGTACTTTGCAATCTTGTAATATCCAAACAATGGAGACAAACCAGAAATAAAACAACCTAGGAAATAGAACCCAGAAATAAATATTGCAAAATTAGTTCAGCACTGTGCAAAACCAAATAAATAGAATAGGTGAAAGAATATAAACTCTCATTAAGTACTGAGGCTCAAAAAGGAAAATAAATATTTGAAATAGAATAAAAAATACTTAGTCAGGAAAGAAAACTTAAAAAACAAGACAACCCATAACCTTTTTTATTTACCAGAGATCAAACTGCTGTTGGCAGAATTTTTGGTTTGTTGTGATTTATAAAATAATTTTCTGCATTGGTAGTGAACTTTAAATTTTGAAAGTGTCATGGTCACTTTATAGCAAATTGTCCCATGAGCAGTGGAACAAACGGAGCTTTACTTCCTTTGGCATAGTGTTCTTCATGCTCAGCACGTCTGTAGAGCTCTCAACCTAATGTCCCTAGTGTTCTTTAAACCCCATTGATTCCCATAAGCTCCCCCAGCTATTGGAGATTTTTACCCCTCTACCAAACTAGGTTGAAAATGGCTAATAAGGTCAGAACAGGAGCACACTGATAAGCAGCCAGTATGATCACATGAGCCTTGCTTGCTTAGGAAATCTGTCTAAAACAAAGTTAAGTTCAGTGTATGCACAGAAAGGTGCTTTGTTTGTATGGAGAAGTGAGACAATGACACTGGCAGTTTCTTGCATCCTTTCACATGCTTTTCTGTTTACTCTAGGGCTTTTTCCGAAGAACAATCAGATTAAAGCTAATTTATGACAGGTGTGATCTTAATTGCCGCATCCATAAGAAAAGTAGAAATAAATGTCAATACTGCAGATTTCAGAAATGCCTCGCCGTTGGAATGTCGCATAACGGTAAGTGCACATAGCATATTTTAAAACAGTAATGTTTCATCTGAAAAATAACATGAAACATTAACATGAAACATTAATATGATTGCTGAATGTGCTGCTTTAACATCTAGAGTCTTCTAGTGCCTTTACACTAGGCAGTTTAGAAACACATATCAGAGAGATTTCCTCTGAGTTTAGGAGACTATGTATATGACTGGAGATTACTTTCAATATAAAAATCAGATAGGTAGAGATCTGCACTTATCAGTATAATACATAATATAACATGTGAGTTGGTTTTACTCTCCATCATTCTTGCTCATTACACTGTTGGTTGTTCTTCCTGAACATAAAACGGGTGTAATTGTTATTTTTCAGGTCACTGTCTTATTTTCTGACAGGACTCTTTTGCTTACTGTAGTTCAATATCTCTTTCCTGTGAGCAGAAAACTTCATTTAATTATGAAAAATGGACTAGAGAATGTACTGAAACTTTGTGAATAATAACAACTTGAATTTGATGCATAGGACACTTATCGAGGTCTGTTAGCATCACTAAGTTAACACTTCCTCATACTAGAACACAACATACTTTAAATGAATGGGCCAGCCCCTGCACTGTTTTAAAAAAACCCTGTCCTCCTTCCTAGGACACCCACATCTGGGCATAGATTCCAGTGTGCGGTAAGTAGGAGTGTAGTGTTTCTTAGCATGCTCATTCAGCTGTCGGCCTCTCATCGTATAGTGTGTATAGCTGTGATTCCTCTGTAATATGCACTGTCTGACCTCTCCACCATGCAGAGGTGAATATTCCCTCCCATCTGTGAACTGTAAACAGCGTTTCCATTTTGAATATATGGCAGTCTTAGATTGCAAAGGTGTTTGCAATTGTGTAAGGTTCTGTGACTGCCTTCTTTACAGTAGGTAAGCAGATAGCATCAAGCATATCACGATACTGCTCTCTTGCATAGAATTTAGAAGAAAGTCCCTCTGAACTTTAAAATTAACATATCATTTCATGTGAAAATACTTACAAATGTTTGGACAGAAAAAAACATAATGAAGATTCTTTGCTGCCTTGCTTTGGCAAAGTTGAATAAAAACAGGAATTAAATGTCATAACATAGAGACTTATGTAATTCTAAGGGTAAAGAATTGCAAACATGACTGGGAAAATAATTTCTCTGCGGTTTTTTTAGAACTTTCATTATTTTCAATATAAAAAATGAGTGTACTGTCCCCAAGAGGAAAGCTTAGCTGTGGTTTGTGAAGTTAATAGATGCAGTGAATGTAAATTGGTATGGGAAATGTTTTGCTAATAGGAAACATGGTTTTCAAGTTCCTGGGATGCAACAGTAACACTTAAAAATAAATCTAATTTTGAAATGCTACTGTGGGTATTTTTATAGTAATTCAGGAGGTTTTATTATTATCATTTTCAAGGTGCATGCCAAATTCTCTCATAACCTAGCAACACGGCTTCCAATTATGTCAATGGGAACCATGTGCAGTTCTATCAAGAACGCGAAGGCCAAGACCGTTCTCTTTGGCTTAGTAACATAAAGAGCCCAAGAAATATTTTTAAAATGAACATTTCACCTGCCATTTCTTCCCGTTCAGCCACCGCCAAGGCAGAAGCTGTGGCATCAGCAGGGGCCATGCTCATGGGAGTTGGGGGAGGCATACAGAGGAGGGGGAAAGGACAAAGCCATTTGTCTCAGGGCTTGAAGGAATGCTTTCATTTGCTCTCACCATAAGTTCCCCTAACAGGGAGTTAGTAGTGTTTATACTCAAGTATTGTGTTCTACATTTGCCTTTTTTGCCCACTCTGGTTACATTGTGTGAAACAACACCCTCATTCCTCCATCATTTATAAACAAATGAATTTATAAAAAAGAATTAAATGTCATCTTTGAGGACACAGGCCTATATAAAGAAGCATGTAGAAATGCAACAATGACACTGAGATGCATTTTTATGTTATGTCTACAGATTAAAGTTCATCCATTTGAGTACAGAAATTATCTGAATTTTAAATGCTTGGAATCAGAATGTGGATTATTTGTGCCCGAGGGTTCCAATCTATGACTGTCTTTGCATAGATATATTATTGCAAAATGAAGAGGGCACTTACAAAAATGGGGAATGCAAGGAGCCTTAGCAGCTACAGCCACATTTTTTCACGTATAGAAGCTACATACCACTTGGCTGAAGGTTAAAAAAGACAGTAGTGTTCTCATGCTTTCAATATTGTTTTCCTTTCCTTCCCTAGCCACAGTGCTGCTCTGTGTTTAACCCTTAATTGCTCAGATTGTATTCTGAAGTACCACTAAGCAAAAGCTTGGTTCTTTTATTTTAGAAATTCCATTATTTTTTTCTCTTTTTTGAAAGTACTATTTGTATACAACCAACTGTAATGGGAAAAAAAGCACACATGGCAATATGTCTTTATTACCAGTTCTGGGAGCAGTGAGTTGCTCAGTTTGGGCACACGCCTCCAGTAGACTCAGACGGTATCTGCCCTGGCTTCATCTGGTGTTTTCTAGTGAAAGAAACTGTGTTTACAGTCTATTCAAGGACTCATTTATGATAAAAAAAAATCCATAATCTAGACAATCAGAAGAGTAGAGTGCTATACAGAATAGCCTATAAACAGTCATAGTGACTTCTGCAAGCCACAAAAAGTGGCATAAGGATAAATATTCTAGTTTTTCCACAGAAAGGCAAAGAATATAATATAGCATGTAGTGTTTTACTATATTCACTATTGGTTTTATATCACTGACATTTGGAGAATACTATAAATGCAAATAAATAAATAACTGCCAAGGAGAGAGAGAGAGAGAGAGAGAGAGAGAGAGATCAGACATTCCAGCTGCAGGCACATGCCCAAATTTGCACAACCTTCTGCTGCTGTGAAAGAAATTGCCACCTGAACCCCTTCCACCCTTGCAGCATGAGCAGTGAGCCGTATTTCCACATCTCTCATACCAGCTCGCTGGCTTGTCCCTGCCCTTCCCGCCCCTGCAGATCCTGCCTTAATCCACTTCCCAGGCTCCCAGGAGATAAGGAAGCTGGCCCTGCTGTGAGGGTAGATGGAGGAGAGAGAAGATAGAGTAGCAAGGAGGATAAGTGGTCCAGGGAAAGAGAAGATGAGGCCAGGGTTACAGGAGGGAGGTGGAGAGAGAAGCAGAAAAGGGAAATCATGCCACCCATTCTTTAAATGTTCCTCAACCACCAGAAATGCTGTGAACTCTTATCCACTCCGTGAACTCTCCTTTTTCCACCCTAACCTCTGTAAGTATCACCAATCCCTCCTACTTCTCCTCTCACCCCAAATCCCACTTTCTAAATTCCTTCCGTAAACCTTCTGGTGCCTGACCTCTTCCTAACTTTTGTCTCAGTCCCCTGAAAATGACAATGACTTCTCCAAAAGTACAGTACTAGGCTAGTAGTGCAAAATAGAATTTTGCCCCCAATTTTGCCTGCAATGCTAATAAACATTGAACAGAATCTGCTGCAACTAATATAATTATTTTAAAAATATATTCTAAACATTGAAAAAAAATTTGAAAACTACCTTTTTGCCTATCAAATTATAAGATAGGAAAGTGTGATTCACAACTCTCTTAACTTCATATTGTTAACGAATTGATATATTTTAAAATGTATTTTAGGGTCCTGATCACCTTATGTTTAGGAAACTGTATTCTCATAATTCATGATTTACATCAGAAATATTCCAAGACACGTATTTTCATGAAATTGGGACAGTGTTTAAAAGTGGATCATGAAAGATTCACTGCTATTAATCCACCCTAAAAATACACATTTAGAAAGAAACAAACACATGCAGAAATGATAGATTGCTAATAAATGTGCAATCCATGCAAAAATAAAGATCTGTAACAAACTTTACCCCAACACAAGAAAATATGAGATTCCTCAGGGATTTCATTATTGCCAAATTGTTTTATGTAAAAGTCTGATATTATGATGGCAGGCAAGAAGATATGCCCAAAGGATTAATACAGTACAAAACCCAGTAAGATCTCATTTCCATTCTTAGTGAAGTCAATTCACGTATTTAGAAGAAGACTTGGTCCTATCTGCTAAATGCAAACTCTGCTAATGTTAGTGGCTGTTTTGCTGAACTGACAGGCCTGTGATCTGATAGATGGCAGTCCCACTCAAGCGGGTTGTTAAACCAAGGGTGGGTGGTTTAGGCCAGTAAGAGATAACCCACGCTATACTGCTTTGATTAGCTAATCAGCTAGTGCATTCTTTGATAATAATGGGTAGTTTGAACTGATTTGACATGGATGTAATAGCTTTCTGTGCTATGAGTAAGCTTTGTTTGTTATATTTAACTCAATTCTGAATGCAGCATGCAAGCATTCAAGAATAGAAAGTAATGCTTATAACCTAGTTTACCATAAGTGCTAATTTTCTTTCAAAGTAATCTCGGCATTTTAACAGACTTGCTATATAATTCAATATGGCCTTTGGCAGTAGTACTTATTTCTTTTGTTATTTGTGGGGTTTTTTTTCCTTTTTCATTGACACAGAAGGAATTTAAAATAATCTTTTTTTAAAAAGAAACCAGGAATCTGATCTTCGTAGGAAAAATTTGCATCATGAGGCCCCAAACCTATGCCAAATAAAAATATATAGCAAATTTCTATGCAGCTTTAGTCAAGTATCATTTGATATAGTCTCCCTCTGCGTCTTTGGGCTTTAACTCCAAAACAGATTATACATAAGGGTGCTTGCATTCATAAAATTTAGCACAGTGAAGACAATGCTCTGATTTAGCATAAATGTTCACAGGGTTTTTGACTGCATATATAAAAATTACAAAAATTCTCAAACACATTGAAACAAAAAATTAGATATGATTCCAACAAGGAAGAGCACTGAAACAAACAGCAAAGTAATAAATAATCTGTGGGGTTTATAGCACTTTTCATGCAGAGATCTCAAAGCACTTTTCAGGAAAATAAGTATCACTGTCACAAGCAAAATAAAAATAAATGGTAAGTGGAAGATGGCATCTACTCTAGAACTAATAACAGTAAATGAAATATTACCAGTATGATGAACTCCAATGCAATCTGTAAATTAATGGAAATAATTTTATATTAGAAGCACTAGGGCTTATAACACATGCCTACTTTGCAAAGGTAATTTGGTATCCTTTGTTGGGGATAGGTAAGCACACCAGAAACATGATTCTGGAACACCCTTACTCAATCTTATTTTCGGTTAAAAAAATAAACACAATGTAATTTGTCATTTATTATAAATTCTACACCAGTGCTATTGTAAACTTTTAACAGAGAACTATCAACAACATGTTGTTTAGCAATACCAACTTGCTAGCTCAAATACTGTAATTTACTTTCCAAGAAACTCTTGGACAGGACACAAGACACTCTGCGCAGGAATTGGGGTACAGGATAAGGGGCATATTTAGAAAACACAGTATACATACTATGCTGTCATTTTATAGTCAAAAGAAAAAGTAAGCCTATTTTATACTGGCACTATCAGTGCAATGATACAGTTATGTGGAAAAACTGCTGTAAGTTTTAAAAAAGAAACTATCCCCCTCAGTTCTGGCAAACTTACTTGAAAAAACCAGGCACTAGTCTGTTCACCCATGTATGAATTTCTAGCAAGATGTTTGTTACCAGTCTAGTTTCTGTTCTTTAGAAGAATACAATTATATAGCTTAGTCAGTTATTCCCTAATGACAAAACAACCTCTGTTTTGAAAATCCCTGATCTTTTCAATAACATCTCTACATTAAACTATCCTATTTCATTAATCAGTGTCATAGCTGGTATATACACTGTGGTATATCATTAAGAATGTTCCAGTAGATATGGGGGGGAAGGGGTTGAAAAAAGAGGTGGAAAAAATAAAATAAATGCCTATTGGTTTTAATTCTTTGAGGAAGTGTATAAACTAGAGTTAAGTTAATATAAAAACATAGCAATGGGAAGCAATATACGATCCTTTTTTCTTATCCCTTTTTTGTAAAAACAACTTTGATGAGAGGGAGTCTTATGCCAGTGAGATTCCAGATTGTAAACTTGCTTCTGCAAACTCCAACTCTGAAGAACAGGCCTACAACAGAATCATGTCTCATGCTGGTGTTCTGTCAAGCTCCATTTCCATAATACTTAGAGTTAGTATGCTTACAGAATAAGTTTGTAGAATTCACATCAGGCTGTTAGGGATGCATTATTTATTGTAAACATATTATAAAGATACTATATATAATGTTATAAATGTATTCCATCTAAAATATCAAAATAGTTTACAAGTAGGATTTATCATAACTAAAGATTTTTCTGGCCCAAAACACCTAGTTCCTTATATGATTGTGAAATCTCTCAAAGGACATGTTCCTTAGAGTTTGTAAGTATTTCTTACTATGTGTTAAGTAGTCTTCAGGTTGTAATAAATTGCACTCCATATATTTCTGGAAGTGATCAACATTTTATAGACATGGGCAATTCTGATGTCCCTTTTTTATTAACAGTCATTTATATGAGGCTAATAATTGCCTTGCTTTCTTTCCAGATTAAAAGGTCCATTCTAATAGTCTGAGAAGTCTTGCTAGACTTCACTTAGGTCTTCAGTTTGCAAATTCTTCCTCAAAAAAAAGATGGCGAGGAGGAGTTGAATTTGTTGTCAAGAACCCAATCAGAAGCATCAAAGTATCACGAGATTATTTTTCATTGACGAAGCTTTTGCAAAATGCACATCTGAAAAGTGGACAAATTAATCATAAAACATAATCCTATAAATGTCACAAATTTGATATTAAAATAATATTAAATCTGAAACCAGTTTTAGTGAAGCACTTAATGGCTTTTAATGAAAATATGAATTTAACAAATGTCTAGCATGGGCATTCAATTAACCTTTAACAGTTTTCTTAGCTATATTATTATTTTAACACCTTCTTGAGCCCACATTTTAGTTATACGTGCTGTCCCTGTAACAACTTCTTACAATATGTATGTAATAATAAATATCAGCTTTATTATGTCGCTGAAAGTTTGATTCTTTTTATTAACTCAGTCCTTAAGTATCAGGAAAAAAAAATATGTAAATGCTATAAAATATTCCCGGTGAGTTTTCTCTCTATTTACTTCATTAAATACTCGTACTTCATTCATTTTACATCTTCAAGAATGTCTAAAATGCAGATATTAGTATCGTGAGTTTAATGTTATCAACATCCATATATGTTTTGTTAAAAAAACTCAAAGGATTTGTCTAACTACAAATAAGAATTTTTAATAGTGAGAGAATCAATTTTAACTGCAAAATGAAAATACCAAAATGGTCTTGATTCACAGTGTTCATGGAAGCATATGTAGCTGAATTAATTCCTTTATAGTTATGCTGATTTTTTTTCATCTTTTTATTTAGGTTACACTAAGTACAAATATGAACTCTCCTTTTGTTTGCTATCAGTTTTTTATACATCACTAACATTACCATATGTTCAACCATTCACATTACTTCTTTACAGAATGGTGTCAGTCTCTTTGAGCCATTATAGTATGTCACATAAACTAATATGAAGTTAATAATTTTTCTCTCAGAAAAAAGGAGGGCAGTGATGTCTCCCTGAAAACTATTGTTAGTAGCTGATTAAGAATACTTAGTGTTTCCCGTAAGAGAGAAAAAAATACATATGCCATGGTATATATGATCCAAAACAAGTATCAGTTGGCAATTATTCAAAATTTCCCATATGAAAAATTATAAGCAACAGATGTTTTCTGGGGGGGGGAAATTGAATATGTTAATTTGTACTTACTGAACTAGGTTTCCTTTCATGATGATTTTTATTCTGACATGTTAACTCTAAGAATACCCGAGCAAATATGAAAAAGACAGCATGCATTATTCGGAGACTGCTGAAAGAGAAATTTAGTACAGTTGTAAAAATAAACAACCTTGTTTCTACAGCCATGAGAGAAAATAACTGATCAATAAATATATGACAATATTTTCTTTTATGTTTTCTGTCACAATTATTTATTCTTGGAAAAAGTTTCATTTTTGTCCATCACACTGCAAGCCAACTCATGAGAGGAAAATGGCTGGTCATTTCCAAAGTAAATGTCCCTAGTATAATCATTCATATGTATGATCTTAACAGCACTTTTACTTTATCCAGGGAAGACACTAATCACTGAAAAAATATTTATAATATTTCTATTTCCTCCTAATGCCAAAATGCAAACTTTTG
>JAVKLA010000036.1:2429741-2475383 GCA_034782735.1 Sagittarius serpentarius | reverse complement strand
AAGAACGCATTTCTCCGGAAAACGATGGTCTCCTAATGCCTGAGAAAAACAGGCATTGTGTGTCTGCTCTGTTCAGATTTCCTAAGCTGCTCTGTTTGTATTAATCTTTATGCATTATGCTTTGAACAAAGCATGAATCTAAAAGCCCGAGTGTCAGACTACATGCATTCTAACACTTCATTAAAAAAGACACTGCATTTTCAGCTTTTTTGAAGACAGCCAGTATGTTCTATCTGATTCCGAGGTGATGTAGCTATTATATTTTGTGACTTAGCGACTGCTACCCAGATTTAGTTCACTTAGAAACATTTCTACCGAGAATCTGAGCTCCAGATATACGTTTCAGGTCAGATTGAAGGTCTTTTACTTTGACCAATAATATCAAGTTAGTGATGTCGCACAAAGAAAATTTTACCCTACTGATTTGTGTGTATTTTGGCTTAGATTGGTACTTCAGATATCAATGGGAGGAATGTGCTGAATGTTCTGAATTCAGATCCTCCACAGAGCAATGCAGAGTATTTTGTTATTAAATTATGTTTAAGCAATCAAACACAACAACCACATGCTATTGTTCTAAAAACAAACATTATGTTAAGAGTGCATTGTTACGTATAGCTTAATTTAAAATCACATTCAATTACTTCTGGCACTGTGTTTCGTTCAGTAAAAATGTGGTATCACAATGTAGTTTATTAGACTAACTAAATCCACTTCAAACAAGTACAGTTCCCAGAAGACGTTTTCTTGTGTAAACCTTTGAACGCAATGATCCCTGAGGACTCTGAATTAATTCAGGAAGGGAAAATAAGTTACTGGTATATTTTTGGTTGGCTTTGATCGGGAAGGAGAAATTATACAAGCCTATTAGGGCACTAAACCAAACATGCCAATATTTTGCATTTTCTAATATAATGAAATTTGACAGATGAGAAACAGGCCTCTCAAAATCCGCTTCTAATTGAAAAAAGGGAACTTGCAATCTGTAAAGCTAGGTCTGCTATGCTTCAGTGATGTTTGGTTTACATTAGAGGAAACAGGTATGATGTAACTAATCTTACATTTTAGATCCCAGGAGGACAATGATCCACAGAAAAAAAATTGACTATGTTGAACCAGATTTATCAACAAGTCTTTTTTTAGGAATAATTTGTAAACAGAGATCCGTAAAGAACTACTGAATTTTAATAGTTAGTTCTTAAATAACTCTGAAGCAAATCCATATAAATATATAAATCTATATAAATATAAATCAGTCCTTTCTAGGAAAATCCTTCAGTTTCTTGACAACAAAGATCTCTCACTATCTTCGTATGGAACTTTTTTTTTCCCTGAGAAAAAAGCATGACAGTTATTTCTAAAACTGAGCTTGTCTTTTGAAAACAATTAAGCTTTGCTGCCAATTAGAGAGTAGCTTTTATCGTGGAATTTACAGTCAGATATGATATATATTGAATGCATTCTGTGGTACTATAATATCTTATGTGGTACGGAACTGAAATCCTATTTCTCAGATGTCTCAGATGTTCTTGTTTCTGTAAGAGCTATGTTTTTACAAAACTCAGTTTCTGCAAGAACTATCTGAATATTGAACGAGGATGATTTCATTGAAAACAGGATTTCAAAACCAGCTCATATTACCTCAAGGACTTTACAAGCTGCAGGAATTCTGTAATGTTTAAGTCACTTCAAGAAATCCTGTGTACAAAGATCTTAAAAAGAAAACCAATTTGTGAAACAAAAAAAGATCCTAGCCAAATGGTCTAATTCTAAGTGAATCTGTTATTGCCTAGCAAAATTATGTTAGTTCTGCTGGCTCCATGGGTGCTATCTCTTATACAGCTCTAAAAAGAAGAGAGAAGGGAAAGATAATTCCAGCTGGAACATCACATGTAGAAAGCTTTTCATTGTGAAGTAAGTGTGTGGAATTTGCCACAAATCCTAGAAAACAGTTCAGCCTTTTGATATCGTAATAGTTGCTTTTGCATTATATGTAAAAAGACAAAATGCCCATATAACAATAACAAGAAGCTGGCAAATTAACTGTAACAGCAACAAAATGAAAGTACTCCCACTTCCACAGTCAATCATTTTATTGTTTCTGAGCTGCTCAGTGAAGTCTCAGTCTGTCTTTACGATTCCAAATGTTACTCTGAACTCATTATTACAAAGCCTAAGAGCTGTTCTTAATGTTGGTATATTGTGCTTTAAAACAACACTGTAAATGGCAAACGAATTCTAGTGTTCTGAAGTTAATGCTGATGAGACAGAGAGACTGTGTGTGTGAGCAGTAGGACATTACCTTGTTTTTACAAAAGAAACGCTTCATGCCATTAACAGCAATGCCAAACTCTCATTAGAACATTCTTTTACTTATGGTAACTTTGAAAAATAGGCTTCCATAAAATGAGATTTGGAAAACTTTTTTCAAGGAGATACTCTTCCTCCCTGTTGTATTCCTCTGTGCTACTGAGGCATATCCTCAGCCAGTAGTGAGTGCCACGGTATACATGTTAAAGAACTTGAAGCATCTTTAAAAGTATTATATATACCTGAGCTGAAAATGAAGTCTATCATAAGAAGAAGGTTTAAGGAGAAGAAGTTGGATGTCTGTGTTTGGGCAGGAAAGGCAATAGTCCAAGCCTTATTGGGATAATCCACATTTATAAACACAGCAAACTCACTCAAGCAGGTTGTTTTTAAATAAAGAAAAAGCTCAAAAGGTAATTTTGTAGCATGTTTGCATATCATGGATGGACTTGAACTTCTGTATGTGATCTTCTGCAGTGTTTAGGATACAGTGGTGTTTGGGAATTGTAGTTAGCATATACCTGTAGAGACCCAGACTCTGTTAGTCACCATGCAGTCAAAGTATTTGAATTCAGAAATGTTGCTACATTCACTTTTTCTGAGTGTGTCCTTTACAGTAAATTTTGAGCCGTGAATCACTGCTGTTTGTTTAAACACTATATTCAATAGTTTTGCTACAATCTGAGTTCAGCAAATTTTGAAGTTTTATCACCGAATAGTACCAAGAAGTAGTTCATATTTGACTGCTACACAAATCCTGCTCTAGCAAACCTGTCAGAACAAAGAAATGCTTCATAATCAGACCAAGAGCTGCAGATAATCACTGTGGGCTTTGAACAAAAATCCTGGTGACTACAATACATGTGACAGTCTCAGAAGAAAAACCTCAAACTGCTGAGTCATATCTGCCACAGCAAAAGTAGCACAGTTGTTCAGCCATCCATATCTTTGACTGTTTTATCTTATTAAGATTTTAGAATGTGTATTTAAATGCAAAACACACTTAATCAAAGATATTAAAATATAAAGGTATGAGTAAAGGCATGCTGATGGCAATTTCACATGTGAGGAACAGAAAAAAATTGTAATTACTGTTAGGAACATGAAAGAAGCATCCCAATCTGTAAGTAAATAAACAAACAAAATATTTTTCCCTGAGAGAGTATAGAACATAAATTTACACAAAGTCATACTGTTGACACTCAAAACTAAGGGACTATTAGCCTTTCCCAGTCGCTGTAAACATTTTCTTAGTTAGAACAGCTTCCTGCAGAATTTTCAAGCTAAGTGAAACAGCCATATGACAATGAATGAAAACCTAAAGAAAAACTGGATAGAGAAAAGTAACAATAAAAAGAGAAATGTGGTATTCCCTTGGCATAGTCTGAATGGATAAAAGGCAGGTCGCAAATAGCACATAAAAAAAAGCTGAACTTCAATCAACAATCTTCTGTATCAGAGTGGTTTGAAAGTGGCGTCCAATTCGCTTTTAGTTCTCTCTCACCTTAATCATTTCAACACTCTGCCCTTTGGCCTTCTGTAACCTAATTTCATTGTATCATAAGAATGTCCTGCTACAACTCATTTTTGTCTTTCACTTCCCTCATCAGTTCCCTTTGCCATTTTCTCTGTGAGCTTTCAAACAGCAATTCTGTCTTACTTAGCCTCTTCAAAGGCCTCCACCACAGTGTCACATCAAGTTTACTCTCATTTCTGTTTCTTCCTATTTTCCATCTTAATTTTTCTCAAGGCTTACTGTTAATCATTTCCTTTGTGTTTTTTTTCTACAAGCCACATCTATCTGGTGCTCCTTACTGCGTAAAATACCCCTTTTGATACAGTAACTCGATGGGTCTGCAGCATACATATTTAAGAGCATCTTAACAACTTGAAATATACCTTAATACCTGTATGTTAAAGCTTCTGCCTCTTATTTCCTTTTTTTCTGCTTTAGATAAGTTTCTTGGAACAGAAACAGCATTTTTCTCTGTAAGAAATTTTTACTGAGAAAGTATAGCAAACTGTCAACACCCAAAATATAATGTCCATATACTGAAGTTCTCATTCATGAAAAATCTCTCTTGCCTTCAATGGGAATTTTCCTTCCTCCTGAATTGGCTTATTTAAAAATAACATCTGATGATCTGCTAGGCTTTTGTCATAGTCATCTTTTCTGACTCTAGTTCCACTGGGTCATTATAAAACCATTAGACTGGGTTTTTCAAAGGAGCTTAAGGATTTTAGGTGCTTAAGTCTCACTGAACTTCAGCTGACCTCGGGCACCTGAATTTGGGGGGCTCCTTGGTAAGTTCCAGACTCAGTACTGATCTCCTGGGTTTGCCTCCTGGACCCTCAAGTAGTGCTGAGGAGCACAACGTTTGAATTGAGTTTCACTTCTGAAAAACTCACACCCTAAGAATTCCCACCATAAAAGAACCAGGGGGCAAATGGAGATTAATCTCAGAGGAAATCAAGGCCACAGTCTCTGTGCTTTTTGATTTTTTTATATCACTGTACACTGAGTCATACCCAGCTAGTTCAGAGTTCGTCTGCAACACAGAAGTAAAATTTAAAGCTACCGCAACCCAAAGCCAAAATTAACAGCTTTGAAGTACTGAAATTTGGGAAGTTTCTGAAAGATATAAAGAAGGCAATTAGATTTTGCAGCACATGCAATGCATTTAGGTAATCTAAAAATAAATATCTAAAACTTATCAAAAATCCTCTAAGTATCTTTAAAAAATTACTTGATAATATTGACAAAGGAAATTAATAAAAAGGAGCCATTTGGAGATAATTTTCTGCTTGCAGATGTTTACTTACAGTCTTTCTGAACCATATTTTATGGTATTATCAGTTGAATGGTATAAATAAGTGCTCCCTGCAAGACAAGCACAGCTTGCTAGCATGAAATACCAAAGGGAAAGAGGGGCCAAATGGGTCGCTGAGTCCAGTCACCTGCAACTGAAAGCAGTCACTTCATAAAACCACCGTCAAACAGATATCAAGCTCCATATTCAAACTTGCCATTATTCCTGTTTCTGAAAATCTACCCCCAAACCTCACCTCTCTGAGAGTTAACTATGCTTTTCTAATCAGTGACCTACATGTATTCGTGGCTTGTGTATACTCATTTGTTTTCATGCCAACTTTGCCTTCTAGTTTACACTGCGATTTTCTCTCCGTGAAGTAAAACCCCAATGTATTTATAAAGAGCTTTGTTTTCTCTCAGCCTTTTTTTCTAGTATACAACACAAGCCAAGCTGAGTTAGTAGAACTGGATGCACAGAAAGCTTACTAAGATCACAGGAAATAACAGCCCATTTTTAAAATTTTTAATATAGATCAACCTCTTGTCCTTTCTGAAATGGAAATATTGCCTTAGGGAAGTAATTTAAGGCTAGGTATAGGCACTGATTTTATTGATCACCCTATGAAATTAATTTCATAGCTATTGTTATTTAAATCACTGACTTTTTTCACGGAGTATTCTGATAATGAGGATGCGTTACCCAGTATAAAAAGTATTTTAGCAGTAGCAAATTACTGGTCATCATTGTCAAAGGCAAGGATTTAATAATGTTAAGCAACATTCATGGCTGTAGAATCAAATCATTTATTACCTCAAGTTAGAAAACAAATGTTACAAATTATGTTAAATAATAATTGCAACTGCTTAAGAAGGTATTTGGGGACAGACAGAAAGAGCAGAACAGCTATTACTATGAAAGATAATGGTTAAAAAAGAAAGATTTTGCTTCTTGCCGAAGAATAGGATATGCCAAAGATAATCCTGGACTCTTGCAGCTGTGGCAGCGCAAGTAGCTGACTTCGGTTGTAAACATCCATCCCAGATTCCTCCATATGGAGGAGAACTCTCTGTTGGCATGAGCCCAGGAAAGGCATTTCTGTACAAGCCACATCTATCAGTCCTCCACTGCCATAAGCATCTGTGGCTAAGCTGATGAGCTGATGCTAAAAGCTGTCGTGAGACTTCTTAATAGCAGCTGGAACCTGGGTGTGAAGAAGAACTGAACCTGTGATTTTTAAATCTCCCAGGTTAGTATGACTGCAGAAGTTGAATTTATGCCTTTTTTTTATTTTGATAGGTTAGCATCCACCTTAGCAGGAAACATTTTTAATGGCAGCAACTACATGCAAATCCACCTGAGTATATGTTGTTTTTCCAAAAGTGAATTACCTGATACAGACTGTTTATCTCCGCAATATATCTCACTCTTCCTTTCCATAAACACTCCCAGTTTACTGTGGAGAATGCATTGTAGTATCGTATAAACCTGCCTCCATATCTGCACCACACAAATGCTTGAACTGTTTCTAAGACTAGTTCTAAAACTTCTTTGAGCAAATTCTGATAAAATCTTACAAACAATTACATTAAGAAATTGTCAAACAGTCCTCAGGAAATGCCATATGTAAATGCTTAATATGCTAAGAAATCTTTAAGAAATTAATACATGAGATCGGTGTTTCCGTATTCTTCGTAAACTTACAACTCCCAATTTTTTCTTCCTAGATCGCCCAGGTTTGTTAAATGTGAAGCCCATTGAAGATATACAAGACAATCTGTTGCAAGCTTTGGAGCTCCAGCTAAAGCTGAATCACCCAGAATCATCACAGCTGTTTGCAAAGTTGCTTCAGAAAATGACGGACCTCAGACAGATTGTAACGGAACATGTGCAGCTGTTGCAAATAATAAAGAAAACGGAGACAGATATGAGTCTTCATCCACTCCTACAAGAAATCTATAAAGACTTATATTAATGACCATAGCAGTTCTAATCCGCTGACATAATGTATGTTCTTCAGATTGCACTATTTCTTTGAGGGAAAACTTTGCATACCTAAGAAATTACTGTGAAACAGCATTTAAAGAGAGAGAGCTTAGTATAGCAGATCTATTTTATGCATATTGTTTATAAAGACACTTACAATTTACTTTTAATATTAAAAATATCTATATCATGAAATTGTTGGCAGTATTTTCAGAACTAATTTTTTAAACTATCTTATTTCTTAAAATTGCTTGTCCACTATGATTGATGCTTCACTGAAGTTGGTTAAGCATGCCGTTAAATTTTCAAGTTAAAAATAAAAATCTTTCTCCTTAAACATTTCTAGGGAAACGTTTTAAGTATTATGTTTGATTTTGTGCTCCCAAGGCAGCAGCAAAATAACAATAAAATTGAATCACAGATTAGTGTAACTTCCTATGAGAGCTTAAAAGGCAAAAGTTAGACATGTCAGGTCTGACAATGTTTGTGCCTACCGTAATGTAATTTTACACTGATAGAGATCTGTAAAGAGGTCTTAGTGTAAGTAAGACTTAGGCCCATCGTTTTGTGAGCAAACCCAAAAGCTAGATGCCATTTCAAGAATTAATCAAGGAACACGCACTGCTCATCGCTCTTTGGAAGCAGAGTCTTTTCGATTACTCTGCTCATGCAAGTCCGAGGCAGGTGGAGCAGCAGCCTGCACGGCGGCACCGTGCAGCTGCCCCCGCCATGGCCTCCCAGGCACACGCCGCAGCCGCGGGTGCTAATGCAGCTTTCAGTCACTCTGTTGGAATAGGTCTGTACAAACCACTTGGCCTTCCCAAATCATTGGATGAACTATCATTGAATAACGTATTCAGTCAAAAATGTCATGGATAATTGGAACAGCGTGACTCCTCCTAAACGAAAGCAAGGTTTGAATTCATTCTTTAAAATGTAAACCTGTAAGGGAAACCCTACTATATTAGTCTGACTTGAGCTATCGTTGTTTATCACTGGGAACAAGAATGTTTTGACATGTTCACTGCTGTTAAGATTGTTAATTTTCTTATTCCTATTTATTATTTCTTATGTTGCCCTATAATATCACCTAAGATTTCCACTGGGAGCAAAGCATAGGAGAGTGAATAAATTTAACAGAAGGTAAATTTACTTATGCCATCTTAATTCGGTATTCTCAGTACTGATGTGAGATTCTCTTAGATTCACATTTAGCCTGCCCACATTTACTGTTTGTGCATGTGACCCCGACAGTCAAGCAGGTGTGATCCTCGCTGGGGGACCCGAAGAGGGAATTTTGGAAAAAAAAGCCACAAATTGTAACATACATATATTGAAGTAAGGAGTGGTCCTCAATTGAATATCCTTAGTTACCTCACCATGTCCACATTTTATTTATGTAGCAAAAAGTGTGCCTTAAACTTGGTGAGACAAGTTCAGTGGTGATACATAAGTGGACCAAGAGGCAATGTAAGTGTATATATGAGTAGGCTGGGGTTTCAGGCAGTATAAATTGGCCTTACTCTCAGTGTAGACCTTGAAAAATTTAAGTTGGTGCAAATTATGCAATGAAGAGGCTGACAGAGGCAAATATTAAAATAAATCCTTAAGGACATGCCTTCTGCACCTGAAAATGTTTCCCACCACTTATTTCAGATAACCTCTGGGCCAATGGTCAGTAGTAAGCATTATGCCCACCAGGAAGTTTGGAGAATTGGATCATTCAGCCTCAAGGCTTAAAACCCACAGGTGAAATTGCACTGAGATGAAGCCAGTATGAGGCTAAAGTGAACAGCTTTGATCTTCACTAAGTTCGCAAAGAGATCGTTTCAGGTAACCTAGAAATGATTGCCCTAAAGCAAGCGGAATATTGCATGTTAACGCTCAAGATTGCGTGTTTCCTGCACATTTCAAGATAGACAGACACGTTGTGCTAGCTGCGCATCGGATTCTGACAGGAATTACATGCACATTAATTTGTGGCTGTTACAATTCAAAAGAAAATATTCTCTCTCTTCTTGTTTAAAGTTGTTTTCCACTGGACACTGGCCATTTGAAATTTTGCCATCTATCACTTAGTGGGAGAACCTCTGTATTTAATTGCAGAGTTCATCCCCTCCTGTAGGAGGACATATCAAAGATTAACTGGCACTGACATGGACCACAGCTCCAACGCTGAATTCCTATAAGAGTAACACACAGCAAAAACTATTCATCTGAGCCTGCATTTCTTATAGAATCCAATTTCACGTCGGCTTCCCTAGAAAAGAGAGTTCAGAATTAGTTTTAAATAAAGAAGAATTCTAAGGCATGTTCTTATGGAAGTAAGATTAAAAATTATTTGAGAATGACAGTGGAAGAGATGCACTGACAGTGAAATTAAGTTCATTACTTTGTCACAGGAAAAAATTCTGTGTAACCAAGAAGCACATCAGCTCAAAGAGCTTAATTCTACTTTATTGCAAGGGGTAATGTTTCTGAAAGTAGCAGTTTAGCAGTGACAGCGTTTAAGCCATTCAGTCCAATATGGACTGAATGGAATCCATATATTTTGAGAGTGGTAGCGTAAAGGTAGTCATAATGGCCTAAGGATGAAAGAGAAGACGGTTTTGCAGGAACAGGTGTTATCCTTCATGAGGATGAAGAGACTGAATGCCCAAAAGCCTATCCTTTTCTTTCAACTGTATAAGCTGCTCTAATAAAATATATTGTTCTCCCTACATCCTGTCTTCTCTTACGTTTTGATAGCTATTCCTCATGTTTTCCTCAAGCCATGGAAAATGTTAATTTTTATGTGAATTACTAATCACAGAAATGTTCTGATTCTAAATGGTTACATCATGGTTAGGAAGTTTTGCCTAAAATACTTTTCTACAAGAATAGGTCTTAAGGGAAAAATGTTCATTTAATGGACAATTGCTATGTACTAATTTAGAACAAATGACTGTTATGAGGATATGAAAACATTTTCTCAAAAAATAGCATTTTCTCTTGTGAATTATATTCAGAATTTTGATCTAATTGTAAATACTTTCTGTTTCTATGGGATTTTATTTATTAAAAACAAAAAAACCCTGCTAATGGGAGTTTATACTTAGGTTGTAATATTTTCGGACTCTCTAGAGTTTTGGTTAGAATGGGCCTTGCCATAAATGAACAATTTGGTTTTTGATCTTCAGTGCTACTAAAAACATTTGACAACTCAAAAATAGAGACAGTCAGGTGGTATATGCCTGCCTTTGCAGAACTTCATTTTGCTTGTGTTTTACCGTCCTTCCTTAGTCATCTGTTCACCACATCCTAACATCTTCAGAGATGTTGTGTTGCGTGGGATAATGGTACATTCCCACAGGTTTTAGAACTTCTGAGCTGTTATTCTGTCTTCTCTTTTACCCTGATCTGCTTTTTCAGTAGAAAAACGCATGTCCAGAGGAAGTCATTTGGTATACCTGCGCATATCCAGCAACTCTCTGCCTCCTTCCCTCACCATGTCAAGCATTAGCTAGTTGTCAAAATGTTTCTTGTAGAAGGTCAAAGTTCTCTATTTAACAGGAAAAATGACCTTCTTCAGACAAAGTCCATTGGTGGCCATTTCTATAGAAAATATTGCTATGAGTGGCCTAAAATGAAAATTTAGACGAGAGAAAAGCATTTCCAGCATCACCATTATCACGGCAAAGGCAGCTGAGACCATTCTAATCACGGTTTCCGTAACAGCAATTAAAAACTGTTTATCCTACTAACGCAGGTAACTAACTGCCTTTCAGCACCGCCTGAAAGGAAGCGGTTGAGTTGAGTGTTCCTAACATAATCTTTTCCTAACATAGACAGCCCTTCAGGGGTCTAAAATACTAAAGCTTAGAAAACGGACTTCCTGACAATTGTTGTCATGGCTGGTGTCACAGAGCTTTAGAAGCGCCACAGGGCCGCCCTGCCCTGCCCTGCCCTGCCCTGCCCTGCCCTGCCCTGCCCTGTTACTTCAGCACACACGCTCTGGGTTTCAATTCACCACTGGTACAGTTAAGCCCTGTGGGAACAGGATTTAATATTTGATTTGCAATTGTAAACTCTGTCTTGAAGTTGAGTGCATTTTAATGGGACTTTTTCCTTTTAAATAAGAGGTAGTATCTCTCCCTTAAACAGAGGTAACATCAGCTTTGTAAACATAAGCAACACAAAGCTGCAGCTCAAGATTTACAGAGGGGGGAAAAACAAAAATTAGGGGAAAAAAAAACCCAACAAACCACCCTCCTGGATCAGCAGCTCCATCATACACCTGTCAAATGCTTCAGGCTTTCATTCAAGCACTGGAAAAAATTATGAGCCTCATCTTAAATCCTATTCCAGCAGCCTTGCCTACAGCGGTAAAAATCCGCCGCATAGGTGTGTCTCCATCTACATGAATACAGCAATACACTTGCACGCTTACCAGCACTAACTAGCCCTGAAAACGTTGACAATTGTAGGAAAAACAGTTTCGGAACTTCTGGGTTTTTATTTCGATATGCAGGGGATAGCTATGAAATTAGAGTGGCAAAGCAGCACATCTCAAATACTGCTCACTGACTTCAAGACAACAATCAGTAGCCAATGACTGACCCAACAACAAAAGGAAGTGAGGAAAAGATTCCAAGACGCCCGATGCAATGTAACGTTATTGTACACGTGTGTGTGTGCACATGAGCAAGGACATACATAACATTCATTTATAGTATAGCTCCTAACCAGAAACCATTACTAGTAATCTGTGAATGGAAGAACTCCAGACAGCAAAAAGTAACTGCTACTTGTTACCTTTTTGCTCGTACTTTCCAAGAGTTGCCTCAAAATATATACTGCTCATTTTCCAGTATAAAAAAGCATATTTAGATATAAGTATTTTTGCTTCTGGTCAACCTGCATTGCCACTTGGCCCTCTATTTCATCAGTCCTCTTTTGCCACACCCCTGCTTTCAAGCCATATAAATTCAGCAGGATTTCTCCTCAGTAGGTGAGCTGTTGTTTGATATATATTTCCTCAAGCTTCAGAGTTCAGTTAGAGACGGGTATGAGCAACTGCAACTCGGGATATGGAGATAGTGCAGTTTCACAAAGTCTGCTCGCTCATCAGACCTGGCAAATACATTCCCTGTTTCAAGGACTACGCAGAGTATCCCTGTTTACAGTACCCTAGTTTCTGGACCTGAGTGTTCTGTATAAAAGCTGCACACTTGAGAAGATAGCAACTCTTCTTCCCAACGTGTACAGTATGTAATCTCGGAAACGTACCCTGATCATATTTGTTTGGGTGCAAGGCACCTAAAGTTCCTAACCGAGATTAGAGAATCCTGCTATGCTTGGCCTTACAGACACCAGCACTGTTCCAAGTAACTTACACACCAAGACAAGGCAGACAAAGGGAGAAGTAAGTGAATGTTACGCTGTCCTAGTTAGGACCCACAGACAAGAAACAGCACTCAGCTTAGCGCCCAGCCCGCCTGCTTTGGCTGCCTCTTACCGGTTTTTACATTTATACTTTGCCACAGCCGATTGCCTTATGAGACTTTGTGTTTGCAAGAAGGTTTGGTGTAACAAAGCCAGTAAACAGCGTCTATACATCGATAGGCTCCCAAAATACGAATGGTTAGTTCAGTTCACAGTCTCTTTCATGACACAGGTCTTTCTTGTTTGATGTATCAAATCCTGTGCTAAATTATTGCAAGAATGTGGTGTCTGTGCTATAGCTTATCTAGGTCGTACAGCAGGAATCCTCTGGGCAAGCCTTACTCTGGACAAGCCTTACTCAAGGCAGTAACTCTTAGATCTTCAGGGTTAAATTCTTCGGAACTTCTTTTAAATGTGAAATTGATTTATTTCAACAGATTTTTGCAAACGGCTAATACCCGTCTCAGCTCTCAAATGGGACAAGTTTCTAATTATGACTTTGCTAACTGAATATAACTTTCGGCTCTGCTTTGGAAAAGGGCATGCATGCTAAAGCAGAAAAAGAGCTTCAGCTGCAAATGAAGATAGCCCTTCTATTGGGATACATATTGTTTAAGGACTTTCTTTTTAATTATTAAGCTTCCTTATTGTGCTGGAAATGGGCAGCATTTTCATAACAGCATTGGCGAAGGGGAATATCCATTGCTCATTATATTATATGCTGTTACCCAACAAGGTTTTTTTAGTTCAGTGGAAACAACAAGGGAAAACTGTACTCTCTAGAGGCAGGGGAGGGAAGGAGAAATACGCAGCACCATTGGTTCTCACACTGGGAAGAGCTGGCAGTGCAGGAGAAGATCTTGTCCTGCTTGCTGCAACGATGATTAAAGCATTCTGTTGTGTCAGCATATCCTCAGTTTGTTAGTGCTAACTCTCAGCTGGCCATATCCTGCCAGATTTGCAAGCAAAGGCTGCCAAGCCATCTCAACAAAAATGTAGCTTTAAATATTATAAATGATGCTGCATTTTGCTGTGGAAATGTTTCCTGAAAAGGCTGTTCCAAAACATCCTTTATTGTTGGGGGAGGGGAGCAAAAGGGGCCTGGGAGAGGGAGGAGGGAGGAAAAAGAGCTACTTTTAATAGACTTTTTTTTTTTCTTTTGAGGCCAGAGATTCATTTCACATCATTCTGTAAGACCAAATGGATATTTTTTTCCCAGTGACTATAAAACATTACAGTAATAATTTTGTATGTAAGTTTTGGCAACTAAGCTTGGGGTGGGAGGAAGGACAGAGGGCATCTTATTTTATAAAGGATTGCAGTGAGGGATTTTGCAATCGATCAGTTAGTAAAATTTTTTGGTGGACATCTGCTTGCTGGCAAAGGAGATCTCTCTTCTTCCTGTTATATTAAATAAAAAAACAGAGCAGAGCAAAGGACGTGGCTCCCATAGCAAGGGCAAGGTTTGGGTTCTAGAGCAGTACAGAAGATTTGGGTCTCTATGCGATAGCAGGATGGTATCACTAACTGTTCAATGAAATCTCTCCAAATCAGCTGTTCTTGTGAAACTTTGGTTGCTAGGTTTCCTTCTTTTTATATGTATGACCCAGAACTGAAACCGCGGGGGCTAATCTATGTGTAGAGTTCCAAACCTTTGTGCAGACACACACAGAAATTCAAAGCTGTTCAAATTCGAAATTCCAATTGTGGCCCATTTGTATGGGGAGGTCCTTTTAGAAAGAACGTTGCCTCACAAAATTCCTTCACAGTTCAGCCTCAAAACAGAATAAATAGAAAGGAAAGGAATGATTAGAATCATGCAATCAGAAGTTGATTCTGATGTGCCCAATCCAATATCCCACCCTAATGCGCAAAGAATGGTTTCGTTGCAGTGCGTCTGAATCCAGGTTATACTTGCTATCTCTTAGCTGAACTTTAATCAAAAGATCTAGTAGCTATTCAGCCAAACATTTCTACACGTTTTATACTTCCTTTTCCTTTAGTTTTCACACTTTTCTGCATTTTACAAGAGCGTGGGTTTTTTTTGCCAGATTAATTCTAGACTGCTGGGCAACCAAACACACAAGAGCTGTGCTCTTACAGGCAAGATACAACCTTACGCAGGCTCTGCATATACAGTTTGAGGTACAAACATTAGGTGTTTGTAGTCTATGCATTTTTACAATAAAATGCAAACAAGGGTAATAAAGGCAGCTTCAAGGAAAACTGGGCTTTCAAGGTGCTTTGCCTTTGCAAGATCAATTTATGGAGTAAAATTCCCTGAGTCTTATTATTAAGCTTGCACTTCCAGTCCAGTGGAAAAAAAAGTGTAATTGACTATCAGAAATAGGTATTTTTTATTATCATGAAAAATAAAACATCATAAATGCTTAGTAAATTAATATATTTTTTATTTTGCAGCTGTTATTGAGAAAAATTAAAATGTACAAAGATAATCGAAAATTAAGTCACTGGGAGCTCTTTACCTTCTTTTCTGGGTGAACTCTACAAGAAGTGATCATTGCATTTACCATTGTAATGCAAAGGTCCAGAGCCTGCTTGCACGTATAACGCAAATCTGGTATAATGTTGTTAAAGGCAATGGCATTATACTAAAATGAAATCATACTGGAAGAAATCATGCTAAAAAATGGATTTTGAGAACACGACAGAGTTGTGAAGGTGGTATGTGGGAGTTATTTGGATAGTCCAAATTCTGAAGAGGGTACTTTGGCACCCAGCAATAAAAATCCTGTACTCATAAAGTGAGTATTTTCTGATGTAAGCTATTTTTGTATCCCCATAAGCATAACTTTCAACTTGCTCTTTGTAGAAGATTGTGAGGTGCTTACCTTCAAGGTACACTGTAAGTGAAGCGTATTTCTTCCTTGTGCTACCATAATAAATTGTCATCACTGGAGATTATACAACTTAATACATACATTATGAGGGAGGAAACAATGGGCTGTAAAGCATCCACTTACGATGTTTATATGTAATCTTTCATCGATGTTCACTCTTCACTGCACTTCCATTTGTACATAGTAAAGCTGTGTATGTGAACTAATACCAAGCCTGGATTGCAACTAGCCAGGTTGTAGAGAGTTTGACTGAAAACCTTCTGAATCCAAGGAAAAATCTCCAAATCTGGGATCAAGTCGTAGTAGTACTCGAGTGTAGTAGCTGTTCATGTTTAGAGGAAAATCACATTTGTATTGTATATGACATGACCTAAGTGCTTGTGCTTCGGATTCTGGCAGCTCTCAGTCAGACAAGATTTCGAGTTTAGTGGAACAGACACGGGCTGTTCTGTGC
The DNA here is from genome assembly GCA_034782735.1 of Sagittarius serpentarius. NCBI lineage: Eukaryota > Metazoa > Chordata > Aves > Accipitriformes > Sagittariidae > Sagittarius > Sagittarius serpentarius. Next base: position 2,459,538 of record JAVKLA010000036.1, on the reverse strand, counting down.
CAGTTGGCTTCCATGATGAAGAGCTGGGCGCATTCAGTTCACTAGTACAATCACATCTTCAGCCTCATTTGGGTGTTTCCTTATCTCGCATCCCATTTTGCATTTCCATCCAGATCAGCTCTCCTGAGTATTGGAAAGGGTCTGCTAGCAAAGGAGAAGAGACAACACAAAAGAACTCCAGGTAAAACACTTTTAAAAATATTCCTCTCTCTGCTCAGCTCTACTGTGTTTCTGTTCACAGAAGTGCTTCTGCCAGTGCACAGTCCCAATGAAGTCGCCTTCGAACCAGGACTGCTTGTGGAATTGGCCTCCAGAGAATGAAATGTAATAACGAGTTTCAGGCCCTTGACCACTACCACTCACTCTTCAGTCATGTATAAAGACATACGTCCTGTGCAAGCAGGACAGAGCGGGTTTGGAGAGCAGATCTCAACCCAAGTTGTGTCAGAAGCATTCTTTAATATCCACGTTGCTCTTTGGTATTGTGTGCAATGCCTCCCAAACTGCACCACGGCCCATTGCAGACAGTCAGATTGCTCACAAATGGTACTCCCCACTACAGTGTTAGCGTGAGGGGTTTGGGTACTGTTAGTACCCAACGTGAGGAGGATTCGATCCTGAGCAGAAGACTGGGGATACCTGTTCCAAATATGCAGAAAAGACCTTTGCAAAGAACAGTAAATGCAAAGTATTTCTAAAAAGAAATTAGACATTAAAAATAGTGAAAACGGATTGTCAGTGCTGTTACTGCCCACTTAGAAGCAATACATCCATGCTCAATAATACAGACAATGTGAATCTCTTGCTAGCGCTCTGCCATCTCTGGGCTAGGCTGAAGCCTGACTGATTGTCAGTGGCTGAGAAATTTCCTTCTGTACCAGAAAGAATCATCTAACTTCCACTTGCAGGAACATTACTATTCAGTTGTGGGCATTATTCAAACAAGAGGGAGAGAGGTGACTGTTGCACAAAGGAGTGTGTCTGACTGGTTTTCCTAGTTCATATCTTTCCACAAAGAAGGAGCCGTACAAGGAGCCGACGCTCAGTGCAAACTCGAGGACGGCTTGTGGCTGCTGCTGCACCCCAGATTCTTCCCATTGTCCCCAGTTCCTGTTCCCTGCATCCGGCCTGTGCCCTTGCTGGGTGTGAGTGTCTGTCTTGCTCAGAGTTATGATAGTTTGGTTAGCAGCCAAGGGGCTGAGGATACAAATTATAATAGCATTTCCTTCCCCAGAAACCATTGTGCCAAGGGATGGGAGCTATGCAGACCCAGCTGTTCCTGCCTTCTGCAGCTATCCTGAGGTCAACGGCAACCTTAAGGCATCTCGGGAAGGAGCACCTTGCCAATTCCATAAGGCAGCAAACCTTCTCCCCAACAGCTCTCATTGTGAGAGAACTAAGTGAGAACCTACAGGCAGTTTTCCTGCTGCGTGTGAATGCACGATCAAGATTTTTTAACGTTATTGCAGTGGGGCTGAAAACAGGAGTGCACTTCTGCAAAAACAAATACAAACGTAATCCACAAAGTGGGTTTCTAGTCTGCACTGGGACAAAAATGAGACAGTTCAAAACTTCCACGACTATATCAAGAAAAGCCCTTGTGAAAACCCAGGTTCAGACTCTTACTCTTAAGCCACAGTACTGCAGTCTAGTTTCCCTCAGCGCTGGCCGGTACCTTAGCCACTGCAGTTTCTCTTCCAGTTTTTTTTCTGATGGACCTCTTCTACTTTGCATAAATAAATAGGCACGGAAAGTTACAGTACCCATCTGGAGGGCAGTGCAGGGTCTTGAAGCCTTTGTCCCTCACATTACAGGGGAGTGCTTTAACTCACTGGCCTTTCCTTGTCCCTTGTTTGATCTTCCACTGATCTGCATTTAGTCAAATGAATACAAGGTCTGGTATTCAGAAGTGCTGAGCAACAAGCAGCTCGACTCTGAATACTTAAATATAGATTTAAGAGCCTAACTTTAGGCTCTGGTTTTGAAATTCTTGTGCAATTCACATTGTGAGATAGTGTAGGGACAGTAGTGTGTCTAGGAGACACAAGAAACATTCTGCTTTACATTATAAACAATCCTTAAATAAGTAGTAGATGGAGTTATTACCCAATCTGTCGTGGTGTTTGTTGTTTTTTTTTTAAAAAAAGACATTCCAAAGTACCCTACAGATTTTTGGAAAAATGTCTTGTGCACATTTTTTTTTCTTTTCAGCAAAATGACAACAACAAAATGAATGAGTCCCATGTTACATATCAGACAAGGTTTCTTAACAGGATTTTAAGGCTTGTTGTTACACAAACGCAATTGCCACTGCCAAGAGTAAGCTAATATATTCTTGGCATGCCTGGTAAGTCTTAAATCTTAGACAGCGGGTACATTGTGCTTGACGTGCAGAGGAACAAAATTTCGCTTTGATAGCTGCACGGTAAAGAACTTCTTCGAAATAAAGCCTGTTCCACTATGCTTAGACACACAAGACCTCCTCAAGCTCAGCTGGCGTTTTGCATATGTTAGGACTGCAGGGCACAAGAATGTTGTCATATGATTATATCTTCTGATTTTCTTAGAAATTACCCCAGCTGCGTTTTAATGCTGCTGCTATAATTTGAAATGAGTAATTGCTCAATGGATTAGGAATTCAACATGTTTTATTGGGCATTTTAATATGTCTTTCAAATGTGGTTTCAAAGATAAAATCTCAGCCTCCAAATTGCACCTTTACTGAAGAACACGTTGCTCTACTCGAACCGTTCTCAGCTCTCTGGTTTTACAACACTATGCATGACCAGTCCAATGGAGAAGGTTAGTTCAGGTGTGGTCTTTCAGCAAATAGCTCAAAATGCTTTATAACAATCAGGACCAGCTAGATTCATTTTACTGATGGGGGAAGCTGGAGCACTGGGGTTGCAGGTAAGTGATTAGCCTGCAATCAGCTAGGAAGCCGGCTGCATACTAAGCCTCATTCTTAATCCCCCTGTTACAGTATCGTCTGCAGTATTCCTAAAAATGTTTCTTTTTCTGAGGAAAAATCCACTGGCCACCTTATAAAACACCACCAGAAAGATTCTAATTTATGAACAAGAAAGCTAAACTAGCTTAGCTAGCTTCAATTTCCAAATTTTAAATTTCCTTTAAAATTTCATTTCCCTGATTGTGTGTTTGCTTGCAAGCGAGCAACTAATTTTTTTTTTTTTTACTTTTTTTTTCCTCTTCAGAGTGGTTTGTGTGCTATTTGCTCACATCTCATAGAAGGGCAGGGGTGCCTGGATGACGTGTGAAGAAGCACTACTCTGGATCACCTCAGGTCAGTGTAGCTGTTTAATAAACAGTAAACCAAAATGAAACTATCTAATGATATGTTCTCTAACCAACGTAATGCGTCGTTACTGGGCTACAGCATATCACTGGAGCTGACTTTGATGGGACAGCTTTTTCCCTAGTATACACTGGCTCTAAAATCAAGTGTTTCTTTTCTGTTGGTGCAGACTTATTAAAGCCACCAATGATAGGAAATATCCATTGGCGTTATAATACTAAAGCAGGAAACTACAGTTTGCAAGAGGCATTAAAGGAGATGAGAAAAGATTCTGTACATTAAAATAAAAATAACAGAGAGACAGAAATCACAGTACTACCAAGGGAAGATGAGGAAATGACAGAAGAATAAAGATTAATTGTTCAAGATCTTCTTTGCTTAAGCCTTCATAGTAAAAGGTTAATTCCTACCAGATGCTTAGAATAATTAAAATTAGCAACAAACTGGGGTATAGAGAGTAGGGAAAGAATAGGTTAAATATGTTCAGCTGGGTTAGATAGATTCAAATTAGCAAACTGTAAGGAAATTTACCCTGGAGTATTTAAGGAAATAGCTGAAACAATCTGAACCATTAAATGATTATCTTTAAGAACTCACGGATCATGGAAAAGTGAGGTCTCAAAGGACTTAAGAAGGACAAACTTCTTTCTTCTTTTTTTCTTTTCCTTCCTAAAGGAAAAAGAAAGGACCAAGAGAATTACAGATTAGCCTAGCTTCAAATACCCAGTTGGTTACTGATTTGTTCCGGTAACAATCCATCTTAGAATATCCAGCCAATAGCAAGATAATAAGCGATCCACATATTTGTGTCAAGAGTAAAATCATGCCATGTTAATTTAATTTCCTTTTTTTGACAGAATAATTGGCCTTGTGAATAAAGGGGAAGCAGTAGATGCGCCATGATGTGACTCTGCACAATTGAATGTAACATTCATATAAACAAGCTAGTGAAGCATTGAAAGGTGAAGCTATTACAGGAGCAAAAACTGATGAAAAAGTATTTCTCAATAGTTTGCTGTCAAACTGAGAAATCATACCAGCTGGGATGCACAAGAATTTTTCGGGGTACTGTCTGCTTTGAAGTTTTGCTTAATGACTAGGATAACAAAATATACAGTGCGCTTAGAATATTTCTAAATCACATCACAGAGACTTAGGCATTCTGGAGCAAAAGATTTTAATTCAACCTGATCTTGAGATATTGGAATAAGTGTCTGGAATCAATACAGTAAGGTTCAGCAAACAGAGATGTGAAGCTTTACCTGTACAAGAAAAAACTCTAATACGCTATTACAAACTGTGGAATAATTGGCAATGTAACATTGCTGTATGACATGAGTATCTGCATAAAGCAAATCATGATCCCAATACACAAGAGTATTATGTTGCTGTTGCTAAAAAGGGCAGGCACTACTTGGTAGCCAAAACATCTGTTTGGCTGATAACTGACTCTTACCACCACTATCCATGATTGTTATGTCCTTGCCTTGAGTTTGATGGCACAGTCCTAAGATGCCTGGCAAGGAGACCGGGAAGGAGGACTGGGAAATACAAAAAAAATCACCTTGTTTCATTTCTCATGTCAGATGTGAATTTCTTTCCATAGGAAGACCCTGTCTCTTGGTGAGGAAGGCCATCCTCCCAAGACAGTAGTAAACCAGCCCCTAATACATTCATTCCAGTCTTTTCCTGATGGCTTTTCAAATACATCTACGTCAACACTGGCTGACAATGCATGCTTCAAATCCAGGGTATACTTTAGAGACAGCAGCACTCTTTCGAAAGACATTTTGAAACCAGACGATTGTATTAATCTGTCTCTCCCTCTCTAATAGACTTGCACTAACCAGTCTCTCGTGCATAGTCTACTGTTCCCACGAATTGCTGGAGAGTGAGGACTTGATGTTCTCCAGTTCAAGAAAAAGCCTCAGGAAATTGCAAAAAGTCCTAAAAAGCCGCAGTTTGTTTTCATAACATTCTTTTCCTTTTAGAGAAGTAATGGATTTTTTTTAACATTCTCTCCGATATTTCAGGAGTTAATGGACATTAATGATCTAAAAACTGCAGAAAAACTATGGCACAAGACACTGGAAAGATAGCTTGGCTAATTATCAGGGCTTCGTTTATGTACGGAAAAAAGGATGTTTAAGTTACACCAAAGAGTCTCAGGTTTAATTTTTTTTTTGTCAGCATCTCTTTCTGAATGGATTTCTCTAGGTCCTCTCCCCCAGCTATTTTACTATTTACAAGGCAAAAGATGCGCATGTATATTATGGCTTGATTTCATAGTACTTAATTTAACACTGTCTAAAAACCAAGCATCCAAGTCGTCATTCTACAAAGCGGGGAGTTCAGCATGGCATTAATCTCCTGCAAAGATCGATGTTTCAGGCTGTGATATGGCTTGCACTCTGGAGATGCTGCTCCTTCTACAAGCTGTGGATGTAAATTTTAGATGACTAAATAAAAATGAGACAAATCATGGTCTATCATACGCTCCACAATAACGTGACACCTTGTATCTTCTTTCCAGTCATGCACAGAAGGCTTCTTTCTCTCACATAATATATGAAATTTCAAAGGAGTCCGCTACTATAAATAATATCATATATCCATGGAACCTAGCAAAGCTGACGTCATTGGTTCATTCTTCTCTTTCTCTTCACCTTCTTCCTCCGGGCTCCTCTTTTCCTTCCCACCTGCACGTTGGTGAGACTCATAAAATAACCAGGACACTGTTACTTTGTGTCGGGCAAAGGAAACCTGAGGCACAAGAAATTCTGGGTCTGTCTGGAAAAAAAAAAAATAAATCTAAAATTTTACTCTATTATACAGCCCCTTCACTTGATGTGGTTGTATATACTTCTCCCCATACTGGGATGTGGTTGCCAAGATCATTTCCAAGTCTTCAGGGTGCCCAAAAGCTGCAAGGATTTCACGTCACTGAAGACAGTTGTCACTGGCTTTTCCTAGGGACCTTGACACAGCCTTGCTGAAATGAAAAAGCTGAGAGATTTGCTTTACAGCATGTACGCTCAGTCCTGCACAGGGCTGAGCTTCTCTGAGGGGGGATCTGTGTCATTCTATTTGCACTCTATGCACAAGAAAATGTTAAAGGGCATTCAGCATTTTCAGAAAACAGAATAATTAATTGCAGGATTGAGTTCTCAAAGACCATCCTAAGTTGGAATTTAGAGCTCTCAGTATTGATTCCATCCATCTGGAAATCAGTGTAAGAGGATCAGATTGAGTTTGTAATACAGGTGTGATCTGATGGTAACATTTCTCTTAATATTCAAGAAAAAGCGTTCAAATTTGCCTTTCCAAAAACATGATGCAGTCTTGCCTGGGAGCCCGTTTCACAAGGCACCATGCATGTTACTGGAGCCTCTCCCAAAATGCTGGGTGCTTAGAACTGGCTGTTCCGGGTGACAGTTCTCCTCATTGTTTTCAGCTGTTGCATTTATTATTAGAGGACAAGCAACAATACATTAAATGCTTACTTAATGTGTGTTTCTATTAGGCAATTGTATTTGCCGTGGGGATAATATGCAATCAGGGCTGGAAGAAGCAGCAATGTTTGCAAGCTATGGATGGGTGAGGTGAAAATTTTTAGTGGGTGCATCCAAGAACAGAAGGAGAAGGGTCTACAAGGCGGACTTTTCATTGAAGTGTGGTCCGAGTATTCAAATGTGGGAAACTGCTCCTTTAGCAGAAAATATAAAATGCCTTTAACAAGTTTAATTGAGCAACAGGTATCACATGATCAGCTGCTGCTGCTAATGTAACTAGTGCTACTGTGCTTATCCCTATAAATGAGCTAGTTACTTTCAAAGAGAGAAATGCATATTCTAGACGTATGTCCATACTGTTCTCATTAGCAAAGGTCTATCCACTGAAAGGAACAGCTTACTATGTCCTCACCGATGTCCTGTGATAACAGGAGCTGCAAGTTGATTGTGTTTCATCAAAGTGTTTCCTTTATTTAGCTTAAATGTGTTGGATTTTTTCCATTTCACTGGTAATAGCATTTTCAGATCTGGAGCTGCCAACAAAGCCTGCAAAACCCCACCTTGGAGACAACAAATAGACTAGCTGTATGTTTAACTGCCTGCGTGAATGTGCCATTCACCGATTTGCTCATAAAAAGCAAGAGGTGTTGCCGGAGCACAGGCTGCACCTGCTATTGTACGACAGCATCTCGTTACACAAAGTTTTGTACATTTGACCTCAAATAAACCTAATTCAGAAAAAGGGAAACTATACAGGAATGCTCTTCTACTGCAGTCACTCTTTCAGACACCTCTACCACCAGCTTCTATTTTTTTCCCTTTACTCTATCAGGAACAGGTAAGACTCTCAGCTCCTGCCGTGGAACAGGAGAATGGATTAGATCTCTCAGCCCCTTCTAGCACTGTTCTTCTGTTTCTCTGTTTCAAACCGTGATATTCAGGTCCTTCTCCAGCCCCTCTGCCCCGCTTTCCTTAAATGGCAACCTCTAACCTTGAGATCCCAAGTGCTCTTTACCGCTTCTTTGAATTCCTGGTCTTCAGCACTGAGAACAACCTGATTATTCATTTTACCTGGAGTAAAAGATGTAAAATACAGTCTTGCCTCAAATCCTCTATTTTACTGAGTTTTCTATGTCATTTCTGTTTTGAAGTAACAGAAAATATTACAAAAACACACACTGGACTAGTTTAGCAGAGGCTGAAGATTTCAGCCTACTAATCGCCATAGATTTTCTTTAATTTAGATGATAGATTTCAGCACTTCAGAGAAGAAAGAAAATACAACTATAAGAAAGAAATCAATCTTCTGACTCAGTGCTCTTGAAAATCTGTTCCTGAAGCAAATCAAAGAAATCGGTGTTTATCTATTTTTCAGCATAGCTATTTTCCCTGTTATCAGCTGTCTGAAAAATGTGTGCAATAACCTATAGCTGAAGCGAGCCTCCAGTCTTACTATCAGCTTTCGCAGTTGCTCCAAGAAAATATAATGATGTTTCATTATTGCCCCCACATTGCCCTGAGGTCTGTTACGGAATGTACTAAGACTACACACCGTTGGCCAAGGTATAATAGAGAGAATCAGGTGGAAAAATAAAATATGATTTTAATTTCCTGCCATATACTAACCTTTTACTATCTATACCCAAAGCAAAAAGGACTATAAATAAGATCTTACTTTTTGTTTGTCACTTGATTGATGAACTGTCTAAGTATTTCTCACTAAATCTATTTAAAACATATTTTTCCCTGCCACAACGTGCTCTTGGATTTCTTCTCTGGGAACTTGTGTTTACAGAGCTTTGCAAAGCATAAGTGCTGTAGCTGAGTTAGCAAAATTCCTTGGCTTGCTTGTGTCGATTGGGCATATAGACAAAATACTGGAGTGACAATCCGTAAGCAGAATACTACTGCTTCAATTTCTGCCAAAATGATAGCAATGGTTCACTGCCAGATGATAAAGAAACGACGAAATTATCAGCAAGAGAACTTTGTGACTTACAGACTGTACTGATGTCTGATTATTACTCCAGTTGGGGAATACAGAATTGGGTAAATGAGTAACTACAGCAGAATCAAACCAAACCACTTGGCGCTAGCCTGGAGAAGCTGGCCGTCTAGAAGGAGTCGGTGACTGATTAACTGAGGAGCAAATGCCATGCTAAAGCAGACGATAGCTCAGAGTGACTAGAATGGCCTCTTTCTATGTTCTTGACTGCACCGTGGAGCCCTATAGTTACCAAGGTCAGTCACGGTCCTGTGCCTATTCTGAAATGAGCAATGCAGAAATGGGCATTATCAAAAAAATTAAACAACCACCACCAAACAAAACAACAAACAAGCAAACAAGCAAACAAAAATAAAACCCCCCAACCTGATGGTTGTTTCCAATAGGTGATCCACTGTGAGCGCACTCCTGTCGCCTACATGGCAACGTGCTTTCCTTCAGCAGTAGTTCTACAGAAAACACGGTGAACACTCAGAGCAAAATACTGCTTGGACCTTGTATCCACACATGAGCATTTCATCTCTGGTTAACTGACTGACAGCTCAAAGTAGATAATCCCTTATAAAACCTAGCTCGGACACTTGCCAAACATTTGCTCCAGATGACAAATGTGTAAATTTTCGCCTGTTCTGACCTTCTTTGGCAGTAGGATATCAACCCCGCGCATATCTATTGTAAAGAATCTCAATCCGATTGCTTTTTTTACTTTGCTCAGAAGTGCAAGGTGCAGGCAGCTTTTCACAGGCACAACACTCTCTCTTCCCAGTCTGAGGAAGAACGTATATTGTATTGTTTCACAGATGGCTTCCCGAAGCCAAACTCGTGAGGGAGAATTACTCTCCATCAAACTATGAGTGTTCTTAGGGTCAGAAAAAAATAGCGAAACAGAAGCACTTTTAGTAAAAATAAATGCTGCTTTTATTCCCCATTAGAAAATTTTCTGCTCCTCGAAGGATGGAGTATTCCGTGACAAACGTTCTCATTCCTCTTTTATTTTTAATCCAAATTCCCAGCTGTAACTGGCCTCAGGTCACATCCTATTTGTTCTGCCTGAACATCCTCAGATGATAGCAGAAGTCATTGTGAGTAATTTTCTCAGAAAGAGAGGCTACACTGCATGTTCTGTCTGTAAGCCAGTCACAGTGGGGAAAAACGCTCTCAAACGTGGCAACGCAAGAGAATTCCCTTGATGCTTTCTGCGTACAGAGAGGTAATTTGGGCACCCCCTTTCCCCACACATTAGCCAGCAAAGATTAATGGGGCAGTGGCCTTGCCTGGTTGCTCACAATGGGAGGAAAGGCTGTCCTGCCATAAGAGGAAGGGGTAGCAGAGCCCGAGCTCACACACGGGAGGGGCGACATGCCAGCCGTCAGTGAGAAAGAGCTGGAAATCACTCATACTGAAGTGGTTCAAGACAGATCTGTAAGCAGAATCACAGTGTGAAGAATTATTGCCATCCTTCTGAAATCTCAGCAGTGTTCGGATAAAGTGGCTTTAAAAATACTGATCGAACAAGTGCTTGGACTCACATTTCTGACCAAGTCTCTGCAGCTACCTGTCTTGACTTCTGACTGTTCATTTTCACTCTCAGTTGTTTCAGCAAGCAGCTAGATGACAGCTAAACCTCTTAAATGGGCTAAGCTGCTCTGTTCCCTGGACTTCTGTTCCTGCCTCCTCGTCTTGGAGGCCTGTGAATTTTTGGTGGCTGATCATTAAGTCTTACTTTGTTTTATGGCTGCCCTCGAACAGGAGAAGCCTCTCCAGATACTGAAAAGTGAGTACCATTGAACTTATGGCTATGCATCACTGTTCTGTTCCTGAAGATGAGAACAGTATCATTTACTTCACAAAATATTTGCTATTTTTCTTACTTCAACAAAATTATTACTCATTTTAAACTTCTTGTGTCGTCCATACTGCTTCTGAGCCAGCACCCTTTCCTGCAATCGGTGCTCCAAGGTAGGAGGGTACAGGATCCCTCACGTGAAAGTTTGTCTTTTGGCCCTTGGTCTGAGCCAGCATTGATAAGCATGCTTTCTGAAATGATAGGGGAGGCATGGAGTATATTTTCAGCCTAGTCCTGGAAATGGCTACACATGTACCACCACAGCATATATGCAGAGTTCTCTTGTTTTCCTTTTGTGACTGGCAGCCACATCTCTGACAGAGAGATTCTGGATATCAAACACACTAGATTTAATACCCTGACTCTACCTCATAACCACCCAGTAGCCTGGGATATTAGATAGAAAGAATTTTTATTTTATTTTCACAAGTAGTAGCTCCATGAAATACAATAGGTAGGATCAGCAGCCTGTATAATCTGCTGCTTCTGTCACATTCCTCCAAGGTTTTGAAAAGAATGGGTGGATTTACGGACTCCTACTAGGGTTCTGTTTTGCCCATTTATTTCCTCCTCTGTTTATACATACGAGATAAATCAAATCCCTAGAGAATTAAATCTATTTACGGACAGAACGGTACGATTCTGGCAGCAAGAGCATAAGTACCTGTTTGTGAAGTCACTCATCTCTACAGAGCCTGGAAAGCCACTTCTAGGGGTGCACGTTAATTTAGCATTTGTAACCATTCATTCCTTATCTTTGCTGAGATAATCAACAGCAGGGCTTACTAACTGACTGAGTCCTTTTCTGTATGAACAGGACTAAAACCAATTTGTTTTCTGTAAAGTGCTGCGCAATACATATAGCTTCTGTCCATATTTCATTACCTTTGCACTGTTCAATAGTTCTGCTGATGCATACGGAAGTTCTTTTGGTTTGTGTTCAATACAAAATATTTTTTGAGGAACATAACGTTTGTATAAAGCAAAAATAACGCCTGCTTCACGATGCAAGGTTCAGCAGTGCTAGCATTAGCATATTTTCTAACATTAGGATTAAGTTCTGGAATTACTGTAATTTAAGACAGTACTATTTCTGAAATCTTTTTGTAAATGAACACAGCCAGTATTGCATTTACCAGCTTACCAGACTCTCATGGGAACCATAGACGTTTGCACCAGCACCAAATTTGGACCCTGAAATTTTGTATACTAGAAGCTGCAGATAATACCATAGCTAAGCTGCTGCTGATTATAGCTAATTATATATTGGCCAGATAATTTCTATAGCAATTTTTAAGCTTTCACAGGAGAAGAAATGGAATAATTTCTTGTCTGAGCAAATGATATCTATTTGTATGCAACTGTGTTAAGGGTAGCTTTGCATCCAAATTAGCAACTTGAATACATCCTGAACTACGAGGCAGTGTGTGTGGATGGCAGGATGCTAACTGAGGGAACAAAATGACAAATCCCTTTCCTGTACATTTTACCCAGCAGTTTAAATACAGAGAATGTAAGTCGTCTTATTCGTCTAAACAATACAGGCAAAGAAATTGCCGTATTCTGACTAGCCATAGAAAGGGATTATCTTTTGCAACTGGTCCATGTCAAGTAGTGTACCTAGAAATTAAAATTCATCTTTTACAAGCGCTTATGTAAATCGAACCTGTTTACTAACAATATGCTGTGTCTTGTCACCACGTGGGTGACTCAGCACGGCACAACCTCATAGCATCAGTATGTAAAAAGAGGAAGCAACAGGGGCAAAAAAGATACAGATGTCAGATGACACACTTCTGGAGCAACATTTGCTTTTGGTCACACAAAATGTGTGGGTCAGCATGTGCATAAACATTTATGACAAAAGAATGCTTCTGGTATACTAATTTTTTTCAGTGTCATAATTTACCCTGAAATATGATACAGAGTCTGTACTAATGCAGAATCATCCTGGGTGAAGCTGAAGAGATCGCACAGGAAAATTTTAAAATATCCAATACTGTTTTAAAAGACTAAGCTTCAAAAAGAGATTGTGCATGAAATAATACCCAAGTTATATCTTGTATGTCTACGCCAAAGTGGAAAAAAAGTTGTGGCAGAATGGTTCATTCCTTTCTTTCTGTGCTCCTTTGGGAGAATGGGGCAAATACCGACAGGAGGGTGTTCTGGGAGGGAGCAGAGGTGAGCAGGGGATCATGTGCTTCTGCTGCATCTATTGTCAGAAGATCTGGAAGCCCCAATTCGTGTCATTTAGCAAGCTCTGACTTCTGCTGCAGCCTGTAATTCAAATTCTTGGTGAATCCTGATCTTGGTAGCCAAAAAACTCTAGGGACACTCTTGGAATCATCCTTAGGCTGTGGAAATAGGGTAATTCTTGGCAGCATGCTACTGTATTTTAAGAGAGCCTTTCCAATTTGCATGGCATATTAAAGACAGTGAAATTGGTATATATTCCTCTTCCTTCAAAGAATATATCTCCACGTCTCTTCATAACAACTCCTTTATTCCCTCAGTGATGAGGCTGTCATATAATTCACACACGTACAACAAGTAGGATTAATTATAGCTCCAGAAATATGCTTGCCCACATTCCCACCCCTTCACAGCCCACAAACCCCTGTGGCAATTAAAATATGTGGATTACGGGTTGCTTCCCTAGGGCCACTGGAAAGCTACGGACAGATGCTTGGAATCCTCTTGCTGTTAGCAATGCTGCTGCTCTCTTAGACGTTAGTACCAAATAAATAAATAATCTAGGGCCAAATGGGTTTACTACATTTTGAAACCTCATGTTGACGCAACAGGACCTTGCAGTGCTGCAATAAGCCTGTGTTTGAAAAAGGCAACAAAAGTGTCACCTCGTCTCAGTACCAGACAAAGCCACATGAAGTTCATGAATAGCAGCCGTTCGGCGCAGCTCCAAAATGGGAAGACCCGCTTGTTGTGTATTTGCCCTAGGTGCCCTTCACGTGCCTTCAAAGTGATGGGAATGAAGTACGATGGCCAAATGTTCTATGTTAAGATGTTAGAGAGCATTCATATGGGGAGGGAAACAAGGCAGTGTGTTTGCAAATGCAACTGGAAATAATGGAACACAATTAAGAAAAAGAACTGTTAAAAAATTAAGGAAAACTGAAAGACCATAAGGGAAGAATATTTTTTCCATGGTAAGTTCGATTTCTTGGGATCCTAAGAGCAAATTTACCCTAGTATTTAGGGTCAACCTTAACGTTACCTTAATCTTCCTGAGATGCCTCTTTCTCACTTACATAAGAGTTTCTCAAAACTAGGGAAGACCCTATCGGAGGAGTGAGGAGTGGAGCAGTACAAATGTGGCAAATTGCAGGGAAGTCCTGACATTTGTCCCTCTTCTTTCCCCCTTTTTTCTCTCCACCCATTACTCTTCCCTCTGAAAATTCTCTCCTTTCTGGCAGCCACGTGAAGAGTGAATCAACATCTCTAAGCCAGGAAGGGTAAAGGAGACTAAAGGCTGCAAGCTTAGACAACACACAGCATCGCTGTGACTGCCTGCCAGAGTCACATTGTTACAGGGAAGAAGGGAACAGATTCCGAAAAGCTTGAGAAACACTGAATTGTTGATTGTCTCTTTATGACGAGGAGCTCTTCTAGGATTTATTTTACAGGTTATCTTTCTTGCTTTACGGGAAGTTCAGCAACTCAGACCAAAGAAATACGCAGTTGCTGCTGGGGACTTTCTGGCCTTGAAAGAAGTTTTAAAACATTTCATGAAGACAGACTGGGAGATGACTCCGATAGGGTTTCCTCTCCAACCCAAAGTTCTGTATGATTCTCTCAGTTTTAATAGAATGGAGGAACTTAATTCAGGATCACTAGAAAGTTTAGGCTGAGGACATACTTACTATTAACGATCAGTACAGACCTAAAGATAGATTAAATAAAACGCTAGCAATTTTACTGTAGAAAACAATTCTGTGTTGGCTAACAGTCTGTTTTACCCCTTTCACTCCTTTTTATGATTGTGAACATTGTAGTACCGGTTTCATAAAATGAAGATTCTGGGCAGTCATGTGAAAAAAAAAAAAAAAAACCTCCTAGAATTAATGATATTAACATTGTTCCTAACCAGTTTTGAAATACTCATTCTATTGTGTCTGCCTTTATTTTCCATTGCCGTTGACAAAGTGAAGCTTTCCTTCCTCCTAGAAGGCTTGCTTTGTTTTATTGCCAGTATGAACTGACTGCTACTGAAAATTCTTCTCCCAAAAGTGGCTGCAAACAGGTAGTACATTATGAACTCCCTTGGCTTCCATAGAGTTACACGTCCTGATAATGTCACCAAAATACGGTACATCGCGGTCAGACCCAAATGACATTGAATCCTTTTGTTCAACGGCACTAGACAGATAGCAGTGGAGTATCTCTGAAGCAAGCTAGTACTTTGGCACCTCCTTTTTGTTTTGGCTGTACAAGGATAAGATATAGCAGACTCCTGTTTTTGTTGTGACATAAGTTGATATCCACGACCTCCTATCTTCACTGATAATTAGAAACTGCTCATTTTAAAGACATACTGCCTCACAGAAATGTAACATAGATCATACCTCTTAACTGTTCTCTTCAAATAGCAGTTAGCAGCCTGAATGTAGGTATCCTGTCATGCAAACAGAAGTTATACCATAGGTGGTAAAGTACTTATTTTTAAATTATTTATGCACATTGACCTTATTTAACTTTGCAGCAATGTGACAGAGACTAAACAGTTGAGTTTGCCTTGAAATTCTGATACGTGGAAGAAACACTGGTGAGATTATCTACACGGATATGCTCTGCAGAAGACTAAATTACAATTATGAGCTCCAGGTCCTTCCTAATCCTAAACCTCTTATTTTAAAAATGAGAGGTAGAAATAACCTGAATAACATTTAGCCTGTCAGCAGTTGTCATGCACGTGGTTACTTTGCACCCCTCCGGAAAGATTGCACGTGTGTAAGCAGCAGAGAAGCAGGGCTGGCACCGGGGGTCTCAGACCACAGATCCAAACCCCACCTCGGCCTGTATGACACAGTTTGAATGGAGCCATTGTACTGCTGCATCCACGGCTTCAGAGCCGGTAGCAAGGCGAGGATTTCTTTCCTCCAAAACCAAAGGTAACCTGGCTGTTTCAGTTGTGTGTTGAGAAAGAGAATACCTCTCAAGAGTGAGTTCAAACCCATGAAGTTTTAGGTCTTTACTCAGCATATCGTGTGTTTTTTCCACAACCGTGGTCATCATTCCAGCAAAGACAGCAGCTTTTGCAGAAATGGAACATTTTACATTCCTTTTCCTCGCTTTCAGTTGAAGCAGGAAGAAAGGTCAGGCTGGAATACATGCTACCAGATCAGAAAGACCTGGGGTCTGATACAGTTTGGCAATTCCTAACTGGTTTTCTGCCACATTAGGGGATACTTATACTTAAATTTGCCACCCATAAAAAATACATATGGACTTGCACGGGAAGATTTTGATTAACAGAGCATGGGTTTATTTCATCTCTCCGTTCTGATTCAATGTCACTTGACTACGTAAAATCAGAAACAATAGAAGGCAGAAGCAAGGAATTAATAATGTGTGAATACCTGTCATGTTTTAATTGATAGAATAATTTCTCAGTGATGTAAACAAATGATGGCCCTCAGACCCTCTAGAATTGACGTTACATGAACAAATACAAGAGTCCCATTTTATCCGCTGACATGGAGCAGGCTTTTCTATGGTTCAGAATCCAAACTTCTGCCATTACTGCTGGTTTAGAGTTGTAGAGGTGAATGAACAGTTAAATTCTGTCCTTAAGAGCAGTTTTACTTTAATCCACATTTTCTGGGTCCTTCCAATTTGCTGCAACCTGCATAGAGACCATGAGTGTGCACTAGAAAGTCTTCTCAAATTCCTGCTGCTTACCTAAGAGACCGGAATATTCCTTATGGAGTAAGGAGGTTTATGGAGATTTTAAATATGCATTATAGATACTTAATAGGATGAAGGAGGAAATTTGCATTTAGATAGATGCTGCTATTCCTATGAATACATAATCATTTTTAAATGATTTTTTGTAAAAGAATTACTTTTAAAGGATTTTTTAAAGGAATTATAGGAAATAATAAGTCTTAAATAACAGTACCATTCTCTATTAATATCAAAGTAAGTGGTGTGTAAGTGACTTCATTCCATTTTGCAAATAGGGATACCGAGTAACTGAGGTATTATTTGCCAAGTGTACGTCAGAACAGGGAAGAGGACCCAGTATTCATATTTGTAGTCTAGCATCCTGTCTGCCTAGACCATGGTGCCTCTAAACAGCCTGCTGGAAAGGTGTCAGAAATGTGGCATTTTTGTGAAAGTCTATGGGGAAAGTATATAGACCTTGCATAACAGTCAGTTGCTGTTTTATTTATTCCAAGTACTCAGATCCAACCACAAGTCATTTTTTTTAATCAGACAGTGTTCACTCAAGGGATTCGTACACCCATTGCAAGAATTGATGCAATCGTGCTGCAGTCTTGCAATGAGTTGTGTCAATAGCTGGTAGTCCCGAGACTTTCCATTAATATACGTTACTGACATCGGGCTGTCGCTGGATAACCATGCCATTAATAGATACAGTATGCAGCACTCTCAAGGCCTAAGATTTTTGCAAGGATCCATGGGTATTTACTTTCTATGATTTCTGTGGCAACCAACAAGGACTGATACATGCATATGACTTTATCACGTGTTTGATGACAATGGGCACATACATTTATGTGTATAAGAAGTTATACTGACTACAGACATTGCAGAAACATTTTTTTTCCCACTACAAGCCTGGTGAATTTAGCTTGGGTTCTGGAACACAGGACAAGTGTTTTTCAGGTTCCTTGCATGTGTCTAAAAGTATAAAGTTCTAGAGGTCAGATTAGGCCCTCAAATTCATCCATGCTATGCCCCATATCAGCAAACTACGCCCTCAGTGACCCACCTGTCACTTACAATGACTTTGTATAGGTGTAATTGATTGAAACTCAGTAAACAATTCTGTTTGAAGTTTCAGGAGATGAACTGTAATCAGCAGTGTAATCACTCACTTGGAGTTGTGTTAAATCTGCAGTATGAGGAAGAGTAAAAAAAAACCAAGTTTTTTAACTGGTCAGCTGATATGAACAAAGTACAACTTTACTGAAGAAGCAGCGCTGGGTGCAGTCTAATTTTCAGAGTAGAGTTGCACTTAATTTAAACGAAACAGCATATTTACCAGAGATTATGTACGGATCTCAGGGAGCTTCTCAAGCATTAACCGATTTAGTCTTTCAACACGTCTGAAAGCTAGATGACATGATAGAGAATGTTCTGTTCTTTAATAAGGTAACAAACACTTTATGCTGACTATATCAGAATTGTTTACCCAATTGATGTGTTGATTCAACAAGATGGGAACAGGAGGGAGAAGTAGTAGCTCAGCATAAACTGTAGTTTGGTAAACAGCATTGGTGGACACAAGTACCTTCAAGAGCAAAGGAAAATCACTCATTTAAAACCTGGATCTCTTGGATCTCTCAATTTAGAATGAGGTGACAACCTGCCCAGAAAACCTGCACAAACAGCCCAGCAGGCATCTAAAATATCTAATTCTGTGTTTTACCAGCTTCTTATCAGGTTGTCATCTGGTGATGTTAAACATTTGTTCTGAACTATATTATCTATCACACAGTGAGACGGATATTTTTGTTTTAAAAGGGCAGTGTAGTTATAGTGCCCACCACTCCTCAGACTTCCAAAGGGAGTAACACTGGTTGCCAAGCAGTTCTGCTGTTAGACTGACAGGCAAGTTTATAGACAAGAAGATGAAATTCCAGCTCCACTCTGAGTCTCAAAGTGCTGCAAAATTCAGCCCTAGTAAGATCAAAGGCATGAAGCTTAAAAACTGAAAGATGCTTTCAGAAATATAAGAAAAGGGACTCGGATGTAAGGCAGCTTTATAACCTTGGCAGATGGCTACTGAAAAGTTGTTTGCAACAGAAAGTTAAGCTGATGAATGGGTTGACACCAAGAGTTCAAGTGTGTGGTCGTTTATTTAGCATGCAGACGTCTTGATTTTCAGCCCGCTGTCTTAATCTATACTGTTCTTCTGACTAAAAATAAACCTCCACCCCCAGTAAAGAAAGTCATTTACTGGCAGTTGGGCCTGATTTAAGAATTAAAAAAAGAAGGAAACATTAGTTGCTTTTCTGTAGAAAGTACTTAATCAGCAAACCAGAGTTCCTTTAAAATCTCAGTATGTTTAATTCTCCTTCCTTTTACTAAGCAGTCTTCCCCTTCAAGCCTCAATAATTTGTTTCCCAACAAAAGACAGAAATAGTTTTAGAATAGCTTTTACTAATGTTTACTGTGGCATAGCATGCTTATAAAATCTTTTTAATAAGTAACCATTTAACTTCTCTTGGCAAGATAAATCCGTGGTGATACAGATATTTTGTAAATACCATACTAACTTAGCATCTGAGTCAGAATAGATTATAAAAGAAAATGGCATTTGAAATAGACTTGGGTTTGCAGTGCAGTGAGGTATATTAAGCAAAAACTTTAGGATGAACTAAGGTTGAGAGTTCAGTATGTTCTTTATGGTACAGACAGCAACTATTGTGCCCTGAACTTCTGTGAGGGTATTTCTGAGGTCATCAGCTATCCCATGGGGGAAATGACTCAGCAAAAGCGTAAGTGATTTCAACACCTTTGTTATAAATTCCACAAATTAGTAATATGAACTTTACAAAAGTTTTGCTAATTTGGGACCTGTGAGACTTTCCACTGAGTAACTTTAGCTTTAAAAAATTGTACACACTGCCACAATATTTGCGTGAAAGCAGTGTTAGATTCTAGCAGGAACGAGATTTTACTTTGCTGCTCTATGGCTGCATTTGAAAACAGTCCCTGCCCTAGAAAAGGTTAAGGCAAGGCACAGGTAGCTATTATAAGCTAAGTGAATGAAGAACATTAAGAATGAGAATACTTACATTATTGAGACAGAAATCTATAGCTATTTATACCACAATGCAAAAGCCATAGAAAAACATTTTTTACAAAGGTAGCTAGCTATATCTAAAATGCTTGTATCGGTAAGCAATACCTATTGGAAAACATATACCTCAAGGAGAAAAGAAAGCTAAAGAAGCAGTCTTCAGGAAAAAGGTATCACAGACCTCTAGGATCCGGTAAAAGAGTAAGGAAAGCACGTATGGTTTAAACTGTAACAATCTTTAGAGGTAAGCACAGAAGTTTATATTTGAAGGCTAAAGAGAATTATGTTTTCAGCCATCAGTAATATAAGTTGTGAAGTTCAGATGTCATCGCATGACTGTGGTCTGTTAAATGAAATTAATGTCTCTTTATATGACTGCAGAATTAGGCTCCAAAATTGCAGCTACTCCCTGACAGCAGCTTGCATGTAATATGAACATATGCACAATGCAAATATGAAATGTATGTGTCTTGGAGACTATCTGATCACAATATTAGTCTATTATCATTCCCCAAATGATTAAGTTTATGTATCAGCACGCAATGGTTCTCTGTTCGCTCCGGGTGGACAATGGTGTGACAAACCAGGAAGGTTTATCCCATTGTTCTAAGCAGCCTATAAATTAAACTCTTACAATTATATCTAGAACAAATTGAGTACATGTAAGTTGTTCCAGACCTTAAACACTTTAAAAAGCATGCATGTGAGCCTTTTCAGAGGTGTACTCATCGGGGTGCTCCCTGGCTACAAGTGATTTTCCTAATCCAAGATCCAAATACATAATCCAGCGCCCTAAAGGCATTTTGCAGAATTGTGATTTTCCTACGGGACATTGTGGGTATAATGCAATGAATGGAACATACTCGTCTATGGATGGAGTTTTCCATCTGTGACAGGTTGAAGGTGGTAAACGATTCAAATATCCCTCATTTTTCTCTAATGTTTCAGGACATAACAGAATGGAAATCACTTATATGAAATACAATAAATGTTGCAAGCCAATACATTCCAGATCAGTAAATTATGCGTGTAATTTCTATCTGCTGTTGTCAGGGAAAGGATATGAGCAATGGGGTGTTTATGTATAGTTTTACTGGGACATTCAATTACATGTGTATGATTTGCATGCTTGTATCTATTGTTTTGCAAATCTGAATACCAACATCTAGTAGTCATTTGACTGTTAATCAACTTCTTCCCTTGTGATATGAAATCCAATCATGACATAAATTGCACAGCAGGTTTCATAACGTGCTGCAATGTGATGACAGGATAGTTTGTATTCAAATACAGCCACCCATACTGCTTGGCCACATGCCTCTCTTCTGGATTTATATAAGAAGCAAAAGAATCGTAGCTTGTTGTAAGTTTTATCATGTGTGAAAATAACCTTGCAGAAACCTACAGTAAGGGCTTGACTTGGCTGCTAAAAAAGCGATGGTTTTTACTTTGTGGCAACTAACGTGCAGAAGCAATCCTTAGGTAAAAGCACAGTGAAGACCAAGCACTTCAGTTTAGCCTTGAGTTAAACACACCAAGGTCAGCTCCAAGCGTGGGCTTGGATAATACCACAGTTACATCATGGTAAACATAAAGTGCTTAGTCTTCTCTTTTTACTTCAGAATAGTTCCAACAGTTATTTATTCCAAGGTGTAAAAGCCTGCATTTTGAGCAATGAAAACAAAGCCTCCTGTAATATGGTAGCTTCTGTGTTAGTTCATCCATTTCCAAGCCAAGTGCAACATAAAACGCCACTCAATTTCAACAGGTTAGCAGTGGTAATTTTCAACTACAATGCGTCGTCTGAGATTTGAAGCACTGTTGACTGGTTGTACTGCTCAGAAAAGTCCTGGCCAACTAGTTCTGTCCTGTGCCAACCTCTTTAATTCGCTCATGTTGTTAATATGATCTTATTAATATGTTCATACTAACACAGTCACTTCTTCCAGTGACCACGCTCATGATCAAGGTTAATAAGCTTACGTTTTTCAATTCGTAGTCTAACGTAGAAAGTCTTTCTGGACCACCTCCTTTTTCACCCCCCAATTTCCAAATCATGTCTTGCTTACAGAGCCCTCGCTACTAAATAATGTTTAAATTCCATTTGATAGACTTAGTATCTTCCTATAAAGACTGCTTTAGCTGAAGTAGCACGCCCGTATTAACATGCAGTTTTAAAAGGCCGTGCTTGATCTACCCATTCTAGCAATAACCGGTCACAGTCATCTGAGTTATGAAAGGTGTTTCTGAGATAAGCTAACTACTGGTAAACTATCTCAGATCAACAGCACTGCTTTTTTATTCAATGGCTGTGAGACCAGTCATTTTTAAAGGAGTGGTAGTGATCCTAGTTTTCTGGTGAATCTCATTTTAACGACAATAAGCAGGAGACAGATACGACCAACGAAGCCTCGGTCTCTGAGCCTGATGTTTACCTCTGAAACTTCGGTGTCTGTGCCAGAGATCTGCTGTGCGGCTGAGTTAGTGGAGATGCAGAACAGCTGGGTGAAGATCACACATGCTTCTCCAGCTACTTCAAGTACACCTGATGTCCTCAAAGCCCAAGCCCTAGTAGCCTCCATAAAGCGAACCATTCTTTCCAGGATGACTGTCCTTTACACAGCTTGACAGACGGAAACACGATTTCCCTACTGTTTGCACTTCCTTTTATGAGTTATTTACTTTTTTTTTATCTGAAGCCTGAGTTTCAAACACTACTGTGCCCACAGTTATAATCCTAGGGAATCCAGCTGGTAGCTGTTTGTACTCACTGTTTAAACAAGCCCACACCGCGTTATAACTATACGAAAAGAACTAGCCTATTTGATATAATTTGATCTATCCTACAGTGGCAGAACCATCCTACTTTTTTAACATGATTAGGCCAAAGTTTGCTGTAGTTACTGCAGTTGCCACAATAGAAGAGGCCAGGCCAAAACAGGTTAAAGGTTAGAAATTAGGTCAGAAATTAGTTAGAAAATAGGCTAGAAAACAGGTTAGAATGACTTCTGTAAGAAGTCTATCTATCTTTGAAAGCTATTTGTCATGCTTTCTCTCAGAGTCTACTCTAAGGGCTACGTACTTAAAAAGCAGCCCTTGAGGTTTAGGATTCGCTTCTTCATGCTAGTGACAATCCTTGTCCTATGGATCCAGTGAGAGATGTATGACAAACCTTTAGCTCAATGTTCCTTATGGCTGAGACATCAAAAGAAGCAGAGCCCAGCAGGTAATGGGGAAATGAAAAACAGGGATTTAATCTACACTTGAGTTCAAAAGGTAGCGAGAGAGGTAAATGAACAGAACACAGGAAGGGCAGGGACAAATGAGCCAAAGAACTATATAAAGAAGTACAAATGAGACACCAAGCCATTAGAAGTTGCTCCCTTGGTTTATGATAGGTAATTGTTTGCCTTTGTGTGCTCATAAACGCATTTAACATAAACAGAACATTTCCTAGTATAGGCCATGGCACTGGTTTTTTTCCTGGTAAAAGTTTTAAGAATACCATAGGAGTATTAAGATGCTGACATGTAAAACTCAACAAAAGAGCTACAAACCTTTTCCTGTTATTAAACAAACGGAAAGTAAATATTCGAGATTGGGATATATTCCATAAGAGGATGTTCTGGGGTTTTTTTGTATTTAAAAACGTATATACTTTTGGCAACAAATTGATTTACTTGGTTTATTTCAGTTCTGAGAATGTGATGATTTAGGGATTTATCTTAATTTGCTTGTTATTTTGTCCTTTTGTCATTCATGACACATGAACCTAGACAGCATTTAGGATGAGCTTTGAGACACATTTCAGATAATATCTGAATCCAGTAGGGTTGTTTATGTGCTTAAAGGCAGGCAGCCACGTTAAAGCACATTCCTGGATCAGGCATGGTCTAGATTAAATGGAGTGACAGCAAATTTTCATTTTGTTATGTAATAAAAATAACCTATTCTGCTTCCTTAACATTGTTAATGAGGTAAAAGTGCTGGAGACAAATTCAGCTTTAGATATTTCACTCACATCTATGGGAATTATAAATCTCTAGTGCCTACTTTGCATCTCGTCCTGGAAGCTGCCTTAAAATGGTGTGGTACATAGCATTCCCTAAAATCTCTTCTGTCCTTACATTTAACAAAACTGAAAATGCCTGGGAAACCAGAAGAAAAACAGTGAAAAAAGTCTCCCTTCTGGGTTATTCCTAGAATGGAATTCAGTAATCTTAAATAAGGCCTTTCATTTCAGCTCCTTGGAATTCCCTAGTATTCGAACTAAATTGCTGGTCTCTGGCCTATTATTAACGAACAGGTATGCAGATCACAAAACCATCACAACGGACATAAACTGATACCTCTCTTTGCAGTGTTACAGGTAACCAAGGAAGCGAGTGAGAACGTCACCAATTTGGCAAGACAAAGATGACTCTCTAGATTTGCCGAGGCAGATGAGCTGAGTGATGCCAGAGATCCTCTTCTGCCCGTGTGCGTACAAGCAGCTGTTTGGAGTTGTAGCCTGGCACTTTCCACGCCACAACACTCACCACTTTGGCAGGAGAGGAGCACGTGCTTAAAATGGAGCGCAAACCTTGCTCTTCGCAGTTGCCGTATGGTTCCCTCGCCCAGCCAAAGCAGCAAAAAGCCTCTTCAGTAAATGAATGCCAAGGCCAAAAGGCTTTCTACATACAGTTTGTTTAAAATTTTGAGCATAAAAAAGAACGTGTGCTCAGTTACTGTACTTACGTGCACACAAGCATAACTGTGCTTTCCAACACCCGTTAGATACCCAGAAAAAGTAAATATTAGACATCAATATTTGAAGAGAAATACAATGAGCACAGCAATTATTTAACAATTATGCAGGCATATCTAAGAATCTGAGCCTCTGGTTTAGGATTCCGCACACATCTCAATGCAAACAAGAACTGTGCATAGAAAAACTAGAAGCCAAACTGAAAAGGAAAAAAAACCAAAACCACTAAAAATCTTGAAAGCTTTTTCCAGCTATTTATTCCTATAAATTAGTACAAAGCACATAATAATTTGAAAAATAGTAAGAAAAGCAAGGTTGTAAACAACCAGAGAGACAATACTCAATATCTGAAAAGTCTGCTAGCCTTAAAGGACATTTTTCTGAGAGTATAAGATGTACAAAGTGAAAGGTGGTTTTTGAGTGGGTTTTGAGTGCAGGTTCAGTGCCTTTTTAAATGAAAAGCCAGGTGCACAACTTCACTGAAACGAGAATCTATCTTGTATTTACATCTTTCAATGGAGCATAGCATTTTTTATGCATTTTGCACAGGGCTGCTATGTTCAGTTTCAGTTGTAACTGAAAATTGCTGAAATATGGACATCTAGTGGAGACACCTAATTATTACAGTTTTCTTTCCAACTGAAATGCAAAAAAAATGAAATGGACTTTTATTGATTATCTTACTGGAGCCTGGAGTTCTGTCCTTGCTTTTCACTGCCCGGCCCATTGCTTAGTTGCATGAGGTGAAGGTGACAGAGTCAGAACTTGGCAAAACAGAAGCTGTGCGTCATTTAACAACTTACCTAGGTGACTGATGAAGCAGAAGAACTAATGACCCATGAAGGAACAAATGTTTCTTCAACAAAAAGGTAAATAAATCTGACATGGGACCTCAAGGGATGGGCAAAAATCAGAGGCTGTTAAGTGCCCTTAATTTCCCCTGAAATTGCAAGCTCAGACCTTTTGCATTAGTTTCCATGGGGAGAAGGAAAGCCGTAATTTCGGGGGTGCTGAAAGCCTTGATGCAGCAAAACTTAATGTTCAGATTTTCAAAAAGCATATAGTTTGCAATACAAATTGAGAGCTAGCTATGAGGACAAAAAAGTGACACTGTGCACTGTGATGTCTGCAGAGAGCCACTGACGTGACGGGATGTCAGCTGGATCAAGTGGTTCTATAAGAATTCCTCATCAGAGTGTGTTTAATCTCCAAGAACACAAATAATTTTCCATTTCTGAAGTAAGTATGCTAACTTCATACTCCTTTTCCATGTTCTCTTTTCTCATGCTATTCACTTTATTGCTTTCCACCTTGGGATTTCTGCTATTATGGGATTTCTTACTGGGTTGATGCTTGGCCAATATTTGTCTGACTTCTCCTTTTTTGTCTCCTGCGAAAACCATCTGAAACTAAGCAGAAACTAACCTTGATTTATTTCTTTAATAAACAAAATGAAGATACTGCATATTAATAAAAATGAAAACTATTCCCTTGTTGTTTTTTTTAAAGTTTCCAAAAACAGTCCCGTATCTCTGTCAAAGTTAATGTAACCAGAATTTCCATGGGAATTTCTGTCAGTCTGGGGAAACTGGAACTGGCTAATGTAAATAACTACAGCCCATCCTCCATCTACTGTTCCAATCACCTTGTGAGAAAGGAATGAGCTTTATTGAAACAAAATGTTTCTTTTGCGGACTACAACTGGTATGGGCTAAGAAAGCTTTACAGGAATGTTCTGTGGAAACCAGAGACAGAAATGAACCTCATGACCAATCATGACTTGAACTTCACAGGATTCTATGCAAAACTTTTTTTTTTTGGTAGGCAATCAAAAATTACCTAAAGACACTACAAGAACAGATCATTATTTTACAATTTTATGACTAATATCCTTGAGAGTGCTACATAGGCAAACAGTTTTACAGGCTGACATTTCTGTTTCTTTTAATAAGCCTAAGAATGTAAAATATTTATTTAAAGAGTACCTGGCCTGTATGTTCTGGCTGAGATAGGACTGGGAATTAACTTCCCAACTCCTTATAAAAGTTCCCAAATATTCAGAAAACAACCACCTTGGATGACAAAACTCCCTAGTGCTTTCTTGCGTAGGGCAGCTTCATTTGACTGGCAGTAGAATCTTCATAGCATGAAAATTAGTTAATATTAGCTGTTAAATATTACTTAATATAATATTACATGAGCTTTTATTGTATAAGTGGAGTGTTTATGATTCCAGATGAACTTTGTATTGTGACTGTTAGTGTGGAAGGACACAATAAACCACAGAAAGGCTGAGAGTACGTGATTCCTAACGCTTATGTAGATTTTAAAGGATATTACTGCCTATGGGGTCACAGAAAGGGTTTAATAAGCCTGATGGTGAGAGCACGCCTTGCCATTGCAACCGTTTTTCAGTTCTGCTCCTTTACCACCGACTGAGAAATCCTGTAACAGCACAGAGCAGAAGCGAGCAGCTTCCCCCTGGAAGGACAAAGTGCTAGTTCAGGGGGACTACTGTGCATGCACTGGTGTCCCCAGATGGGACCATGCTATAGGAAATTCTGGGTATGGCAATGTAAACAACAGGACATTGAGGGTCAGGCAACGGGCAACTGAAAGTTATGCAGCAAACGCAACTGTTGAAGTTGAAGGCAGTGCATTTCTAGAACTGAAGGGTTACAGCCAACTTGTTCTCATCATGACTTGGGAAAGAGGGTCATACAAGCCTCTTCAGAAAGCCGACATTCATTTGGAGCTTAATTTAATCACAAGCAAGTGAATAATTCAGCTGAGTATCAAGAAATAGTAAGCAATCGAGTACTCTGCATTAGAAGCAATGAATCAGCCAGAGACAACATGAAATAGTCTTTTCTCATAACGGCATTCCTGAACCAAAAGACTGTAAAACAGAAATGGAAAGCTGAAAGATGATTTAACAAAAGCTGCAGGCTTTCAGCCTCTGCAGGGCAGCACAGGGCATTGCATTTTCTGCCGCACTGCAGAGAGACCAGAAAAGCTCCTGGAAGGGTAAATCCTGAAAACTCCCATGAAAGGGATCTTCAGTGCTTTTAGTGCAGTCCCTTGTCTCAGGGCAGGATTAACTTTATCTGAACTGTTCCTGAAAGACGTTTGTCTAACCTGCTCTTAAAATTTCCAGTGACGGACGTAATACAGTCCTCCTAGGGAATGACAGTGTTGTCCTCACCTCACAGGTACGATGCTATTTTGCAATATCGTCTCCTTGCCCCTCCTATTCTTTTCCAGCGGTCATGCAGAACAACGTATGTCTCCCTCTTTGCTATGGTCCATTTTGCCCGTTTTACCTTTTCTAGTCTAAGTTATTTCGGTCTTTCCTTATAAGTCACTCTTGTCACTCGCTTCTTGACTCTTGACAGCAGTATGGCATTTCTGACTCATTCCCAGTTTGTGATTCACTGCAATCTTGAGGGTTTGCTTTTCAGAGCTACAGCCTAGTCATCTAGCTGCCGCCTTATCATTTGCTGTCTCATCATAAAAAGGGAGATCCAGATATTTGTGAAAGTGTCTGTACAGTTATTGATACGCTAAAAAAACAGTGGGCACGACTCATCTTAAAGACAGCTTGTCCTTCAGATAGCAAAAGTTCTGTTGAAGCACAATCTGGGCTTATAATCAGAAATGGGAGCAGATACTTGGTTGAAGAAATATGTGGGTGATTCAGTTAATTGACTGAACGGCTATGCTGTGGTTTCCCTCTCAAGGCTGTAGGAAGATAATGAGATGTGAAGGAAAGCAACTGACCTATAGCTTTTTTATGTTTTGTCTACGTCTCACTGTAATGTATGTCTCATAGTTACGTGTCTGCACAATAAGAAAATAGATATATCTAGCATAGATATACTCCACTTCCACTTAAATGAGACTTGATTTGACAAATTCAGAAGGAATTTTGAAACAAAGGGACATCTTTGATACTGCCTTACTTTCACATTGTTACCTAGCATACTTTAACTCGCGGGTATTTTAATAGTAGAGCTCCAAGAACGAACCTGAAGTTATCAGAGCATTGCTGTGTACTTTGGTGACAGGAATACAGCAGTCCTCTGTGGTTTAGCTTCAACACTTTGTAAGTGAATCAGTGTTCAACATAAATGAACGCTCATTAGATGGTACATAAAGTGGACCTCTGTAGGAAGTAACTGGAAGAACAATAGCTTAGTGTTCTCACGTTTTGCGCTACGTTTCCCGTGTGGCCTTATAACCATCACTGCCCTCCCTGTGCCTCACGAGTCTATTGGGAAAATGGGAATAAGAGGTAAAATACCTCGTAAGAATGATGTATTTTTACAACTTTTCAGAGGTGACTTCACTGACCTCTCTGTTGAAAATCGGACAGACTTCTCCGTCTCCTTGGAGCCAAAATGTCTTGATCCTTTCTTTGATCGTGGCACCTCACAACATAACCTCAAAATAGTAGTTGCATCATAGTTGCATGTATGATTATGAATTTGATGAGCAAGGCTCAAACTGGTAACGAGTTCACTGCGTATCAAAATAGAAAAAGGGTTGTTTGCTCTCCACTAACACATGAAGATGCTTTGCATTTTATTCAGGTACTTTTTTTTGTATGTTTAAATTGCACCACCACATCCTCCCGAATTTGGCTCTAATAAGCTGCACGATGACCATTATCTCCGTTAACAAGTTGTGTAAGTAGCACTGCATCATGCCAGGCAGTTACATGAGTCAGGGCCATGTCAAGGGTTCGTTACAGAGCCAAAACCAATGGCTTCAAACTGAAAATCGTACCTCTGTCTCACCTCCCGCAGCCGCAAAATTTCATCCACCCATGTATCCCAGACGCCCCTCATTATGAACCTCAGCATTCACTTCAGGGTGGGTGTTCCACACAAAATGCCGTCTTTTCTCTCGCTTCATTATTTCTAAATCGCCAGCACCGGTCGCTTTGCGGCCTGGGGACACTACCGCAGCACCAAGGCCGGCAGCACCTGCAAAGGCAGAGCTGCGGCGTTGAGGTGCCCAGGGCGCCCAGCCTAGCTCTTTCTCGCGTGGAAGCGATGGCCGCCTCTCTTACTTGAGGCCCGTCCCGCAGCCGGGGGGCCTGGGGCTAGGCGGCCCGCC
Source organism: Sagittarius serpentarius (assembly GCA_034782735.1). Taxonomy (NCBI): domain Eukaryota; kingdom Metazoa; phylum Chordata; class Aves; order Accipitriformes; family Sagittariidae; genus Sagittarius; species Sagittarius serpentarius. Next base: position 2,429,978 of record JAVKLA010000036.1, on the reverse strand, counting down.
GCCGCCGCCTCCTCCTCCTCCCCGCACACCGCCTCTGCTCGCACCCCGGGGCTGGGACACCGCGTCCCACCACACCCGCCGCTCAACCCCGCCGCTCAGCCCCGCCGCAGCCCCACGCCGGACAGGGCCCCTCACGGCCCTGAGGGAGCGCGGCCCCGCCCCCGCCACGCGCCGCCAGCGGGGCGGGGACGGGCCACCCCGCCCGGGCGCGCCCGTCCCTCGCGCACGCGCGGCCGC
>JAVKLA010000036.1:2411074-2429641 GCA_034782735.1 Sagittarius serpentarius | reverse complement strand
CGGCCTGCGGCCGCCCGGTAGCCGCGGCGCCGGGCCGGGGTGCCCCGGTCCCCGCCTGGCTCCACAGCACCTGGCCCCCGGCGGGGCCGCCGGGGCGCGGGTTGGGTGCTGCGTGGGGGGGTCGCCCGGGCGTGCGGCGCCGCGCTGCAGGCCCCGGCCCCGGGCCTCCTTCCGCGGCCGCAGCGCCGGCGGGCGGGCGGAGCTGTGGGTTTCGATTATGCTGGCGGGGACGGGCCCGGCGCGGTGTAAAGGCGGTTCCTGCGCCTGGGCACCGGCGGGGCTTACGGCCCTCTCCTCTGCTGGGGGGCGGCGGGGCTGCAGCCGCGGCCTGCGGGCAGGGAGAGCCCCGCGGTGGTTCTGGCCGAGGGCGAAGGTGACCTGTTCCCCGGCGCCTCGCGCTCCGTCCCCCGTCCCCTGTGAGAGGGGTTCCCCGTTTACAGAAGAGAAACCTGCCGAGCCACCGCTCTTTCCTCGAAATTTATTCCCGTAATTATTCAAACCAGTTTATATTTAGGCACTTGTGTGCTGCGGTTTCTGCGTATGCTACTCGTTCGTCTGTTTTGCCCTTGAAACGTTTTCAGCAGTTCATGTGCTCGCCGTTCATCTTAAATTCACTTTAGAAACTCTTGGCTGAGAACTGACCCTACCTGGTCTTCAGAGGGATACTGCAGTGCCCGAGAGAAAAAGATTAACAGATAACATTAGCAAATCGCTGGTTATGTTTGTCTGGCATAATAGTTTTAATCTGTAAGATTAAACTTGGATTATGCTGTAGGACTGTATTGGATACCGTATTGCTAATTTGCCATTGGGAAGGGAACATTGCTGAAATGCAAAAATGGGTGAACTTTAACTCCTGGTCATTAAATGTTTTGTTTCCACTTTTTAGGAGGAAACATTAACGTTAGGAAATGGCGGAAGCAGTTTTTCATCCCCCAAGAAGGAAAAGAAGAGTTTTTGAGTCATATGAGTCCCCCTTTCCTGTGGATGTCGGTGGGAAGGATTTCAGAATATGCCAAGCTGAAATCATTAACAACAACGTCATTGTGAGGAACCCTGAAGATATTGAACAGCTTTATAACAAGGTGCTGTACCCTGTTTGCCCGGTATTTTTAGTGTTTTAGACATGGGTAGAGCATGATGCTTGTTAAAATCTGCCTGCCTTTATGTTTTCCTTCCCCTTTAGCCTCCAGTAATTCTCCATATCTCCTTCCTCTCCTGAAATCAGTACAAGACATATATTCTGTATCAAACATGAAAAGCATTTCATTCTTATCCCAGCAAATAAATTTTGGAATTAAGTAATGTTGTGAGCTAAAAAACAGCTGCAAAGGTTTCACGTTTCTTATGTTTATTTCTCCTTTCAGCATTTTATGCAACCTTACAAAAAGCGTTTTCTTGGTTTTAAAGCTCAGGAGGTTGGAATATTCATGTTTTATAAATGCTTGTATAATTCTTTTAACTTCAGAGTGATTTCTTCCCAAGTAAAACAAGCTACACTAAGCCTCTTCTGTCTGAGTACCATTTCACCACCATTCTTATGCGGTAGCTTTATCCATCTCTTTGTTTTCTACTGTGCATTGTCACAGTGTTGAAACAAGGGTGTTTTCTTCTGCATCTGCTTTCGGAAGTCTGCTTGGAAATGTTGACTGACAACTATTTAGAACTGAGGAAAAAGACCCAACACCCTCCGCTGGTTAAGTCTTTGAGTGCAGGTGTTTAATATTGAGCTAGTTATCAGAATCTAAGCAACAAGCTTTAGGCAAAGCTTAAATGCTGCAGAGTTTCTAGTTATTTTTTTCAGCTGATCTTGGCAGTAAACATTTTCTGTTTGGAAAGAAGGTTCATTTTTGTCTGACGATATAATAAGGATTTTTCCTTTTCTTTGAAGGGCTACTTTGGAAAAGGTATCCTTTCAAGAAGTCGACCAGTGTACAGCATTTCAGATCCCTTACTGGTTACTAAGTGGCAAGGTAAATTGTGCCCATTTGTATTTCCGTCACTATTGTAATAGTACTTTTCGCTTTTCTGTACTCATTGAAGAGATATGCTTATAACTTACACACAGAAAAATAATCTCTTTACTGGGTCAGAGCAAGGATCTTTCTCTTCCCTTACCTTGTCTCTGATGATGGCCAGTTCAATATCCCTAGTAAAAACAGAAGAACAGGAAAGATATGTCAATGGCTCCGTAGTGCATTCTCCTAACCTTCACTCACTGATGTGTTGCTTAGGAGGTCTGAAAGTAAAGGCATCATCCTTCAATTTTTCTTCCGATAACTATCCAGTTTTTCTTGGTTTTTAATCTGTAGATTTTCGTGTCCGTGAAATCATGAGGCAAGGATATGTGAAATTTTTAATCGGCTTGTAGCCAGTTACATCTGGTCTGCTCTTGGTCATTTATAGAAAGACTTGTCTTTTTACAGGCTGGAGAAAAAGAGTGGATGTAGTTGTTCTGCTTGTGCAGGGTGTTCAGTCTTCGTTATCTCCCTACCTTTTCTAGTTCTGCTATGTCTTTCTTGAATACAAGTTGGACCAAAATGGCAGAGGATTGAAAATGTGGGTAAATATTAAACCACAGATTATCTCAGTGCTCAAAATCACTTAAAAACATTTTTATATTGATGAAACAGTGTATGATTTTTCTTTATACAGGTGCTAACATAAACATGCCTATAATTGCATCAAGAAAGTAAGTTAATTTACATTGCTTTATTCTTGGGTTTTGGGGTTTGTTTTTTTTAGAAAACAGATGATGATTCTATTCTATGTTTTATCTTACTGGTTTTCAGATAGTTGGCTGTATACATGCTGATGACTTCTATTTCTTTTCTTTGTATTGCATTTATAAATCACATTCGAAAAAGTAGAAATGTTGTAGGTGATATTCAGCATGGTTTTTCATGTAAGTTTGCATGTCTTAATTGCTGTTTAGAAGCCAAGATTGAGTGCATGCATAGTAGTGTGGGTAATTAATTCATAATAATATCAACCATAATAAACTCGTTCTTCAGCTGAGGAGGAGAAAGAGAAGTTTCTGGGGCAGGCTATTTAAAGTAACTTTCCCAATTCCTTATTGAACTAATACAGCATGGGCTGAAGCAGCTCGTGAACTTTTATAATACATGAATGTTTTACTTTGTTTTTAAAGTCTCTATTAACATTGCTATTTTGTACATTTAAGAAAACAGTGTTGGACCACATATTTGTTTTGTTCTTCTTAAATAGTATATGAACTAACTGTAAGGGTGTGCGAGTTAGTTACTCTGTTTGCTTTAATCCTATGAGAACTCTAAAAAATTTTACTTTACTTAAATTTAAAAGTTGTGCTCCTTCAGTCCTCAACAGTAAGGCAAACAGTAGCAATATTACTAGTACTGCTACTACAGTTATTACTGCTTGCAGAAACACTTGTCATTTTTATTAGTCTACTTTGGGACTGCTTTATGTGTCAGCAAATACCGCTGAGCATCAATGGAAGTGTCGTTACATCGGTGCAGAAGGTGCATCATGATCTCCCTCCGTAGAGATCTACAAGTGCAAATTATATGGGAATTAAATCATAGGACAAAGAGGAGTATTTTTTTATAACAAAAAGTACAGCACTGAATTATATAGCTTTATTATGAGACTTCAGAAGGACTTAAATTTTGTGTTGACACATGCGATTTATATTTAATTGTCTTTGCAGTTCTTCATTACCTGGTCTGTAATTGCTGTGTTAGGATTTTGTCTGGGGAAATAAAGAATATTGTACTAGCATTGGCCAGGTTTGAATAAGGACAGCTGCACTCAGCTACCTGTAACTTCCACGGCATGAAGATTAACGTCTTCGACTGGATATTAATATTATCTTCCAAGGAGAAGTAATTAAGGGGGCACTAAAAACTCTATCATAATTGAAAAATATTAGAAATATTTACAGCTTTCAGCTACTGTCTCACTGATAGGATTATTGTTATTTCTCAGGGATGTGAGGGTTTTGGTTAAAACCAAAGGTAGTTTCTGCTTAAGATTTTTACACTGTTTTTTTTGCTATGTGATTGCTGTTTCAAAGATAGTTAAAACAGAGTTTGAAGATACTGTTCTCAGTAGTTAGCTGTAAAATAGATGAAGTGTGTGAGAGATCTATATGCAAAGCCTTGTGGCATATTTTAATCATGCAAGCTCTGATACCAAGACAGTTTTGCAGGGAATTCAGGCTTAAGGCTTGCATGGGAGAAGGGAGTTTTTGCCAGGTGAAGTTCTTGCTTCTTGGAACTACGTAGCAGTAGTCCTCAACACACGGTTCTTGTGCAACATTCAGTAAGGGTGTTTGTTGCCACAGAAGTTTAAAAGGTGAAACAAAGCCAAAGAAGGTAGCAGAATCTTGATGTTCAGTAGTCTGAAGACTGGAGCTCCGTTATGTTGTGCATGTTGTATTTTGCATAGCAGTTATTGGGGTGTGCGTTCAGATTTGTTTTGTGAACTGTGCTGAATCTTTTTTTTTTTGAGATGCTTGTTTTTAAGATGTTAATTTAAGGATGTAATGCCCTAGAACTTCTCATTTACATGTTTACTAGGTACCAGTGTCATGTTGAGTGGGCTAAAAGTATTTTGCAACAGCAAGGATTTGATGACTGCTCGGTTACCAAAATTCTTGAAAATTACACTAAGCCTCTTGAGCTGCCGTTTTTGGAAGAGGATGGAGCTGAACAAACCAGTAATAGTTGCAACAGAATGGGCCCAAATACAGAAAACACAGACCTTCCCGGACAATCTTCTACAGATCCTGGAAATGCAGTAGCCCTGTGTCCTGAGAATTGGAATGAAGGCTACAAGAAAGCCTCTTTGGAAGGAGATCCGGCGTTTGATCCTGTGGCCGTATGTGGCTCTAAACAACAGGAACAAGGTGACTTGAAAGAGATAGCTGAAATGTCTTGCCAGAAGCATGGTTTTCTGGTGCATTGTGGCTGCAAGGCTAAGGAGAGCACTAAGCAAAGATCTTTCGAGACGATCGAGTCAAAAGAATGTGCTCCAGAATATGTACTGGTGCAGGAGGAAGAAGAAGGTAGCTTATGTCCTGAAGATCACTCTGCTGATGCGCAAGAAAATGTAAGGTTAAAGAGTATCCTAATCTTCTAGAAAAATTATATCCTCACTGCTATTTTCAGAATTGGGTTTTTTTTCCAGTTTAAAGTTTTAGTAATATAGCAAATTTGTCTTGTAGCCTGTCAAGAAGGAAAAACTAGTATGCAGAAGAAATCCATTTAGGATTTTTGAATATTTACAACTCAGCTTGGAAGAGGTATGCTTCAAGTACAGTACAAGTTGTTTTACTTTTAATCTGAAAAGTAAATATTAATTGATGTTACAATGTAATTTAATACCTGTTTGTAAAGTACAGGGTTCTCCTGTGCCTCCTATGTATTTGGATTGTCTTACTCATTAAACTTATTTTTAATAACCTGCGGTAATTACATGACATAGTTAAAAAAATACATAGGGTCTAATCCCATTCACTTTAGGTGAATAATCCCACTGACAAAGACACCAGTGATAGGACCTAAGTGTAGAAATGCCAGCAGTATAACATTTATATAGATCCTGCTTCGATTGTGCTGCTTCTAAATATATTCACGTGTGTTAGCTTTAACACCGTGCCTTCAGGAGTCTACAGCACATGCACAGATTTTTTTTTTGTAGTGCTCTGTCTGTTGAAACGTAAAGGTCATGAAGACAAATCTCAGAGGAAACTTTCAGGCAACTTGTTCGTCTTGGTGACATTAGGATTCTTGTATAAAATTAATTTGAGCCTGTGTTCGTGCGTGGAATATAAACTACAGGAATAGTCTAGCTATCAGTTAATCTTATTCTGTTTATTTTTTTAGGCTTTTTTCTTGGTGTATGCTCTGGGATGTTTAAGTATTTATTATGGTGAGGTAAGAGATTGGATTAATTTTGGATTGCTGGGGGTACTATTAGTTTAGATATGTTTTGGTCTAAAATTTTTACCTGCTATGGCAGGATTTTATGCTGTTAATTCCGAAGGAAGAAATACCAAACAGAGTAATTAGGAAGTTTTTCTTATAAGTAATGGTATTTCTGTTTATGAAATACTTGTCTGAAAGTTCTGTGTTTACCGAGGCAAATATACTTAAGCACAGTCTTTCTGTAGAGAACGGTTTTTGTTGTAACTTAGGCAGGAAATATGGGGAAAGCAAGTATGGGAGGAATAATATGGTGAGTAGTCTCTCTTCCTGAAAGAGGAAAATTCCTTCAAGTTTTAAGCATTAATTTACAGGTAGATCAAGATACTGTTAATGTAGTGACAAAATAGTTTAAGCCTATGCTTCTAGTTTAAGATTTATCAGATTTTCCTTTAAACAAGGGCATTATGGGACTGATTTGTGAAATACTAAAAAACCCACTCAATGGAGCAACAGGTTTCCATCTTAGATTTAGGGATTCCACGTTTTATTGCCTGAAGTTCACGCTCTTTGTAGTAGACTGTGATATCTGATATTTGGCTGTTACGCTCTACTACACACAGTATTCTGTATCTGCTTAATATTAATATAGTCACATTCATGCCGTTGATTTTTAGGAGCCCCTAACTATTTTGAAGCTATGGGAAGTTTTCAGTGAAGTGAAGCCCGATTTTAAAACTACCTACATGGCGTACCACTACTTCCGCAGTAAGGGCTGGGTCCCCAAAGTCGGACTGAAGTATGGAACTGATCTCTGTGAGTAGCTTCCTTAAAAAACAGGAATCATTTGCTACTGACTTCTTCTCAGGCAGTGTAAGACTCCAGGGCCAAAGACAAATTCAACAACAAGGAGCTGCATGACTGGAGGAGGCTTTGCTACTGGCAGCTGGCAAAAGCCATTTCTGGCTTAAGTGTGGGTTAGCAATAAAGTGAGGATGTGAGTGGAAAATAACATCACATATCCAGTAGCTGAAGAGATAGCTCAAAAGGCCTGTTGTTTTGCTTCCTCAGGTTAATAATTAATGCAGGATTGCACTGAAGTTCCCTTCCCAAGTTTCTCTATCCCCTTCTAAACACATCTTCTGCAGTGTTAACCTGACAGTCTCTGAAATAGCAGGTTTGCATCTAGATCCCGATTCACATCAAAGGCCATGCATCTCATTATTCATCCCGTTTAATGAAGCTGGACTTCTGCTGAGCTTACTGCTAAGACTGTTTCTCTCCATGATTTTTTTTTTTTTTTTTTTTTTTGCCTGGGACAAAGGGAAAGGGACTGGCTTGTTTGTTTGTTAATGGTAAGGTTTTTAATCTTACAGAAACAATTAGTAGTGTCCATAATCCCTTGCTAAGTAATTCAAGAACAACATTCAGCTCACATTGACATAAACAGAACAGTAATGCCTCTCATTACAGGCGAATCTGCGTAAAGGGAGATATTTTTTAATATATGCATGCAAACCAGCAAGTGTTTCAATACTGGTGACGCAGTTACACAGTTTGGGGGTTTGAGTATGTCGAGGTTGTGCTGAGCTAGTCCTTTAGATCAGTGTGTAGGCTTGGATGAATTCATCATCACTGTTCTTAGTACCCTGGGTTGTAGATGGGGTTTTGCGATTGATCACCTGATGTATACATCAAATTGATAGTAGTTCGTTCACCGTTCATTTGTGTTCTGGCCTGAATTTGTTGTTTAGCGTATCGCTGCCTTTGGCTTTGTGCCAGACAAAGGAATTGGATTAATTTAAGGCTAGTAGGAGTTCTGCCTTACTCCTGAGCTCCTCTAGCTTCTTGTTCTTTGGCAGTACCTTCTTAGAGTTGGTATTGCTACAGTTGTTTATAATGGATAATTTGCAAATCACGGTTGTCACTGGAATGAAGTGCTGCTCGTCCTTTATCCTGACAGGGTCTGTGCTAGCCAGCTGTTACAAGAAAAGCTGTGCTGGTTAAAGAAAGTCCCCTCTTACAAACTCATAACAAAGGGAAGACAGGAAATGTAACCATTTAGCTGAGTTACAGCAGTCCAGCTGCAATGAGTCTTGCGTACCCTTGTATGGAGAAGGAGCTTTTAGTGGGCCTGGTGGGCAGTATGTAAGAACTCATGCCCTGTGCCTCTCCTAAAACTTGTGGAAAATGCTTGCTTGGAACAGAAATTCGATGGCTTATTGTGATCTTTTAATTGTAGTCCAGTGGCTCAACTTCTGTTGCGAAGACAGTGTTAAAAGCCTGAGTGTGTTGCAGAAAAATTCCGTCCTAAACTACTTCCCACGGCAATTGCTAGCTGTCCTTTGGCTCTTCTACTTTATCTTTTACCTGTCGCTCCCCTGCCCTGAGTCACCCTGCTGCTCCCACTTTTTTTTTTTTCTCTTCCCTCTCTCTCCACCTGCTGGGACAACTTAGTTCTGAGCAGAATTCAAAAGTGTTGAAGGTTCCGTCTTGTGTAATTAAAACTTAAAAAACATCTGAAAATATTTATGGGCCCCGGTATTAAACTCGGATGGAAACTGTGATTATTTAAGGTGTTTCTCTTTCATTTCAGTGCTGTATCGAAAAGGCCCCCCCTTCTATCATGCAAGGTTTGAAGCTCATGTTTCTGTCTAATTTCTTAGTTTCAAATTAGTAAATTTCTCTCACACAAATTTGGTATCTTCACTGGTTAAGCACGTATTCTTCAGTCAAAATACTTTCCCAGATGCATTCATATTTAGAAGGCAGAAGTCCTTTTAGCAGAGGTACTAAATAACACAATTTCATTGAATTCATATAACAGTAGTAAGACACGAAAAATTAGAAGTTGCAATGAGCATGTTTAGCACTCATGATGAATGCACTCAGGAAAGTGATTTAGTAATCCTGACTTTTAAAAATATATGGTATGGATAATTTATGTAATTTGGGAGAAAAAACTTTTAAGGGATGATAATTGTCTTTATTCGTTAGCTAGTCAGGTTGAACTCCCAGATAATAAATTGGTTATAAATGTCAGCTTGGCATTCATAAGAGAATGCTGCAAGGCATCAGCAGAAGGGTGGGGAGGGAAAGTGCCAGTAAGCATATTCACAACTTCATCTTTTCTCCTCTCTTGGTAGAAAGAGACTTAAGTTTCACAGCATGCTTACTGCATGCTGGGATATTGTTTAACGCTAGTTTTTAGGCTCTAATTCTTAAGCTTCATGATCTTCCTAAAATGGTAGTTTTCTTTCTGTGAATTGTCCTATCTGCTTTGTTTTCCAGTTACTCTGTCATTGCTGAATTAGTTGATGATAACTTTGAAGGTTCTCTTCGCAGACCACTCAGCTGGAAGTCCTTGTCTGGGTTGAACAGAACAACTGTTAATGCTTCTAAGGTAAGTGTAAGTTGCTAGTTTTAAAACAGCTTTAAAATGATTAATGTACAGTTTAGTTCCAAAGAACAGGGAGATAGAGTGAGGCTGGAAAGAGAATCCTTCCATTTCTAGTCTGCTGAAGAACACATTGAGTTGCCAGTAGGCAAACGAGTTTCCTTTGCCAATATCCAGATGAATTCTGGAAGAAGCTTATTAAAGATCTGTCACCTGCAGGAACGTTAAAAGTTGTGTGAGGGACAGAAGAAAGACCCAAGGGACACTTCTTTCCTGCTTGCCACTTCTGTTTTTAAAGGCCTCTCTATCTACCAGGATTTTCTTTTGAACAGTGAAAGTGAAAGTTTCCCAAAGCTTTTCTCTGTGATAGAGCCTCAGATATTGTGCTGCCATACTCACAGCCATGCTGCTCAGGTGTTGTGTTACAATTCTAGTTTATCTTACAGCAGTATTATGCTTTGATAAGGAAAATGAGATACGTGTATTATACAGCTCTCCCCAACTTGGTATGCAGAAGACATCTTGTAGGAAACTTGGTATCTGCATATCTAATTAATCTAAAACTTGTATAGAAAGAAATAAGTTGAAATTCATGTATTCATGTTTTCCATTTACCAACAGGAACTTATGTTATGCTATTTGATTAGACCGTCTGACATGACTGAAAAAGAGATGTCGACACCAGAATGTATGAAAAGAATTAAGGTTCAGGTGAGTAATTACTTCTCTCCTTTGCCTGGGTAACTTTGCCTTGGGGCAGCTGGACCGCCAGCTCTAAGAGCCTGCTTGAACTGGTGCTTGCTCCTTAGCATGCTTTGGTTTTTGCACGCATAGCTGCAATAAAATAACGAGATTCCTTTGTGCCCCAAGGCATGAGAAGTGCATTGCAGGCTCTTCAAAGACTTAAGATCTTCTAATCCAAATCTTAACGTTCCTCCTACTGTGAATGTAAGCATTTGCATGGGGAAACAGGGATACCTATGGAGACTGTAAGGTTAATGTATATTTAAAAAGGAAGGGAGAAAAATGTGTGCGAGAACAGCTCACTTCAGGAACAAATATAGTCATCTACTCAAATTTCTCAGTGGTCACATAATACACGTCAATCTGCTAAAGGCTTAATCCCCATCCCTCACTGATTATCTGTAGTATTTGGGGTTTTTTTTCCTCTCCATAATTGCTGTTTTTTATTTCAGGAACTGATTGTAACTCGTTGGGTTTCTTCCCGTGAGCGCAGTGAGCAAGATGAACTTTGACTGTATAGGAAAAACTTACTTTTTTAAGAATTACTTCTTGTTGTTTTTTACCTGATCTTCTCATGATGAACCATTGCCTCAGAGCAGTTTCTAACACATTCAGTTGGTATGTATAAATGCTATTTAAAATGAGGTATATCCTGTTTACAGGAGAGAATGTTGTATTGAAAAACATAGCTGAACTATAATAATGCATACAAAGGTGAAAAAATTAAAACGGTGTCCCAACTCAAGATACTTGTTTGTGTCCTTAAAGCTTATAAACGTGTATGTTTGAATGGTGGCTAGACTGCAGTGATCAGTAACGGTGGTTTTAATATTCTGCCAGACGCAGGCGCTAGTGCTGAATAGGCACTACGGCCTGCAGACCTCTGCCTGAAAGCCTAAGCAACGAGGGATCAAACAGTTTTCTGGGAATACCTCACAGATTATTCAGAGCTGAAGGTGGGAGCTGTAAGGCTAACTCTGTTTTCAAGCTCAGCACAGGGTCCTACATTTCTTCAGAAATGAGGACTTAAACGTGATAGTCCTCAAGTTTAATGCTGGTTTTTAACTAGTTAAAAGGCAGCAGTCATTGCAGCGAGTCAAATAACCTTTTGGAATACGTCTGGTACCATTCTTTTTCAGCCAAAACCTGACTTCGTAGCCTTGATGAAGTTGCACAAACTGAGATTTGGGGAGAGAGTTGGTTGTTGCAGTACTAAGCGTTGTAACATGTTGCAGTTTGGTGCCTAGGCCCTGGAATTCAGTGGCTTACTTTCACAAGCGCTGCTCAGAATTGAAGAACTCTTCCCAGAATGTGCAAGGATTTAAATTAATTTCGGGGTCTAAGCACCTAACAGCAAAGTTAGGCGTTAGGCACCTTTCTCCACTTGGGTAAGATGTCTTTCTTCCCTTGGTATCTGCAGCGCAGGATTCCTCCATGAAAGTAAGGGCCTAACCTTAGCCGATGACAGCAAGGTGCCGTGGCCTCAAGCTGATGCCCTTTACTTTTGTTGAAGGTGGGTGACTGTGCAGAAAATAATGAAGATTTGCTGAGCTAGTGAGAGGAAGTCAGTCTCTAGCTTGGCAAGTACAGGTCTCAGTTTCATCACTGCTTTTTTCTCTTTTATCCAGCAACTACAACAGTCTATACATTTATTTATTTTTTCCTTGTAGTGCATTCATAGCTCTCTTTGTCCTGGCCTATCATATGTTGTAAAACAGACTGGGAGACACCGCTGTGTTTTGCACAGAGTGAGGTACAGGACAGTGCTGAGCAGTTCTGCCTTGCTACACTAGGTGCCTGCTATTTTTTAACTTTTTTCTAAGACTTAATCATCTAGATTGCAGGTTCCTAAATACAGTGCTTACTAATTGCTAAGCCATATTTGGAAAACAAACCAACCAACCCAGGAGGTATTCAGCTGTCTTTCAAGTAGAGCCAGGAGGTTTAAGTATCAACTACACTGCGTTCCAAGTATTGCTGCTTTAGATTCAGGCATTTGAATTCCATCTTAGTCTTTGAACAATAGGCTTCCTTGCTTCACTGCACTGTTAAGATATTCCCCCCCTCCCCGTGTTTTGAGAGAAGACATTTGCTGCAACAGTAGGGATACATTACAGGTGGCGACAATGACACTGGTTTGGATTCTTTGTGCTGTTTTCATTCACTATAAAAGGGGGTTGGCCTCCTGGCTGCAGGAAATTTTCCAGGGCTGGTAAAAATTCTGTCAACTCAGACTGTTCCCACCGAACACAAAACCACAATCTTCTTTACTTAGGCAGTTTAGATTGTTAAGCCATGTCATGAATGCAGGAAACTACATATAACTCTTGAGTGAAAGATCTTCTAGTCTTTGCTTTCATTTAATATGACTTCTACTGGAAAGCTGTAAAATGAAAATGTTAATTGCATCATAGCTTTTTCAAGCTGAATGGGTATGTATGTGTTGACTGTATGTAGCTGCAGATGACTGTACTTCACGTTTCAGTGCTGTTGTATCAAGTAACTTACATTAGATAGTTGTACTGTAGCACTGATACTTGCCATTGTGTTTATATTTTACCAATTAAAATACAGTACTCAAATGAAGTGTGGATTCTGATTGAGTCAGAAATAGCATACCACGCTTTCTTTTTGTGAGCCAGATCCTAGCTGCAGAATTCTGACTGGCAGTAGGAGTGGGTGGATCGGAGGTCCCCAAGAGCAGCAGAATTGCACCTTTCAGGCTGGTTTTCTCTATTGTGTTGTCTTTTTTGATTATGCTTTTAAAGGAGCTGTAATTCAGAATTCAGCAAGAAGTGGAAGAACACGGGAGGGGGGGAGTGTGCAAAGTGTGGCGTATGCAGCTAGGGAGTATTGGGGGGGGGCAGAGTTAGTGCAGTCTGTGTATACAAAAATATAAACTAGATGTGGACAAAACCCTAGTCATTTATGATTACTTCTCCATCTTTAAGAAAACAGGACTTAGATCTAGACTAAAAGCAGCTTACTTTGCATAAATCAGTAGAAGGAAAAAAGCTGAAATTATTTTCTTAAACTAGAATGCAAGTAAATAAAATTGCACAAAATTATGGACTGCAGAATCTTGATGTCAGCACACACTCCCGTGTAATGTACAATAGGTAAAAGTGCTGTTTGGAGGATCTTTTTCATTTCTCTTAACTCAAATTTCTTATCGTTAAATTCTACATTTTTTAACTCGGAGATAAATCCTGAGGAGTCTTTTGCTTATTACAGATACCAACAGATACAGGCACTAAATTACCATATTTTAACACTAAGCATCTGTCTTGGTTTGATGAATAAATGTGCAAACTGTAAAGAAGAATTGGAAAAGAAATATATCTGGCAAAGAGGCTGGATTTATTTGTTATCTTTATTAGTAACTGAAGTAAAGGAAAATAACTTTGCATGTGGTGAATCTGCATTAAGTCATGGACTTTGGATTTCAGCAGCACGCAAGCACGAATTCCCTTCTTTTCACCCATCAGTAAAAAAACATGACAGGAAGAAAACATTTTGGTTTGCTACAGCTTAAGTTACCGCAGTTCCTGTGTTAAAACCCTTAATTACACAGCAGTTATGATGTCTAGTAGTAAATGCCTTGGCGGAACAGAAGATACGGTGAACGTAAATAGGAGAACATTTTTCCATATGAACAGGTCCCGTTGAAATGTTCTGCAGTGTGTACACTGTACGCATGTTGTTTCGTTCAGAGGCACAAGTTCAGTTTCCCAGTCCTTCCATAACGTGCAGGTTAACTTGTTGACTGTTTTTAAATACATTAGTAGATCATGCATCTTAAACCCTGAGATTTGGAGTCTTTCCTATTGCATGTTGTAGATGTTTTAATATAGCAACTTACCATTTTCAGCACTATTTTTCTTGATCGGGAAGGGGTACAATGTAGAACTCATTAGCTGTTAGCTCCTGATGCAGCGTAATGTATTTGGAAGCTTTCTTTGTCTGTGGGATCACAAATTTCTCCGTAAATTCACTTTTACTCATTTGCTGTTTTCCGTGTGCAGTCAGTACACTGTTAATGAATGCCAGTGCGTACGTGTAGCAGTTGTGGTCATGTTCCTCATACCTAGGAAAAATACCTTGTTAGTAAGAGTTAGCACTAATCCATTAATTGCTGTGCATGGAGGAATATTTTACTGAGTGCAATAAGGAAGCGCATGCTCTCCAAGAACTATTGCCACCTTCCTTTAATACTGGTGCTTAAATATATTCTATTCATCCCAAGTTGTACTTTCCAGCCAGGGATACTAGAAACTGTGAGCATGAAGGAAAAAAAAAAAAAAAAAAAAAAGGAGAAAAGGCAGATGCAGACTTTACAATAAGTAGTTCTTATTTTTTATACTTATTTGGCTTTAACCTTGTTAACATTTGCCCTTCCATGTATTGTTACTCTCTTATCTTGAAAACTTCCTGCAGCAGTGATGTTAATTGTGTGCCACCGCGTGCACTTCTTTCAGAGTGGCATTAACTTGGAAGCTTACTTAAAATCACGTAAATTCTATCACTAATGTGTTGATACAGTTGCTATACAGTGTGCCAGTCAAAGTCCCATTGGCATTATTTGTGCCGATTGTGCAAGGGCAGAAACACTAACTGAATAGGAGTAGCTACCATTTAAGACGTTCTTGCCTTTTGGTCCCCCCGCCCCGCTACCTTAGCCTCGGAGCGTATGGCGCTAACCTGTTCTTTCACTTTCAGAATGTTTCTCAGATTCTCCCAAATGTTTCATGTTGACCACTGACAACCTCAGTAATTTATTCCATTCCCTCACCACATGGTGCTGCTTTTTCCACTGGACTTGTGTCGCTGCATTGGATACAGACCTGCTCAGACTCCTCTCTGCCATCTGCCTAATCCTCAAGCTTCTTCTGTAACTGCCTCATCCTGTGTCGTTTTTCCCTTGTTCTTCCTGGCCCCGTAACTCGTTCCTCGCCTTGTGCCGTCAGTGGCTCCATGGTCTGTGTTGCCACATGGAATCTTCTGCGAGGCTTGCCTGTCAGCCCTGGGAATTTACGAGGTGTTTTTCCAAGATCTGAGAACTATGGCTGTCAAAAGCAACCCTGCGCCCTGTTCAGGACAGCTCGCTGCCTTCTTCAAAGCTCTTCTGGTTTGTTAAGGGTATCTGAAGTGACCTACGAGCTCCCATTTAGTAAGCAAGTGATTTGCTACAGTATGTTTCCTTTACCAAAATAATTGTTAAGAAAAATAACTATCAGTAACTTCAGGAGTGGCCATCGTCACTGTGCAGTACAAAACCGCTGGAAATGAGACTGAAAAACTGCTGGGTTCACCAGCTCAGGGCTGAGTCTGCAGAGCACTGCAGCGTGTCTGGATAACTTGGGAGGACACAAGTGCTTTTCCAAATCAGCTCATGATTAAGCAGAGCATGTAACACCTCAGTTTTGTTTGCAGACTATCTTTGTATTTATAATGCAAAAGATTCTGTCATACACTTCTTATTACCCTCTGTGTCTTCCTGTTAGCATCTCATTTTGGGGAAGCATGTCTTTATACCCTGACAAGCAAACCCAGTATCTCTCAGTAACTTAAGATACTGTCGGTCATGGCTGTGGCTGCTGTTCTTTGCTGCTGTTATATACCATCCTTTCAGTAAATAAAAAGCAGTGAAGAAAATTAGAATCAGGTTTGGCCCGAACCCAAAGGAGTTACAGGGTTAGTTCAGCAAAGTTCCTGTCCATTGAAAAAATAGAGGAGTTAATTGAACATCTTTAAAGAAAAAAAGTTCAGTCTTCAGCAGCTGAGTGGTCACTGGTCAACTTGTGGAAAAAGCAGGTCACTTTGTCAGGAGGTGGCAGACGGAGGAAAAGCAAAGACGAGCTTGTAGAAGAGATGTACACACCTACCCACCTTCTACCAATGCTTTTTTGACATGGAGTTAATTTCAGTCGTAACAGTTAAGGCACTGGGCTGCCAAAGCACGAGAGAAACACAAATCCTGTTGGCTTTACAAGTTCCATAGACATTTAAAAATTGTACTCTAGGTCAAATTCTTTCATCTCCTGGTATTAGGGAGATAATACATTATCTCTGAAATTTTATAGTCAAGCAGATACTGAATTGCTAAAACCTGCTTTTGATCTGGTGTCTTTTTTTTTTTCTTTTCTGTAAGATGACGTCTACGTTCATTAACTTAAACACTTCACAGAACTATGCTCAGACAGGCTGTTTGTTACATGTACTGTTACTGACAAACAGTTCAAGGACTGGTGTTTTCTTGGAGAGCGGGCTGCTTTGTCATCAGCAGGCTTGGGGATGTGGCAGTGCATGTTTTAGCCAGGCTGCATAACTTGTAACACTGTCATCAGGCATTAACTTCAAGGAAAGCTACAAAGAAGTGAACGTTCTCGTTGGAACATACTGGTTTAATTCAAAATATGTGCAAGTCTTTCTGTATTTAACTATCCAAAGCAATGTTACGAACCAGCTGGAAGAGCTGGAAATGAACCTGACTGTGTTTCCCATTCCTGGCAACAAAGTCATCTGGATGTAAGATCTGGGCAAGAATCCCATCAGCGTGGTCAGCCTGTAAATGCAAACACACCTAAAACTGTTGAAACCTAGAAGATAAAATTGCACCTGGACTTTTCTACTTTTGTACTCAGCAGCATACTCTTAATGTTCCATTGAAGTGGGTTTTTTCCACGCAAAATTCTTTTGTTGCTGAAGATAATTGCCCTAAAATGATCTCTTATTTTAGAGCTTTTACAGTCCAGCAGATGAGTTTGCTACTTACAACTTAAAAATAATCTCTTTATGTTTAGCATAGACAGCAAGTTTCAGGACAGCCTGACGGCGTCGTTTAGACTGGTTTGTTTTAAAGGAGCAAGGTTCCGAATGAACCACAAGCCTCGCAGGGTCCAAAACAGAATAGCCCAATTTATCATCCCAGACTAAAAACTCCTATTGCATCCAGCTTTTAAGCTACATACCTGTGAGGAAGCCAGGCCTCTCCCACAGAAAATTCCTCTAGAAGCTTATCCCACTGCTGAAGAAGCCCAAACATGTCTGGCTGTACTAGTGGGATACTAATGCACTGTTCCCATCCAGTTTCAGCTCTTTGAATGCCCTCTTCATTGTAATTATACACCACGCCTGAAAATAAAGAGCAACAGATTGTCAGGTGGCACTAGAGAATCAGATCCATACCCTTTTTTTTTTTTTAAAGTGATGAAAGCTACTACTAGTTTTCCATGCTGCCAGTCTGTCTTGGACTAGCTATACCATAGCTTCCCCTCAGTGGCCTTCTGTGGCTACGGAGCAGAAAATGCAGCACTTGCTTTTATCAAAAACCTGTTCTTATTTTTGCAACGTTATTTCAGAAGTCTTTTGATAATGAAAGCAACTTAAAGACAACCAGGCTTCTTTTTTACACCCCCAAACTAGACCAGCTTTATCTTAAATAAACATTTGACATGAGATTTTGCAGGGTGCGCCTACTCCAGGAGAACCCGATGTGATGTTTACTGTGGCTTTTTAAAATTTTGTTTTTTAATTAGGGGTACTTTTAGAATTAGCAAAAACTGTGTTTAAGTCAAAATTTCCTGTAACTTCTTTAAAGAAGTAGGCTGCCTAGCTTTTTATTTCCCTGTGTCAGAAGAGAAGTCACCTGTCTCTGCACTGAGAGTCCGGTCTGTGCACTGTGCGTGGCTTTAACGTGAAGCTCTGCGTGCGCACTGCTGCGCGGCGAGATAAGCTCTTGGACTCAAGACTTTCTGATCTTTATGTGATAACTCTTTTGTAGGGAACAGCTAAGCTCCGGTTCCGATACCTGCAGCGTGCTGAGGAAGCACGCGTTCTTCAGCCGCAAAGCATCAGCTACCTGGACGCTGCAGCCTGCGATTTTAACAGGTAGCGACTGTTGCCGCCACAGCAGAGGCGGCTCTGAAATAACCTGCCAGGCAATTCAGATTATCACAGGCGGAGGGGGCAGACCTAAGCCGGGCCTTGAATGCAAGGGATGGGAGGCGGGCGGTAGTTTGTAAGGCAACTCCCAAGTACTTTTTACCGTTAGTATTGCTTATGCCAACGTGAAGATCCGATTTCCCGTCGTAGCCTCTGAAAGAGAGAAGAGCGGCGTTGGCGGCGGCTGCCGGCATTCCTTCTCCCCGCCAGAAACCCCAGGGCCCCGCCAGAAGCCTACGAGGCTGCTGGCACCCGAGGTGCGGGCGGGGAGGCGCAGCTCGACCCGAACATCTGGAAAAGGCGTTTTCATTCCCCGGGCGGGGCTTTGACCGGGATTTACACGTTACTCCCTCCCCGGCACCCGCGGCGCCAAGGCTGCTGCCGGCCCAGCGCCCACCTCTCCAGCACGGCGGGAACGTGGGAGGAGGAGGAGGAGGAGGCGGTGGCGAAAGCTGCCCTTTTCCCCAGACCTCCTCCTCCTGGCCGGGGCGGCCGCTGGCTCCCCCCGCCCGCCCCCTCCCTACCCGAGGCAGGTGCCGGCGGTGGGCGGCAGGAGGACGGCGCGGGGCTGGC